>OZ007554.1:176948897-177548897 GCA_963931855.1 Philhelius festivus
AGGCATTTAAAAATTCATGAACTCTACGCGAAAGTTCATCTAATCGCAGATGTTTTTGGTGTAGAAGTATGTTGAGGGGTACAGAGCAATGGAAGAACATTTTTTGAATTACCCGTTAAAGGTGGTATATTGAACCTATTTTTTCCCTAAGCTCCCTTTGAGTTGACAAACTTTTGTTGAACTCAGCAGTTAGCTGGTCTATTTCTTGATCAGCTTCTTCTGCCGCTTTCTGACAACGTTTCTCAGCTTCTTTACGACCAAACTCGCTTTTTTCCAGCTGTTTAGTAAGCTCTTCTGTCTCTCTAGTGTGTTTTTTTTATTAAATTGTGGACTGAATTAACGTATTCCGTAAGAATAGCGTCTGTAGCTTCCACACGAGTAAATTTACCCCACCGAGAGCTGAACTCACTGACCAGTCTATAAACCTCAGTGTTCAAAATTTTCTTAAGTTCTGAAAGAAGAAAATCGTTCAACAATTCTAACTGCCGTTGCTGTTCTCTCTTTTCTTTTTTCAAAAACTCTGACTCCTTAATTAGATCATTAATTTGGGCCTATATTTGCCTTTTGGCCATTTACTTAACACCAATAAATAAAAATCAAATTTTCCAAACGGATTCAACCTACCTCAATAAAAATTAAACAGACTACACAAAAAAAAATAACTTTGAAAACCGAAATAATAAAAAAAAACTCAAATGGGTACACTATGTCTAAAGGTAGCTTCAGCTTCAATTTTATAAATATATAAATAAATATTTAGTAGTAACATAGATACCTTCATATATTCACCTGGCTTCTTCTTTTTTTTTTTTGTTTTTGCGTTGTTGTTTTTGGTTACTTATTTTATTCTCAAACACAAATTTGCACTTTTTTTTTTTGTTTTTCGTTTTTGTATGGATATTATTTATGAATATCAATACATACGTTTTTTTTCTGCCACTTACAATTATGAATTATGAATTATAGAACATAAAAAGCGATACGATTCATTTAGATGAATATTAGCTAAATTTTACACATATCTATATCTTTTTCACAAATGATTTTTTTTTTCTAACAATCCATTTATTTTAAATTCGGTTTCACCGGCTCCGCCAAATGTTATGTTTACTTTCGTTTAATTAAATACACGAACATTCATGTTTCTAGTCGAAACTTGCCGATGACCAGATAGTCCACGAAGCATTTTGAGGTTGTTCCTCTCTTGTGCCAATTGCAATGTCGAAACACTATTGATGAGTTAGTAATTCAATAGGGTTACGACATAATGCAAAGAGCTGAGTTGGTGGAACCTCGTTTATGCCTCGCGACCTAAATGCAGGGCATAATAGCAAAAAAATGTTTGATTTTTATTTTAAAGCACTTACTGGGATACATTCCCAGCAGCTTACATCCTAGAACAAATTTTGTACAGGGGAACTACCTCTTGCAGGGAAAGTGACAAATTACGAGTATCTAAGAGTATGTCTTACCGTTGACAATTAGCAGATTTTAGTCGACATCATATACATATATATGGAGCTCTATTCAGAGCTGCAATGAACTACATAGTTCATTTAGAGCTACCATAGTTCTATTTAGAGCTGTAATAAACTACATAGTTCATTACAGCTCTAAATAGAGGCCAATTTTGTGGAAATTTTGGCGTTAAGCCTAGTACGCAGATCGGGAAAAATTTTGTCTCCCATACATTTTTTTTCCTGGGACAAATTTTGTCTCAGATATTTTTCCGAGCAGTACGCAGTTCACGCGCAAAATTTATACTATTGTGAATTGCTGTACAAAATGTCTCCACTAAATTTTTCCAGGAAAAAGAATGATACAAGCATTATTTTGCGGGACAAATTTTGACAGACACCGTATTTCCGAAAGTGATTTTTGTCAAAACTAGTTTTATGTAAAAGGTGCTGATGCTTCTCTTGAAAGCATCGAGAGGAGATTTCAAAAAGGTATGAACGACTTTTGTAAGACAACCCGTTTCAGAGATACACTACAAAACACATTAAATTAGATTTTAATTCTCCAACTTCAAACTTTTGTTGGAAAAGTTTTGTAGAGATTAAAATTGTAGAGATACAATTTGTCTTGTCTCGATCTGCGTACTAGGCTTTAGTTTTGGATTTTTTTTTATGACTTGGTTCGGTACAGCTGTGAGCCCTCCATATATAAATCAACCCTTGAAAATAAAACGATACAAAGTGAGAGTATTGTATTATGCTCATCTCTCTTTCCCTTATGTTTATTGATTTTATTGATGAAATTCGAGAAATGCAGTAGTCAAGATTATAGTAAAGACGAACATGTTCACCTTTATTATAGCATCTTCGTCTGCATTTTGAAAACTTGCGACATTTTCATGATATGATATACGAATTGGCAGAGAACGGAGGTAAGTTCAATTTTCATTGCATCGTTTCGTATAAACAAGTCAACAAGTTATAGCAGTTTATATGAAGTAAAAAAGAGTTACTACCTGTGTATTATCTCCCACTTTCAAGTTTCGACATACATCTGCCTCTCTCTAATTTTCTGCATTTTGTAGATGCAGAAACATGTAAATCCACTTTTAAGGCTCGGTCAAACAGAACGCGTTTTCAACGCCACGTTAAGATTTTTTAACGCGACGGTATGATTATTTTGACGCGAAGTTGCCACCGCCGCGTCAGAGGACGTCAAACAGAAAGCTTTCAAGCAATGAACAAACGAAACAATAATTCCTTAACAAAAATAATTTCAAGCACCTCAGATTCAGAGGAGGAATTATTGCTTCTATTTGCTATTTTACGAAATTCCCGTAAAAGAAAAAGAATTAAGCCTAGTACGCAGATCGGGAAAAATTTTGTCTCCCATACATTTTTTTTCCTGGGACAAATTTTGTCTCGGATATTTTTCCGAGCAGTACGCAGTTCACCCGCAAAATTTATACTCTTGTGAATTGCTCTACAAAATTTCTCCACTAAATTTTGCCAGCAAAAAGAATGATACAAGCATTATTTTGTGAGACAAATTTTGACAGCCACCGTATTTCCGAAAGTGATTTTTGTCAAATCTGGTTTTATGTAAAAGGTGCTGATGCTTCTCTTGAAAGCATCAAGAGGAGATTCCAAAAAGGTATGAACGACTTTTGTAAGAAACCCTTCCAGAGATACACTACAAAACACATTAAATTAGATTTTATCTCCAAATTCAAATTTTTGCGCGAGATTTGGAAACGTTTTGTAGAGATTAAAATTGTAGAGATAAAATTAGTCTTGTCTCGATCTGCGTACTAGGCTTTACTCTGCAATAAAACCTGGATCGTGACCGTATTATGGTGTGTAGTCGGGCTTAATTTATAAAGTAGTTGCATTCTTGAACAATGAAAAACTGCGCAAATTGAGCAAACAGCTTTTTCTATTGTGAATTTGCATCAAACTCTTCTGCGCTACCATCTTCCATATATCAATTAATTCACAATCGATAAAACCAGCGCACGCACTAAGGCCTGTACAAAATTAATTCACACACATTTTTCCATTACTTTGGTGTGCCGTCGCGAGTTGAAAAAGTTGTGTTTTCTGCTTAGTTCTTCTCAAAAACTGTGCTCAACTATGTCTAAACTATAAATACTTTATAAAATCTAGTCGCCAGCTATCCATAAATCAAAATAAAACTAAAAATGAAGAAAAATTGTCGTATTCTGTGAGAAAATCTTTACTTATCCAAGTGCTTTGGAAAAATTATAAATCTATTCCTCCATCCTTTTTAGAAGCAAAAGGAATAAAGAAGAATATACACCGTAGGCTGTGTTGCTAACCTATTCTTGCATATTTTTCGTATATTGCATATAGAGTGAGACAGAAACAGACGATCTATTTTTTTTTTATTTATTTTATTGTCAGTTCTCTTGGTCGTCGTCTCTTCTCGCAAATTTTTCACACCACACTGCGGCGGAGTCTAGAAAAAGGTGTTGGATCTTATTAGCAAATTTTTCAAGCGAATTATTCCAGAAATCGTCCAAAAGACAAAACTCTGAAGGAAAACAACCCGAATAGAACTGAAAAACTAATCACCTGGCGGATATGAATACAAAGGCTGACGTCAACAGACGTGTTTTGGCGATTCAGGCCAAGAAAAAACGTCATAAGCCCAATAAGAAGAAGGGAAAACCAAATGGTATCGTTGGCGGCGACAAATCTAACACTCCCGGTGCACCGGGAAATTCTAATAATAGTGGTAATGGCGGCGGCGAAGTAGATGGTTCTGCCCCAAACAGCCCACAATCTCCACCACTATCAGTGGAGGCATTACAGAACAATACTGGTAGAGGTGAGAAAAATAAATCGATGACTGGCTCACAGGGTCTATGGAGTGATGATATTTCTTCTGCTGCCAGCACTATGACTCTCGAGCAAGCTGACGCAACTCTGATGGCGACACTGGCTAACATGCCGTCGTACAATCGCTCTTTCGACAAGAAATTGGGTGAAAACAACAAAGAATTTCAGTGTCCTCCGAGGAGCTCTTCAAATGAATCCGAGGAATCTGAAATCAATAGCGAGAACGACGAACAGGAGCCGAAGGAGGATTACTGCAAAGGTGGTTACCATCCGGTTAATATTGGTGATTTATTTCAAGGTGAGTAGGAATATTTTTTTCCAATAAGGGGTGTCATTCCATAAACAATACTGGGGGTTAGTCGAAGAACAAATTAAGGTAAAGACAACAAGAGTTTTATTAACTAAGTACGTAGTCTTGAAAAATTTAAATCTTTGTTGTAGATTATGTTTTTTTTACAATTCATTATTATTATTATTATTATTATTATTATACATTTATTTATTTATTTATTTATTTATTTATTTTTTCAAATCTACGATAATCAATCCACAGATTTTGCTTATAACTACTAAATTCCAATTTAAATAATTTTATAACAACTTTTATATAATAATGCTATTAAAATAATATGCAAACATTATTATTATTTATTTTTGTTTTAATTCAAAAGTGAAAAAAGTTAGCGTTTTGGAGTAAATTTAAAACAAATGTTTTGAACTGATATCTTGGCAAGAACAGATCCAAATCATCATAATAAATATTGAATAATCTACAACAATGAGAAATTGGCTCCCGCTGTCCATAATTTGTAGAGTGAGGTATCTCGAAAATAAGCTGCCTCATCCTCAAATTTTTGCTTGGAGCATAAATATTAATTAAGGAAACTAAATCAGCACAATCAATATCACTACAAAGAATATCACGAACGAACATAACACTAAACATTCTACGCCTCGACTCAAGAGTTTGCATTCCAAGCAACAGACATCTACTTCTATAATGCTGGTATCTATCACCGTTTAATGGAAAATCCCTTAATGCATGTCTCAAAAAATTTTTTTGAATCTTCTCAATCCTATTAATTAACTTTTTAGAGTCTGGATTCCAAATAATACAATTATATTCCAGTATAGGACGAACTATGGAACAAAATAAAGTTTTCAAGGTATACGGATCCTTGAAATCAGAGGAATTTCGTTTCATAAAACCAAGCATAGAATTTGCTTTAGAGGCGATATAATTAATGTGGGACTCAAACGACAGTTTATCATCAAAAATAACACCTAGATCCTTTGATTCATTAACCCTACATAATTTTATTCCATCAAAATTATAATCAAATAATATTGGATTCAACTTTCTACAAAATGTTAAGACGGAACACTTAGAAAGGTTAAGAAGTAAATCGTTTTGTTTACACCAATAGTTAAAGTTATTTAAGTCTTTTTGGAAAGCAATACAATCATTTATTTTATTAATTACTCTGAACATTTTTATATCATCAGCAAATATTAACCCCTCAGATACAGATAATACAGTTGGAAAATCATTTATAAAAATGTCAAATAAAGGTGGGCCCAAATGACTACCCTCAGGAACGCCTGAATGTACTATTATAGTATAAGACTCCAAGTCACCTATTTTCACTATCTGTCTCCTACCTGTAAGATAAGACCAAAACCATTTTAGTAAAGTTCCATCAAAACCGTAAGCTTTTAATTTTTTAATTAAAATTTGGTGATTTACTCTACTAAAAGCCTTAACCAAATCCGTATACACCACATCCATTTGGCATCGCTTTTCTAATGCCTTAAAACATTTGTTAGAAAAACAAGCCAAGTTAGTGGAAGTTGATCGGCCACTTAAGAATCCGTGTTGGGAATTTGAAATATGATTTTTAACTATACTGTATAACTTTGTCTTTACTATTTTGTCCAAAATTTTTGGAATAATTGCTAGTTTACTTATAGGACGATAGTTTCTTATATTCCTTTTATCTCCAGACTTAAAAATCGGATTAATTAACGAAATTTTCCACTCATCCAAAAACTCGCCACAAGAAAGGGATTGATTAAATATAAATTGAAGCGGATAGCTCAGTGATTCAAAGCAATGTTTTAGAACAATTGGAAAAATTCCATGACAGTCTGGATGACTTGATGAGTCAAGTTCACGCAGGGCTGTAGCAACATCATCTTTATCTAAGTAGAGAAGACAGCAGTCCGTCATTGTCAATAAAGAACTTGCATCATAATTATTGCCAACATCTATATCAGATGAGTTGTAAATTTCTTGAAAATTATCCGCAAACCAATCCACTATTGTTTTGGGATCACTAGATGTAGAGTTATTAAAAACCATTGAGGATGGGAAACCAACTGATTTGCGCTTAAAGTTAACAAACTTCCAGAAAACTTTTGGATTTGACTTAAGATTTTGTTCAGTTTTTAGTATATAACTACTAAAACAAAATTTAGATAAGAAAACTGTTGAAAATCAAGCAATCGTTTCAAAATTTGTTTTCACTTATTAATTTTTAATTTAAATTTTATATTCATTCCGAATTCAAACTCTGTACGAGCAAGACTAATAAACTTTAGTTATTACTATTTTTTATTATAAATATTTTTGGAATCCTTTCGGCACATAGAATCTCAATAGGTTATGGGCGACATAAAAGATTTTGTGCATGGTATTCCCCAGTTTAACGGCTGTGGATACGACGATTGGAAATTCAGAGTCCAAATTCATCTGGAATCCAAAAATCTGTGGGACGTTCTAACCGACGATCCGCCTGCAGAAGAAATAGCAAGATCGGAATTTTTCAAAAAGGATAAAATGGCTAAAAATTATTTGGTTAATTTTATCCATTCGGACTGCTTGAGCTATGTAAGGGACAAACAATCTGCAAAATTAATGTGGTTAAGTCTGGAATCAGTATTCGCAAGGACGTCAATAGTTAACCAACTATTGTTGCGAAAGCAATTAACAAAATTGCGTATGCGAACTGGAGATTCAGTGAATTCTCATTTGTTGGCATTTGAAAATTTAATACGTCAGCTCAAACTAGCTGGTGCAAACATAGAACAAGGGGATATGCTTGCACAGTTGTTTCTCTCTTTGCCAGAAAAGTTTGATCCTTTAGTAACTGCACTTCAAAACTTAGATGATGGAAAATTAACTTTTTCTATGGCAAAAGAAAGATTGAAAACAGAAGAAATTAAACTAAATGAGCGTCAAGAAGAAGAGATGCAAGAGGTAATGGCTTTTTCAAGTAAAAAGAAAAACTTCAAAAAGAAACAATTCAATGGGAAGTGCTTTAAGTGCAACAAATTCGGACACCAAGCTAAAGACTGTCATTCAAAGGAAGCACAGATTGTCAAAAGCAAAGTTTTTTGTTTTATGGCAGACAGAGACTCTATCAAAAGCAACGAGAACGAGAAGATAATTTTCAAACTGGATTCAGGAGCCAGCGATCATCTCGCCAATGAAAAATGGTACTTTTCAGAAATGGATGACTTGACATATCCTGTTGAAATAAATGTTGCGAAAGATAAACAATCTCTATTAGCAAAACAAATTGGAAAAATCAACGGATTGAGCAATGCAGTAACAGAGCTGACAATACGAGATGTGTTGTTTATTCCTGAGTTACGAGACAATTTACTTTCTGTCAGCAAGTTAACGAATGCTGGAGCTGAAGTAAAATTTTGTGGGCACAAAGCATTAATTTTAAAAAACAACGTGTTGATAGCAACAGCAAATTTACGCGGAAGTTTGTATGAACTTGAAGTATTGATAAAGAAACCAACATCAAATGTATGCGTTAAAGATGAAGCTATGTTGTGGCATCGACGTCTAGGTCATATTAGTCAACAGAGAATGGATGTCCTTCTCAAAAACAACTTACTTCCCAACAAAATTCAGAGGAACAAGATCGATTTTTGCGACGTGTGTGTTGAGGGTAAACAAGTACGAGAACCTTTCAATAGAACACGCAACAGGGCTCAGCGAGCTCTCGAGAGAATCCATTCAGATGTGTGTGGTCCTTTAAGTCCAATTGCAAGTGATGGCTCGAAATACTTTGTTTCATTCATTGATGATTATAGTCATTTCGCCATGATTTATTTAATCAAAAAGAAGTCTGAGGTGTTTCAAGCATTCAAAGAGTATGAAGCCCTATCCACTGTTATGTTTGGTACTAAAATTTCGAGACTCACAGTAGATCAAGGAAGGGAATACATATCAAATGAACAAAATTATTGGTACAAGCAAAAAGGTATTCAAGTTGAACCAACAATAGCTTATTCACCACAACAAAATGGGGTAGCTGAGAGGTTTAATAGGACACTCACAGAAACAATAAGAGTTTTGTTGATTGAATCGAGTATTCCAAAGAATATGTGGAACGAAGCTGCACTTGCTGCTGTATATACAATAAATAGGAGTCCAACCAGTTCTTTGGAGAATTCCAGAACACCAGCCGAATTATGGTTTGGATTTAAACCAGATTTAAATAAATTAAGGGTGTTTGGCTGCAAAGCCTACGCCTGGGTACCAAATCAATGCCGGAAGAAATTTGATCGAAAAAGCAAAAAATCGGTGATGGTAGGATATGCCCCGAATGGATATCGACTCTGGGATATAAAATTACGCAAGATAATCACATGCCGCGATGTTAAATTTGAAGAATACAATTTTCCGTTCAAAAGTCTGGCAGAGTGCGAAAACACAAAAGAAAATCAAAAAGTTTATATGCGATGGAGCCACGAGCAAGAGGGGGAAAGTGAACATGAAGATGTTGCTGCGGCTAATGTTTCAGAGCCACAAATTTTACAAAGCGAAGAGGAGTCTGATCAAAGAGTTAGTCAAGGCTTGGCAGAAGTTGATCTGGAAAAAGATAATAATGCGCTCCCTTCACAATCAAACAACAATCACCAAACGGAGACTGTGAGGCGTAGTGAAAGGGAGCGCCGATTACCAAGTAAGTTTTTTGATTATGTAATGGGGTTGAAAGCAAACTCTGCCGAAGTAAATATTTCCACAGACATACCCAAAAATTATAATGACATTTTTGGGCGAAATGATTCAGATTTATGGAAGAAAGCTGTCGATGAAGAGTTGAATTCCATGATGAAGAACAATGTTTGGAAAATCGTAGATGTACCTTCTAATGCGAAATTGCTAAAGTCAAAATGGATCTTTACTATAAAAGAAGATCAAAATGGCAACAAAACTAGGTACAAAGCTCGATTGGTTGTTAAAGGTTTTTTACAGAAGTTCGGTATAGACTACACTGAGACATATGCACCAGTTGCGAAGTTGACCACCATACGTGTTTTGTTGGCAGTCGGTGTTTACCGAAAATATCATGTTCATCAGTTAGATATAAAAACTGCGTTTCTACATGGTGATCTTAAGGAAGAACTTCATATGTCCATACCAGAAGGAGTACAAGCGAGAGAGGGTAAAGCATGTAAGCTTTTAAAATCCATTTATGGTTTGAAACAATCACCACGTTGCTGGAACCAAAAGCTTAATGAACATTTGCTTTTACTTGGATTTATAAGATCAAGCCATGATTATTGCTTGTACACCAAATTTAACCGACAGGAAGAGGATGTACTAATTGTGTTAATCTACGTTGATGATTTGCTGATTGCTGGTAGTAAGATTTCATCTGTTCAAAAATTGAAACAAGCGTTATCTTCCCGATTCGAAATGTCAGACTGTGGACCTTTACAATTTTTTCTTGGTATGAAAATAGATTTTGTGGAAGGATGCTTAAAAATATCACAAGAAACAAGTATTGAAAAGCTTCTTCACAAATTCGGGATGATAGATTGTAATACTGTCAAAACTCCTATGGAAAAAGGATTACAACTTGAAGCTAATCACACAGGACCAGAATTGCAAAAGCCTTATCGTGAACTTCTTGGAAGTATCATGTACATTATGCTGTGCTCAAGACCAGACATTTGCTATGCAGTTGGTTTTATGGGGAGATACCAACAAAACCCATCTGAAATACATTGGCAGCATCTTAAGAGGATTGTGCGCTACTTAAAAGGAACCAAGTTTTTGAAATTAAACTTTAACCCCAATCATGACCAACCAATTATTGGTTATGCTGATGCTGACTGGGCAACTGACTTGGTAGACAGAAAGTCAGTAAGTGGATACATTTTTCAAGTTTATGGCAGTACTGTGTCCTGGTGTAGTAAAAAGCAAACCACGGTCGCTACTTCATCGAGTGAAGCTGAGTACATAGCACTAAGCTCAGCAGCTGCAGAAGCTATCTGGTTGAGAGGAATAATGCAGGACTTACAAGAAATGAAAAACGAACCTGTAACAATATATGAAGACAACAGAGGATGCATTGGAATGGCTCATAATTTGGAAAGTAAAAGAGCAAAGCATATTGATATAAAATATCATTTTATAAGAGACAACATTGCCAAGGAAATAATTGAAATTCAAGCTATTGGAACAAAAGAACAACTAGCTGACGTTTTTACAAAAGCGATGGATCGTACACACTTCGAAGAATTAAGAAAAAAACTTAAATTAAATTGATGGAAATTAAATAACAGTATGGATCGATTGAGAGAGGGTGTTGAAAATCAAGCAATCGTTTCAAAATTTGTTTTCACTTATTAATTTTTAATTTAAATTTTATATTCATTCCGAATTCAAACTCTGTACGAGCAAGACTAATAAACTTTAGTTATTACTATTTTTTATTATAAATATTTTTGGAATCCTTTCGGCACATAGAATCTCAATAAAAACATACTCTTTTCGAAGACGAGAATACAAAGTGAAATCTGTTTGGCTTTTAGATAATTTACACTTTCTAAAGGCATTATTTTTCGCATTCTTTAACTTGCGTAACTTAACATTAGACCATGGAGGATGCGAGTTTACTTTACTTAAAGACCGCGGAACAGAAGAAACCAATTCCCTTACAAAAATATCTACAAATATATTAAAATTACATTTTAAACTATTACAAGAATTCATTTGCCAATTTACAATGCGAAACTTTTCTTCCAAAATGTTTAAATTACAAGTATCAAATTTATATATGAATTTATCAATAGTTTGAAAAGCTTTATAGTTTTTAAAACAAATATTTTTTATGGAAACCGACAAGGCAACATGGTGAATGGAATTTGAAAACAAAGGTATGCACTCAATAACATTAGATTCAGTTTCTTCATTGATAAATACCAAATCTAGCATTTTATAGAGTGAGTTGTGAACAAAACATATTTGATTTAAATTTAACGCAAACAGTGAATCAATTAATTCAAATTCTACTTCACAGGAAAGAACTGTTGGCAACACTTTGTTTTCAACCTGCATCCACTTAATGCCACCCAAATTGAAATCTCCAATTACACAAATAGAAATATTACAGCCAGAAAATTTAGATACAACATTTTCAATATTTGTCAAATGACATGAATAAATAGATAAATTAGAATCAGGTGGAATATAACTCAAGAATATTAATAATTTACTTTCATAATCACCTTCAATACAAACACATATTTGCTCAACATTATTGTCATCTATAGATGAATTATTAAGGTGAATAGGATATGCAAGAAGCGGTTGTCGAACAGCAAGAAGAATACCTCCACCCCTTCTACATCCAACATCATGACGATCACGGCGAAATAATGTAAAATCCGACGCATTTAATATCTCTTCGTTACTTATTTCATTAAACAGCCAAGTTTCCACAAACGCATAAATTTCATATTCGGACGAATCAACAAGGGCAGAAATGTCTTTGAGTTTACCTCTCATTCCGCTCATGTTTTGATAATACATTAAAATTTCATTTTTATTTGCATTTATGTATTCACTCCTTGCCCCTAAATTAATTCCCGTTGTCCTGGAATTGTCACAATTTGTTCGTTTTTTGTATTGTCTCTTGGAATGAATTCTCTCACTACAGTATTCTTCGGCCAATTGGATCCTATTAATGCCGACTTAAAGTTGTTTGCTGGAATTCCAACTTTAAAATTTATAAATTTCAAATTTGTAGCATCTTTTTTCACAAGCTTAAAACATTTTATGCTGGATTCATCAACATCTAATTTGCTGGCAACATATTTCGACAAACATTCCTCCGTTGTAGACGTTTCAAATTTTGAAACATGAAGCCACTTGTGTGTCACGATTACAGCAAGGCCTTCGGCATCATCTTGACCACATACATGAATATTGTTTTTTTTCTTTTGTTTCTGCTTTCGATCGCTAGCAATGACCCATTCGTGGTTATGTTCCTCAAAAGTTACATCATCAATAGGTACACCACTTGCTTCTTCTCCCGTTGCCGTACCCACATCCGCAGGCACCAATGATTTTTCCATTCCATGCTGACGCTGAGTCTTCTCCTGTTCGTTTGACGAGTGGAACATAATTGAACTGGAACCAGATGATTTGCTTATTGAATTGCTTTCTTTTGGTGCATTCTCAGCAACAACAACTTTGGGCAATATTTTTTTTACATCAGCATGAAGTGCTTCTATGCCACTAATCTTTTGCGTAAGCACATCAACCACTGAGACTAGTTCATTGACCTTAGCCAGCAAATGATTCAAAGACAATTTAAACTTAACACACTCAGTGCAGCAGAAGGCAATGTTTGAATTTTCTTTTAGAATTTCTTTTTGCACATTTTCTGAAATATTAGCACAGAGCTTATGAAATAAATTGTCACAAAAAAATCCACATTTTACACCTTCATCCTGAATAGAATTTTTGCAAGCAAAACACTTTTTATTTTTATTAGACATGTTTTTGGATAGTATAAAAATGATTATCAAAAAGCACAACCGCACACTATGGAAGCAAGCTTCTAATTTATTAAGCAGGTAATAAAATTACAAGTTATTATATTTACACAAATTTTTTGATTCTATATATATATATATATATATTTTGATTCTATATATATATATATATGATTCTATGTATATGTACATATTATTTAACATAGGGGGCATTTCACGTGAAGCGGACAGCGAAAAAAGTGATGGGTGTTGAAATTCATTCATCTTTGTGTTATTTATACTTCATTTGAATCTAAAAATACATTTAGAAGGATTTTGAATTTTGAGGTCTGGTACTCCAGTTATGGGCTTGTAAACTTTCGACAAGCAATGAGTAATGGTTTTTAAGAAAAATGTTGATAAATTAAAAGAAGCAATATAAAAATAATTTTAATAGTTGAATATATGGTAAAACAGATGTTCTTTTTATTTATGAAATCTAAACCGGAAATGAAATTTTTTCTTATATATAAAACCGGAAGTTAACATTTCAAATAAAATTTTCGTAAACTTGGCCCATTTTTATAATTTTTTTTTATGTCTCAAAATAAAGCCCATATATTAGAGAAAATACATGCCAAGTTTCAGAGTGGGATACCCATACGTTTAGAAGATACATAATTTTTAGTGCGTGAACCTCGTGCAAAAAACAGATTTATTATACCTATAGAAAACCGGATGTTGGCGATTCAATTTTAATTTTAAGTAGCTTAGACCATTTTGATATATTTTTTTCTTTTCTCTTATTGTTCTTTATATAATAAAGATTCCAAATGCCAAGTTTAAAGATGGGATCTCAATCCATTTAGAAGTTACATATTTTTTAGTGCTAAGGTGGCAACTTCGTGATATTTTTGACCCCAGATTCTGAAAGAACGTAAAATTTTACGTGCAAATATGTGTTGACTTTTTTTTTACCGACCTCTGTCATTTAGCGGTCATCCAAAATAAGACTCGTTTTTTAGATTTTGGCTGTGAATTGGCTACTTCTGAAGTTATATGGATACCTTCAAATGCCCTAGAGTCTGCAAAATGGTATTAAACGCACCTTATGTTCGGATTCAGTGACTCCAAAAACATAAGAATCAACTGGTTCGAGAGCCCAAATCCCGATTTGCTGTCGATACATCAGCCGAGCGATCCAAAAGGAGTATTTGACCTTGGAATATCTTCTAGAGGTCATTCCAAACAACAGATCTAGATGAAATTAGATGTAAAATTTTACGTTCTTTCAGAATCTGGGGTCAAAAATATCATATCGTTAGATTGCAGAGGTTTGACCTTGACCTTTACATGTTGGTTTCAAAAAAAGCCCAAATTCGAATTCAGCGATGCCAAAAACATATATATATATATAGGTTTTCAGATTTGTAAACGAATATTTAGCGATTTGACCTTCAAATGCCCTTAAACCTGACCTGATTGAGTCAAACGGACCCCGGATTTGAAATCAGCGACCCGAAAAACCTATGAGACACATGTTCACATCCCAGAGTCAGAGAAGTTTTTTTTTTTTTTTGTGGGTCTGTGTTATTTATTATTAAACTTAAATTCAAGTGCGAACTAACTAAACGTTGTATTCATTTAAAGCAAGAACTTAAATCAAAAAAACATACAATACAAATTATTATATTTATTATATAACGTGGCCGCATATTATATCTTTCTGTTTCTAGCATTTAAGTTACACTCCTAACAGATGGCGTCTCTTCATACTATGAGAAGGCAAGAAAGCTAGACCAAGAGGGGGTTATCGCATGACACGAAGTTGCCACCTTAGCACTAAAAAATATGTAACTTCTAAATGGATTGAGATCCCATCTTCAAACTTGGCATTTGGAATCTTTATAAAGAACAATAAGAGAAAAGAAAAAATTATATCAAAATGGTCTAAGCTACTTAAAATTAAAATTGAATCGCCAACATCCGGTTTTCTATAGGTATAATAAATCTGTTTTTGCACGAGGTCCACGCACTAAAAATTATATATCTTCTAAACGTATGGGTATCCCACTCTGAAACTTGGCATGTATTTTCTCTAATATATGGGCTTTATTTTGAGACATAAAAAAAAATTATAAAAATGGGCCAAGTTTACGAAAATTTTATTTGAAATGTTAACTTCCGGTTTTATATATAAGAAAAAATTTCATTTCCGGTTTAGATTTCATAAATAAAAAGAACATCTGTTTTACCATATATTCAACTATTAAAATTATTTTTATATTGCTTCTTTTAATTTATCAACATTTTTCTTAAAAACCATTACTCATTGCTTGTCGAAAGTTTACAAGCCCATAACTGGAGTACCAGACCTCAAAATTCAAAATCCTTCTAAATGTATTTTTAGATTCAAATGAAGTATAAATAACACAAAGATGAATGAATTTCAACACCCATCACTTTTTTCGTTGTCCGCTTCACGTGAAATGCCCCATAGGTTACTTTAAAGTTTAAAATTGTATACATGTCTATTTACATCGGAAAGTAGTTTATTAATTTTGGTTATATTTGGCACGGTTGGATGTTTAAGGATTTCGGTAATATCTTCTGCTAGAGGATCCGTGATGGCTGACTCAGCCGTGTCGCATTTGTAGAGGAGGTGTTGCAGGTTAAGTGTAGTGCGGCAGGTGGGACAAGTGGGTGGGGGTTGTTTTTTGATAATGTGGATATGAGTGGCAGAAGTATGGCCAAGTCGTAGTCGGATGTAGTTTTTAATCATTTGCCTTGGAACGCTTGTTGGGTAGCTTCCTTATTCCTTACAATATCCCCCATGGTGTAGATATTGTAGAGAAGTAGTGGTGATCTGCTAGCAAGCTTAGCAGCTTGATCCGCTTTTTCATTGCCCGGAATGCCAGCATGTCCTGGAATCCACATAGTTTTATGTATTGATTCGTTTTGATTAACAAGGATCGGATGTTGTTGATGATGCTGTTATTGTTGTTTGTTATTTTGTTATTAGGAGTGTTTTTGAAACCAACCTTTTTGTTGGAAGCATTATTTAGAAAGATGTTTGTTTTAATTGATTGGCTGTCACATTTTACCTGTGCCCATTTACACATTAGGTTAATTTATTTGCTTATAATGTGCATTAAAGGTAATTCTTACTTCATTTTGAATGATTATGATTCAGGTAAGATTAGCTAGATGGGATTCGGTCTGGTAAATCTCATTACGCACTTTATAAACTCTGAAGTGCCTCAAGAGAGTCTTCACCCCGTACTTCTCTTATCCACAAACTACTGTGATACCGAAATCAATTTTGCCCAACTTTATCATATATTTAATTGAATTGTGAATAAGAAATCAAATTTATATAATTGAACAACAAAACATTCTCACTCTTAGACGGACCGAAAAAGTGACAAATTGTGTCTATATTTATGAGAAAAGAGTCCTCGGAATCTCAGAAATATAACCCTTAAGATACTTAGGCCCATTTGCTGATACGGAACATAAATACTTATGTTCCACATAAACTCTTATGTGACAGTTTACGTAGAGGAAAAAGTAGAACATAAGCACTTAAGTTGAACATAAATATTTAAGTTTCGTATCAGCAAATGGCCCTTAGAAGCTTATATACTGAAATTCAAAGGTCCACTGGCAAACTCGATTTTAAAACGTAATTTGTGTGTGTATTTTTACCAAAAGTCAGTACAAACAAAAAAAACGCAAACAGACACGGTAAAATGAATCGCTTAGTTTATAATGCAGCCATAGATTCAAAGAGATCAAAACAGTTTTTTGAAATCTAAGAAAATTTCAATTTATTTTCAAAAAAAAAAAAACGGTATGTAAGTAAGACTTTAGTCTCCGATAGTAACTTAAAAAAATGGTTACATGTTTGGAGAGAGCAAGTAATAATAAAAAATTAACAATATAAAAAATAAAAAAGAAGCAGAAGCCTGTGTTGTCCACTTATAAATAATTAAATTTTGCCATTTGATCCTTATCAATTTCTTGTGAAGAATTCAAAAAGTTGTAAAAAGCTTGAGTGTTCTGTTAGATTAGGTTGAAAAGAGCACCCAAGAACAAGTTAATGAAAATGTGATATGTGCTCATATCTCCGAAGTCCATAAATGCATCTTAACATGTCATTGTGAATGCTACACAAGAAGTTTATGTTGGAATGAGAATCATTCCATTGGCATTACAGAGGAACTAGCAGTGTTTTAAAAAGTCTTAATTTTGTATTAACAGGAGTTAGATTATAAAAAAAGCCAAAGATTACGTAGTCCACCGTAAATTCTTCTAGTTAACCTGATTTTCAGTCGAAATAGGAGTGTAGATCCTCAAACCAATACTAAACACAGTGCTCTCGAACTTAAATTGTACTTGTTAGAGATACACCGATGAAGAAAGGTATTAATCTGATTCCTTGATATCGCGATCAATTGGGACTTAGATGGGTTAAAGGTGATCCATTAGTAAGGAACCAATCGCAGATTTCTTGAAGGTCCTCATCTATTCTACAAATTAGATCCTCTTGTAAATCAATTGGACGAGACAAATAAATTTGCACATCATCAGCATACAAGTGAATTGATACATTAGCACAAACATTTGGTAAATCGTTGATAAAAAGGCAAAATAAGTTAGATCCCAAAATAGAGCCTTGTAGAACTCCCATCCGCAGATGCATATATTCGGAAATCATTTGATTAACTTTTATGAGTCAAATAATTTTAAATCAGATTCACCTCTCTATCATAAAAACCGAAAGACAAATATTACAGCTACTATTCCTCAAGGTTATAACGGATTTATTTCTCTACGGATAAATAGAATTCCTAAGGAATTATTTTTATAAAAATAAATATATTGAGAGCAATCATTTCATATGCACAATATTTCCATTTAAAATGAGGCGCTCAGCCCCAAAACGGCTTTACACATTTCGAAAAAAAAAATAAAATAAAATCTTATAAGAGAAAAATGTTCATAAGTATGCAATAATTCATTTTTCAAATGGCTAAAATCTTTTAGTAGTTGGACCTAAAAACATAATTTTCTCGACAGAAAGTCAGTATTATACCTTACACTTGAACAACGTTGGAAAATATTGAAAACTTATTTTCAAAGTGAGTGCTGTGTAGTCCAAACAGTTGAAAAGAAGTTTTGATGAATCGCCCACCGCGCCTTCTGTACGCAAGTTTGTGCAAAAATTCGTGAGACTGGTATGCTAGTGGACAACACTCATGGTCCCCGTCATCGTACGGTGCGCACAAAGGAGAATGTCTCAACATTTCACGCACTAGCCTGAGGATAATTCTGCACAAAGATCTCGGATTATTCATCTACAAGGGCAAGTTTTTGAGATATCAAATTTTCAAAAAAAAAAAAAAAAAAAATGAAACAGATTTGTTTTTAAACTCGAAAATTTTTCGAAAATCATGTTTTAATACTTGCATGGTCGGTACCGTAATGTTTAAATAAAATAACAATTTTGTTTCTACATCTTGCAAATTATCTGAAGTTTCCAAAAACAAATTTAAAGTTTAAAGGCACAATGCTATTCAAACTTTTTTGGAGCGTTAGCATTAAAAAAACTGATCAAAATCGATTGTAGCGTTTTTGAGAAAATCGAAAATAAAAAATGGTTCTGTGGAACTTTTTTTTTAAATCAACAGTTTTTGAGAAAATAATATTTTATAAAATTTCGAAATAAAATTGTATGGAAAGTACCATTATTTTTGGTCTGTTCAGATTAAAAAAAATAGAAAAAATATCTTTTGATTGAACAAAATTTTCAAAAAAAATAGGTGTTAATATAACCTGTCATAGAACCGATTTTCTCAAAAACGGTACAACTGATTTTAATCAATGTATGCCAAATAGAGAATAAAGTCGCTTAGTATTTATCTAACTTTTTCATAATTTTAAACAAGTTAGGCAACTCTTATAATTAATTTGGGTTTTGCAACTGAATGTAAGCAAATTAACTTTGAACAACTCTAAATTTGAGAGATAAAGAACAAACACAACTATAAAAAAAAAAACTGGTCAGCGGACCTCCTTCAAATGTATTTGTATGAATGTAATTGGAATGAATGAATGAATATACTAGAGCAACAATAATTATTTTTGTATTATTCAATAACGAATCAAATCAATAAGTTTAATTTAATATTGAAGACAAATATTCATTTATTGAAAATAAGATATAAAATAGTGAATTATAAGAAAAACCGTAAATTGTATTTAATATTATTTTTATATTTGCTTTTTATATCATATTATATCATAGAAATGATTGCCTTCTAGTAACTGTAATAATATATAAATATATTTGAGATTAAATTTAAATTTGTTCCAAGCATCATGGAATACAAATAACGAAATCAACTGTAGTACAGTGTTTATGTACGGCGCTGGATCATTATTAATACTCAAATTAAATGTATCTCATAAAAAGTTGTGATTAATTATTATAAAAAATTATATATATTTCTCGCTTATGCCGTCAAGGAATCTGTTGTTGTCGCATTTAATATTATTTCTATTACAAAGCCAAGATAAACTAGTATGACCTCCATGTCTTAAGTCTTGATCCTTCAACTCCTAAGTTTATTTATATTTTGGTTACCCTTCGATACCTTTGGCGAATGTACCGAATAAAATAAAAAATACACAGCTTAGAGTTCATAATATATTCCAAGGAAGGTAGTATTAGATTTGATAACACCATTGTTGATGCGATTTATACAATTATATCTGGCGTTTATAACCGCCGTGAGGTGATATTGAAACTTTCAACAATTATACGCATACATATGTACACAAGTACTAGTTTGAAATCTAAAATCAAATTTTAAAACAGACGATAAAATTGGTTACCTCAATCACTAATCGAATATCCATATTTCATTGTTCATATCATAAAATCCATACCTACAAAGATTAAGATAAAATTGTTTGGATTGTATAAACAAAATCAACTAAGTTCGATGGATAGAAAACTTTTAATATAGGTGGTATCCGATATCGATAGATAGCAAAATCAATATCACTGTCAAGCCATATTGGTAGTTAAACCAAATTTAATTCTGGAAAATGGTCAATCTTGTGAAAGAGTTTTGTCAACAGGTTGGATAATACGTTTTCTTTAACCCTAGAACGATTTTCATTTTCCAGAGTCCAGGAATAGATTTGCTATTACAACCACCTGTCTGTCAGAGTTTTTGTGTAGATATTTTGATGGAGACAAACCTACCAAACGAAATGTGTTTGGCAGTTTGTTTGTTTGTGTATCTTGACTTTGTGCGCTGTTCCCTTTGCCAAAGTCGTTGACCCAATTTCACTAATCAATGGTGTGATACTTTTCGGTTATTTTGATTTACGTTTTACTCATGGATCTAAAGGGATGGGATTCAATGAATCGACAATAATGATCTAATTATTTATGTTGTAGTTTCAATTTGCGCATCCATTTAATTGACGTCAACAAAAGAAAATCACTGAAAGGGAAATACGACCATATTGTAGCAGGTTGATGTCGTTCAAGTCCAATAGACTTTATGATTTGTATAAGAGAGGTAAAATAGGTCCAGCTTTCATATCAGCTGCTGCTCTGATTTGTGATTGCTGTGGCATGCATTTCATCTATAGATTAAGTGGACGTCGGAAAGTAAATAATAAATGTGGATTTATGATGGACTTCCACTTTCTTGTGTCTGTTGTTATTTTCTTTGTGGTGCAAAATGTAACCAATGGTATTTAATTAAGTGAATGACAAGTGCCCTTGAATCAAAATTAAATTTTTATTACAGATTCGTTTTCTTTTATTGTCATTAAAGTATTGCAGAGTTGGGATTTCTGTAAAAACGTAGTTAGTTTTATAACTTTTTCAACTTGAAGGTTTAAAATGCCTGATTTAATTAAAAACATTATACATATGTACATAAATAACGTATATTGTGTACCGATTCCGATACATAGTACATTTTCAATTTGCAGTGGGTATGAGAATTTAAATTGTCTTTATTATTGTTTCAAAGTAAATATTGTTAAAATTCATTGATTAATAAGGTATTATTATAACTGAATAAAAAAAAGATATAGTTCAGATAAATATTGACAAGATGACAAAAGATAAAAAAATGTAATATGTAATTGACGCTGTCGAATATTCTGTATATTTATGTGTACATGTTCGCATTTGCTCATACAATCTAACAGGTGTCTTTGAACGCGCATTTGTTTTTTTTTTCAAAGTATAAAGTCTTCTGTTGATCTCTTAATAATAAAAATATAATTTATATTTTTTGTATTTCTTATCGGTGAGTAGAATTATTATTTGATCTTATTTCTTTTAGAATGGCGTTTAACACATCTTATAAGAATTCTATAACAAAGTCAAGCTTAAGAGGGATATACATACATAAAAGCCGTTCAGAATAATAGTGAGCATGCAGATTTAGACTAAATTTAATTAAGGTGTGATTTGATGTGATTAACAGCCCGATTCTGCACTGATACCTCACAAGACCAGGTGAAATTGATTTTGTGACTTTTTCTATTATGCCATACAGTCACAACTTGTGAGAGTCACAAAAACAATCTAAATTGTGATCTCCATCGGAGCAAGTCACAACCAATATATTATTTACTTGAATTTTGACATTCGATATTATGTTGTGAACAAAATTTGCAATGACTTTTATAGATTTGTGAGTGTAGACAAAAATAGATTTAATTCTAGTGCATCTTATTCCAGGACTTTCATCAGTAAATGAAAAGTAACATTTAAACAATATTGCACTGATTTTATTTTATTGAAGATGAATTATTGACCAATTCAGATTATAATTAAAAAGTGGAGAAGATTGAAATCTTAATCTTTCCTTTTCGGCTTTTTTGGTCACAATGGATTTGACAATGAAACGATAACGTTACATTAACTTTTCCCGACGTTTCGGCAGGGGTTGCTGCCTTCTTCAGGGGAACTTTATTGCACATAAATAGAAAATATATAGTTTGATTACAATTGTGTGACAAAATTACAATAAAACTTACATTATGTAAAAAAAAAAAAATTTTTGTTACATTAAATTTTACATTAAATAAAATATTTTATTATATTGTTATCGTCTCCGACTAGCTTCCGTGCCATACGCATCTCTGTCAATTCGACTGCTTTAATTTGTACTTTTAGTGCTCTCTCATAAAAACCCCGTTGATTTAAATTAATCTTTATTCCCTTCTCCCTCACTCAAACACATTCTAGTGCATAGCCTTAATCTATCGCGTGTGTAGTGACTTTCCATCAAAACCGCATGGCCCCAGGGCCTAAAATGAAACCTGGGTGCCGATTTGGCGGACTTTCTGAAGTCTCGCTATCGGAACCTAGTCCCAAAAAAAGAACAAAAAATCAACTATTCCCTTTGAAGAATTCCCCGAACTACCCAAAAAACAATTTCCAAGAACCCCAGATTTATCGTTATTGCTCCAAAATACGAAAACCAACCTCTAACAAAAGTCAGCATTTTTGCGCTTAGAAAAGCAATAGATTCAATCAGCACAGAGTATGAACAAATAACTCAACTTCGTGATGGAAATATACTGATTTTGACCAAAAACCAGAAAATTGCGGACAAATTTATATCCACAACAAATCTTGCAGGCTTATGCCCGGTCTCAATCACTTTGCACAACCAGCTTAATGCCTCGAAAGGCATAGTATATGCTCCGTGTCTCATAAACGTCCCAGAATCCGAAATAATCTCCGAAATGCAACCTCAAAACGTTACGGGAATATACAAATTCACTAAAACAATTGCTGGTAATCCTAAACCAAACGTTAAGCCAACAGGTTTAATGATTTTTACTTTTGATGCTTTCCAGCCTCCCGAAACCGTGGAAATAGGTTGGTACAAAGCAAAAGTGTCTGAGTACTTTTCCTGTTAAGTGATAGTAACATATATAGGATGCAAAAATTACAAAACAAAGTTATGAGAATTATTTTAAAATGTAATCGTTATACTAGTATATTGAATATGTTAAATCGTCTTAAATGGTTAAGTGTTAAACAACAATTGGTAACAGATGTTCTTTTGTTAATTCAAAAAATGAGAATGGGTGAAGTGCCTTGTTATTTTAGTAATCTCATTATGTATGTAGGTGAAGTTCAACCATATGAATTAAGAAATGTAAATGATTTGCGACTCCCAAATTATAGAAATACAATAACACAAAATAGTATCATATATAAAGGCTTTAAAATTTTTAATTCAATGCCAGAATATGTTAAATTAGAAACAAATTTTAATAATTATAAGCTTCATGTTAAAGAATTTGTAAAAAATAGTTTTTAAGATATTAAATTATGTAATATAATAGCTTAATACTTTAGTATGCTAAATAAACAAATAAAAATACTAAAAAAAAAAAAAGTACTTCCCTAATCCCATGCGCTGTCAAAACTGTCAAATGCTTGGTCATACCAAAAAAAATGCAACAGCAATCCAATGTGCAATATATGCAATCTACCACCTCATACCGATACCGAGTGTATAAGAAAAATGTGTGCTAATTGCCTTGCCCCCCACTCATCTGATTCCAAAGACTGTCCTAAATTTATACAAATGAAGGAAATTTTAAAAATAAAAACAAAAAAAAAGTGTAGTATGGCTGACGCCAAACGATTATACAAAGAACAAAATCCGATACAACCTAACCTCAATCAAAAATCATTCGCTGATATAGCTAGTAAAAATCCAACTAAACAGATATCTAACAACCCAAAAACATCTCAATCCACTCAAAATAATAGCATTTCTTCCATTCCTAATAATAATTCCATTTCCATATCCAATACAAATAATAATAATTCCAACAACAAAACCGTACCTCCACCAGTTCCATCAACATCACAACAAAAAATCTCATCCATTCCAGAAAATAATGCAAATAACACTCAAATCACTCATCAAGAAAAAAATACTCAACAACATAGTTCATTCTTAAACAATAATACATACGCAATTATATAAAATCAAATGAAATAACAAATCCGATAACAAATTCCGAATCATCTAAGATCTCTTCAATCCTAAAATCGCCTATTTCAAATACCACTCAACTTCTTCTCAAAGACAACAACTATTACGTTCAAACCATCGAAAGCGATGATGAATCAATATAAGAAAACAAACTTTCCACAAAATCCGGACTCTGCCGTTTCGAGGTTGAATCATTTAGGGTCTTTAGGGACCCTCAATGCTTCAGCTTCTGGACAGCGGAGTCATAAAACCTACCACCCTAAAAGAAAAACTCAAAATTTTATACCAGAGATTCAAAATAACCGTTGACCTTTATTTCCAATCGGTTTCTCACTGAGATTTATTTAATTCGCCAATTTCATTTTGATCTTGGTCTGTGATTTATTTTTAAAAATAAATTTTTTAGGTCTTTGGGTGAGATTTATCATTTATGTTCACAAATATCTCTTATCTGTTGACTTATTTAACTAAAAATAAATGGAAATGGTTAACCTTAAACCTTTTCCGTAGAAAATAAATCAAAAATGGTTAAAATGATAAATTATATTATTTTCTTTATGTTGCAAGTAAAACACAAAATAAAACCTTTAACACTTGATAGTAAACTTGTGTTATTTCCATTCTTGAAATTTTGTTTCGGCACTTTCACTAATCAGTTAATTCTTAAGTATTAAGCCTAACTAAAAGTAAACTCCCAAAAGTTTTTGAATTTAAATTGTATCTTCTTTCACTAAGTATAAAACTTTATTTTTTTATTTATTTATTTATTTATTTTTATTTTTTTCTCTCAGCAATAAGTGATCACCGGTTAACCAAAACCTAAAAAAAATCAAAATAAAAGTTTCTCTCTGAGAAACCGAAAAAAATAAAATTTAAGTCAACTGGTTATTAAGTGATCATTTTCGTAAATCTCAACAAGTGAGAGTAATTTAAGAGACCTTTCAAAAGGTTGCGATTTACTTTTGATCTCTGTTTTATACAAACCCAAAATTATTTTAAAGCTCTCCAGTGGAATATTCAAGGATATATTAACAACTTCGACGAGCTCAATATACTAATAAAAGAGAGATCGCCATGTGTTATATCTCTTCAAGAGACACATTGTGCGTTTCAATCTACTCCCATAACTCCCAAATCTTATTCGGGGTATTTCCACAACACTCCCCAAAACTTAACAGGTAAACAAGGCATTGCCATACTAATTAAAAAAAAACATTCCCCACGTAAAAATTGACATTAGCTCTAACATCTTAACTCTTGCTATAGAGATAAATTTAACCTTAAAATTCACAATTGTATCCATTTATATTTTGCCAAAACAGACATTCTCTCAGGCTGATCTTGAAAACATAATAAATCAAATACACACTCCTATCCTTTTCTGTGGGGATGTAAACTCCTGGAATGTTCTTTGGGGTTCCTCAACTACAAATCATCGAGGTAGCATAATTGAACATTTTTTATTTAATAACGACCTAATGATTTTGAATGACGCACACTGGGGCAGCTTCATAGAGGTCGGTGCGCAAAATGTTACTTTTAAATGTTTGGTAAACAAGAAAAAACTGATAATTTTTACAAAATATACTGTATTTGTGATATGAAAAATGCATTTTTTTTTTTGTTTTTATGTTTTGCACTAAGTTTGACAAGCGATCAAAGTTGACAAGTTCATTGTGAAATTTGCAATTCGGAAAAAGTATAAAAATTAGTTCCTATTGCATTTGACAATATCTTTGTTATTTATTGTGCGATTAAAAATATAAAATATGTACGGGGAAGGTAAAGATGTGCTTATTTTATTTGTTTATTTCAAAAATGAAAAAAAAATATTCTTATGATTAATTAAGGGGTTTGAAGTGCGAGTGTTTTTTTTTAGACTTTGTTCTAATTTTTGCATAATATCTTCTGTTCCGGCAAAAGTTTAGCAGATCTATTTATTGTGCATAATTAAGACATATTTCCTTAATATAAATGTGAAAGCAGAAGTGCTAAACTTTTGCCGGAAATATTTTTTTTTATTATAGAAAAATAGTGCTTGGGATTTTTCAAGAGTGCCGATTGTTGTTTTCTTGTTGTATTAATCTCAGAAAACATAACGGTTCGATTTTCTTCTTAAGTTTGCATTCCTTATAGAAAGGTAAGGTCATGCAGCTTAATTTCACAACATTATTTCTTTCAACTATGTACACTAGCCGAATATTTTAATAACGGCCGTTTTTGATACAATTTTGGTCAACAGCATTGATAACTTCTTGTTATTTTTCTAATATTTCTTGAATATAGTTGTTATTTTGTGGTCTGTATAGTAATGTAATAGTATTAAAAACATTACCGAAATAAAAAAAGAACTTACACACCGAAGCACAGCAAAGCATATAAAAGAAACAAAGTAAAGGGTAAAAATACTTATACCTTACTCAGTTAAAATATATATGATAGTTCTTGTTCTATAAAGGATTATTTTGTTTTTTCATTTTGTAGGAATTAATTTCATCTTTATTTAGTATCTAATTTAACTTAAGGTTTTTTAAGGTTTACAAGCACAAAATTATGCGTGTTTAAGTAAACAACTGGTGTTAAAGTATTTTTCGCCAGTGAAAAGAAGACTTTTGATGCCAAATTTTTTGAAGTTTAGACTTTCATTCAACGTAAGACGTTATGTAGCGAAACTCATGTACGTGAGCTTCGACAAGACTTGAAAAATTTCAAACTGGAATTGATGAACTTTTAATTCAAAAGTTTTATATAATCTTGCAATGCCTTTCAAGTGGTTTTGAGCTCAGCTACTAAAAATTCAAAAGCTAATGTGAAGATACAATCCGGTATTTCATTAGACTGTATCCCTGGTACTATATGAGTTCAATAGTGCACAAAATATTAATTCATGGCCATTTAATTGCTTCTACTTGCCTCTTACCGGTTGGTCAGTTAAGTGAAGAAACTCTAGAATCACGAAACAAAGATTTTAAAATTTTTAGAGAGCAATCCAGTCGAAAAACGTCAAGAAAAGACAATCTAACAGATATTTTTAATAGAATGATGATTTCGTCAGATCCTCTGTTACGAAGTCTCAGAAGTCAGAACATTTTTGTTGGTAAAAAAAATTGATTCAGATGCTTTTAATATGTTTGATGAGGAGAATATTTCTTTTGCAAATGAACGAACAAAATTTTATTAAATATTAAATGTAGATATTATCAAATGTTAATTATGAGGTTCATTACAAAACATTTTAAATATAAATTTTTGGTTCAAAAATTAAAAATTGTACTATTAGTTTTTACATTTATTTAATTCTTTCTATATTTACTATTAACAACATATTCGTCTCTGAAAAAACCACATTATCCCCGATAATAAACGTTGAAATAATGATTTTTTAGGTGTAAACACGTAAGTTTATCTTTAAACAGCCCTCCAAATTTTTCTTTTCATAATAAAAATAAAATTTGACCAAATTTATACTCTTATACAAGGCTTTAAAACACAAAAAGCCACTTTAAACTTTTCAAAATAATTTATCGCACAAAACCACTGCTTTTGCCCCACTGTGTGACGGTTCGCCGACACATTTATCAACTCACAATACCTTCACTCATATCGATTTATCGTGCTGCTCACCCATACTTTATCCAATAACATCTTGGAGTACATTAGATGACCTCCATAACAGTGACCACTTTCCAATTATTATACAAGTACAAATTACGGCTAAAAAATCCGAGATTCTTCCAAACCCAAAATATAAAACAGATCTAGCTAATTGGAATTCCTTCCAAATAGTGATCGACAAATATTTGTCTAACATTCCTCCATCTTCAAACATTAATAGAGAAGCCGCTACACTTCAAAAAGCAATGCGTTACGCAGCCAACATTTCCATTCCTCAAAGTGCACCTATCCCTACTACCAGAACAGTTCCATGGTGGAATTCCACGTTAAAAGTTTTGAGAAACCAAAAAATGAAAGCTTGGAGATCCTTTAAAAAATAACCTTCGCAAGCTAATCTTATAGCATACAAAAAATCAAACGCCTTATTTCGGAGAGAAATGAAAATTAGCAAAGCTAAATCATTAAAAAAATTTCACCTCTACGATCAATCCAAACTCCTCCACCGCAAAAATCTGGCATAACATCCGCTGTCTAACTGGCAATTTTGTTCCCTGTTCAATCAGATGTATCAAAACACCAACAGGCCCAATATCTTCATCTTTAGATATAGGAAACTTTTTTGCATGTTCTTGGTCCAATCTCTCGAATGACAATAATTTTTCAACCGCTTTCAAGAATTTTGAAACCAATAGCCTTTGCTTTATCCCCCGCAAGCCACTGGAAACTTAGCAGCGAAAGAAATAGAAAGTGCTATTACTTTGATAGAATTAGAAAGTTGTCTCAGTGCCTTAAAAGGCAAAACCCCAAGTAGGGATCGCATTTCTTATCCAATGATAAATAATTTACCACCAGCTGTTAAATCAAGACTTCTTGTATTATACAATAAAATACTTAATACAGGAACTATCCCTCAGACTTGGAAATCAGCCAATGTTATTCCCCTGCCAAAGCCCACCAAACAAATAGACTCTATAGAAGGTTACCGTCCTATTTCATTAATTTCATGCATGTCTAAAGTTTTAGAAAAAATCGTTGCTAAACGTCTTTTTTGGTTTTTAGAAACCAAAAAAATAATTAGCACAAACCAAATTGCTTTTAAACCTAAGAGAGGTTGTTCCGACGCTTTGTTGCACATTGACCATTACATATCAAAAGCTTTATCATCGCGAAATCACATATCGCTACTCTCATTAGATTTTGAGAAGGCTTTTGACCACATAGGTATTCATTTAATCTTGAACAAATTAATCAATTGGGGTGTTGGCCCTAAAATGTACAATTTCATCAAATCATTTTTATCAAACCGGAAAATATGCGTTAGGGTAAACAATACATTTTCTTCAACTCAACCACTGAACAATGGTATCCCTCAAGGATCGCCATTATCAGTAGTGCTTTTCCTAATGGCCTTCAATGATATTAGTGTCATGATTGAAAAATACAAACTTCTCGATCATTGCGTTTACGCTGATGATTTTTTTATCATGTGCAAACTCAACGATCTAGAGAAAGCAAAAACCACATTTTCTAATATTATTAAGGATATTGAAGAATGGTGTAATAATTCTGGAGCTAAGCTCTCACTTAAAAAAATGTAAAACCTTACATATGTATATGTCGTAAACTATCATGTCCGAAACTTGACCTAGAAATAAACAATGTAAAGATTAAAAGCGTAGAAAACTTAGATATTTTAGGATTAAGATTTAATAATAAGTAGTATAATTGGAAACCACATTGTATGAATCTTAAAAAAAGCCTAGCTACAAGAAGTAATATTATTAATTATTTATCTAATAAAAAATTAAATGTTCACATTAATACACTATGTAATGTAACTAAATCTTTAGTTCTAAGCAAAATCGATTATGGTTTTTATATTTACGGCAAATGCCCAACCACAACTCTTAATGTTCTTAAATCAACGTACCATCAAGCGGCAAGAAAAAGTATCAACGCTTATCGAACAACAAGAATAGACAACATAATGGCAGAGGCTGGACTTCCTACACTGGAACAGCGTCAATCAGAGAGCTTAATAAAAATACTCCCAAAACTTTTATTCTCCAGCGACTCCATAATTGACAAAGACATCGACTCAACAGGCAACTTTAAGCAAAATATGCGCCTTCCATCTACAATCGCTAAAGCTTTGTCAACCGCAAAACAAATGGGCTTACCATTTAAACGTGTTAAAGGAAAAACCACATCAACCTTTCCACCGTGGAACATAAGTACAAAATCATTTGAACTTACTCTATCAAAATACAACAAAGACAACACAAGTAATAGAGTTTATCATTCTATCTTTGGCGAAATTATGGACAATCTAAGACAAGATGGCTGGGTGCCTATATTTTCGGATGGATCTAAATCAACTTTTAATACTTCATTTGCAGTAACTCAAGAAAATGGTTTTTTATTAAGGGCTGGAATTTTGAGGGAATACTCTTCAATCTTCACTACTGAAGCATTAGCAATTTTTGAAGCTGCTAAATTGGTATTACAGTTCAATTCCAAATCTGTAATTTGCTCCGACAGTCTATCGGTGCTCAAAGCCATTCTTAACCCAAACAACAACTACAAAGTAATTGCCAATATAAGAGATTTGTTTATAAAATACCCAACTAACTTAAAACTAATGTGGGTACCAAGTCATATCGGTATACCAGGTAACGAGTATGCCGACAAAGCTGCCAAACACTGCAATACATTCGATACGTTTTCAAAGAACGACATTAAAAGATATATCGATCAATTACTCAAAAAGAACAAAATGCTTAGCTGGAACAGTTACGAAAACCATTATGCAAAGATAAACATTGATCGATCCGCCCCAATCTACCCAACATCAGTCTCCAGAGCAACAATATCCAATTTTACCCGCCTTCGCTTAGGACACAGCATATTAACACACCAACACCTATTAAGGAAGGAAAATCCAGCTCTCTGTCCATCCTGCAGAAACACTCTAAATATGCAACATGTACTTGGCCTATCCTCATGCGAAATTTCCAAAAAAATTAATACAGTTTTAAATACCGACCAAAATATTTACTCATTTTTAAATACAATCAATGTTGAAAATCTCTTAAAAATAGATAGATACCTCAATAGTAATAACTTAATTATATAAGTGAATGTATAATTATGTACGAGTGGAAAGCTTTTGTAGCTAGAGCTCTATTTTGATTAACATATAATTTGTAATTCTATGTTAATAAATAATAATAATAATAATATTATATTGTTATGTATGCACTTCAAAATGAAGTTCCGTCTATATGATTTATAAAATTTGAAAACAATAAACAAGCAATTGACATGACGTTTAGTTTGAGACAAGTGAGCAGTATACAGCGGATATATTTTGTGTGTCTAGCTTTCGGTTCATGTTGTTATGGTTGTTAATGATGTGCAGCGTCTCAAGTGTGTATCGCTTTGACGCGTGTCGCTCGGTTTGCAGAACTTGGACATCATCAAAGTCTGGAGAATGACCACTTTCGATCATGTGACTCGCTAATGCAGTTTTCCCAGGATTGTTGGATTTTATGTCGGATTTGTGGTTGGCCATACGTTGACGAAGGAACTGTTTTGTGGTGCCAATATAGCATTGATCGCAAGGATCGTCGGGTTTACCTTTACAATTAATTTTGTATATGACATCAGTGTCTTTGTCTGGTTTAGTTTTAAGCTTAGTATAAAGGTGGCTCAATGTTATGTTGGATTTATAAGCCAAAAGAACATCTTTTGATTTGTTGGTGGACGAGAAGTTGCTGTCGAATCATCTACAAAAACATCTGTGGTCTCAAAGTAATTTCCCATTTAAAACATCACTTATCTCTGAGGTCAGATTAAAGTTTATATCAAGAACTAAAAATGTATGACTTTTAATTAGGGCGATCGTTAAAATTTAAAAAATAGCTTTTTATAAAGATCACCTTATACTACTACAAAGTTGTTTATAGAATTATCTTAAATAATTTCTTTCAATGTAAAATAATATATACATATATGTTATACATATATATGTTTTTTTTTTAAGAGTACTTAAGACCTTCTATAAATTTGGTTGTATATGGTAGTTTTTTGTTTTTTTTTTTGAATGAGGAAACAAATTGCGGGAAAATTTTGACTTCTTCTAAGAGACAAAATAAAATCGGAGTAGTGAAGTTTCGTTTTCAAATCTTTTGATTGAACGTACATTGCGTGAAGTGTGAAAAAGAATTTAAAAAAATGTCTTCAAATCATTGATTGGGAAGATTTTGGTTACTTCCGTTACTTCGTAACCATTTCGCTAAATTTTTTTATAACCTCAATTTTCTCGTTTGAAAGGGGAACCATTTTTTAGGATAGTATACTTTGAAAATTTAAGGTGATGCAGCCAACTTCAAGGGCTTCATAAAAGTTAATTTTATTTCGTTTTTATAAAACGCTCAGGTCGTTTAATTATGTAATTTGTTAATTTAAGCACTGTTCTTAAAACCTCGAAAAGTTAGGGCCGTTTTCTTCACTATAGCTCAACTTGAGGCAAACTCTCAAGTTGATCAACTTGAGAGTTGGATTCAACTCGAGAGTTGAAACGCAAGTTAAAATTTCTTTTTCTTCACAATTTTTTTCTCAACTCCCGAGTTGAAAATCTAAAGTTGATCAACTTCTGATTTGAAAAATATCCCTGGGATATTTGTTGTGACAAGTGACAAGCTGTCACTTTCAAAATTAAATTTTAATTTATTCGGTCAACCTAATTGAATTTTTGTGTGATATTTGTGATGAATGATTTTCTTTTTTTCTTCGATCTACATAGGGATAAAAATAAGTTGTTACCAATCGCGAACGGATGTTTGTCATGGATGTTGCCGTTTTCCCAAAGATACATGGTAAATTTGTGTCAGCTAAATCAGCAAATCTGGGAATTTCTGGAGCAGGTTCTATAATTTTCCTTCAATTGCTTTGTTGTGAATAACAGCGCAATCGATGATGATGAGTTTTGCCGTCTCTATTTTCCACCTAATGTCGGAAGCCAACACGGGAAATCTGCTTTTCCAAACGCCATATGAACGCTCAACTCAATCGCGAGTGCCTATTTGCAATTCTTTGTACAAATTCTCATCAGCGCAGCGTTTGTTACAATGGTGATAAAGTGATTTTTGTGATTGGCCACGAGATTAATTTAAAGGGGAACTTAGGTTTTAATTCAAAACTATTACCGTCTCGCGTTGCAAGGAAGTGAATCCTTTATTAATTCTATCAACATCATTTGAAAAACGAAAACAATAATTGAAGTCACGGTCGTCCCACTCTTCAACTCCAATGAGCGGCAACATTCACTGCTCGACGAAGTTGAAGTCCAATTTTCCCAAAAATAATTGCTGCGGAAAATTATGCCAATATTTTTTTTTTTGTTGTGAAAACTCAATTAAAAAAACTTTTGAATCAAAATGCATGTATTTTATTAAAAAAAAAACAATGTTTCATGTCAACTCTCACTTTTTCTCTCTCAACTTCTAGTATATTCGGAAGTTGAGAAAACCAGAAGTTGATCAACTCGAGAGTTGAGAATCGAAAGTTGAAACTGTCAACTTTGAGTGAAGAAAAACAAAATCACAAGTTGAGAATAAAAATCCTAAAGTTGAGGTCAACTTCTAGTGAAGAAAACGGCCCTTAGAATACCACAATAACAACGTACGAGAACAAGTATGTTAAGAATTGGTAATTGGGGTCAGAACTATTTGGTTTTGTTTACCAAACAAACAAACTAACTCGTTTAAGAACTCGTTTAACGAAGAACTTTAAGCTTAATATCAAAATCCAATGAATTGTCGTGAATTATGACCAACATTTTTGACAATTATTGTTATGAATTGCAAACAATTTTTCTTAGTTACTCAATTAAATAAATTTTTTTTTAAATATTTTTCAGGTCGCTATCATGTAGTTCGCAAACTCGGATGGGGCCATTTTTCAACGGTGTGGCTATGCTGGGATCTGCAAGAAAAACGCTACGTTGCTATTAAAATTGTTAAATCAGCTCGACACTTTGCCGAAACAGCCAAAGATGAGATAAAAATATTGAAATCGGTGCGTGATAGTGACCCTTCCAATCCACGGCGCGATAAGACGGTACAACTTTTAGATGATTTTAAAATAACTGGAGTGAATGGAACTCACTTCTGCATGGTCTTCGAAGTACTGGGCGACAATCTTTTGAAACTAATTCGAAAATCAAATTACCGTGGGATACCAATTGAAAACGTGAAATCAATCACAAGGCAGGTGCTAGAAGGTTTAGACTACTTGCATTCTTGCTGTAAAATAATACACACAGATATAAAACCAGAGAACGTGCTACTCTGTGTTGACGAGCAATACATAAGATCCCTAGCCAACGAAGCTACCGAACTGTATGTGATGAACTTTAAGATGTTTCCTTCGTTTGTAAGCCGGGCACCGAAAGAGTACCGCGAACCACCAATTACCGGCAAAATGAGTAAGAACAAAAAGAAGAAATTGAAGAAAAAGGCAAAGAAACGGTTGGAACTGTTTAAAAAACAATGGGATTATTTAGAACAAAGCGGTGGAGCTGATGCTGCAAAACCAGACGAAAAAGCTCTTAATAATGGTGATGTGAAGGACAATTCGCTTGTGAGTCCTGATGATGTGGATCAGTCACAAATTGAGAGCGAAGGTGCTGTCAATCACAACAGCACATTGAATGGAGAAGTGACTGATGATGAGAAGGATAACGAAGATGATGCCGACGATGAGGAGCATTTGAATTGTGATTCGAAATCCTCTTCGCCAGTTATAAAATCAAAGGAAGGCACCAATAAGAAGAATTGTAAAAGTAAGCATTTTCGAATTTTACATTTTAAAAATGTACTATCTGGCCATCAAACAGGTGGTGTCAAGATGTATTTATGGCTCTCGTACTTAAGAAATGTGTTCAAATTATTTTCAAATACTTTTATTTTTCTTAAGTACTTCTAATTCCTTCTATAAATCAAAACCTGCTGAAGTATTTTTTCTTCAAACTTCGTACTTTAAGTATTCTTTATTGAGGAAAATATTATTAATTATTTCTTAGCTCTAAAAATAACAGTGCCTGCAATATACCCTTTAAGAAGAGGTAAAATGTATCAATATTGGCTCTTTTTGATAAAAGCAATTTTTTTGGACTCAAATGTTTGAGTTTTTTGGGAGTAGTTCGGAGAGAGGATGAAAAAATAGGTTCCTAGTTATCCTTTTGTGCTGAACTAGCGCTTGGGCTGGAAACTCGCACGAAATCTATACCTAGATCGAGGAAGCGCACAACAAAACATTAACATACGAGTACATTTTTAAAACATGGCCTTCATAAATTTTTTACCGTAAACTTAAATAAAGAAAATAATTTATTGATTTGAGATAATCAAAAAACGGAGAGAAAGTTTTTAAAGATATTGAAAGAAAGAGTTGCAGAAAAAAAAGAAAACGAAAAAAAAAAAAATAGAATTTCAAAAAGATAAGCTTAGTGAAGTTTGTATTGTACATAGTTATATTTGTTTGGTAAAAAGTGTTTTTGAAATATGTAGTATATTTTGTTTGACCTTTGTTCTTCCCTAAATTAGGGAACATTTATTTTGTCATTCATTATATTTTAACTATCATCGACAAAATTCTGGGTTTTAGTTTACGCGAAGCTTTCGCAGATAATTAATCAACAAAGCTTTTCTTATTTTTCCATCACAAAAACATCATTTGCATTTCCTTCATATTTTTGAAGGTTTACTTATCCAAATCTCGGTCCTAAAAGGGTCTGCTTAAGACACGGCTGCTTTTCATCGTTTGCGATTCCGAGAATCTTGCTGCCATTCATCCAGCCAAGCGCTCGCATTCGGTCTTTAATGCCGAGGTTCGGTCTTTGTTCTTTCGTATCTGGAGGCTGGGATTCGAAGACTCTTGGCTGGAACATTTTGTCCATTCGCTCTTTATTGCCGAGTCAATATATTTGTCGACGTGTTTTGGCTTTCTGAACTACATCCAAATTTTGGCACAGCTCATGGAGCTTGCGGTTATATCTTCTCTTATCCGTCGAAAATGTTTGTTTTGGAAAGAGTCCAGTATCATCTCTCCCTTTGTGCTAATAGCCCAACACTAGGCCCCGTAAAGCAGGACTGGTTTTGTAGAGCGTGCACTTTGTTTCGGCCAACCAAAGTAGCAGCAGTTTTCTAGGATAATTCTTCTTAGGATCTTTAATAAGGTGTCGTTCGTGGTGTTAATATTAAGGTTGTTGCTATCAATAGTTAAGTTTCGTCCTAATCGGTGGACAGATGTTTGTTTGTTTATTGATAACATGTACTTGTTCTCATCCTCATTTACTTTAAAAATAACAAATCTCGCCTGATATTCAATTCAAGGGGCTAGATCGTAACTTGATACAATCGATGTTAATCGATACAATCGAGAATGGGCAATTCCTTATAGGATCAGCCGATTATTTTCGATTCGTATGAATGAAATAAGCAACTGCCCGACTACACTCGATTGTATCAACTTACCTGAGGGCGCTTAAGTACATATATTTGTTTATCAAAAAATACTTTAGTGAAAAATCAATGTATTACTATTAAAGATTTGGTTTCAATCCCTTATATTCAACGCGCAAAAATTGTAATATGCTATGGGAGATCTTACAAAGAAACAAAACATTTAATGTAAAGTCGCGATAGATTCAGTTCAAGTCCAGGTACAAACACACACAAACATTTTAAAAATGATTTATATTATATTATATAGCATGCAGTAACTATATGAGCTTAAAAATTGAATTATTTATGTATATATTACTTTAGATGGCGCTCACAGTCCAGGGTGGACTAAGGCCTCAACCAACAAGCCCCTCCAGCTAGCTCGGTCCCTAGCTAGCTGCCTCCAGTTACGCAAGTTGGTTGAGGTCGCTCTCCACTTGTGCGCGCCACCTGAGGACCGGGATGATGAGGGTCTTATACAAGGTCCCCTTGGTTCTTTGAGATAGGGCTTTATTACTCAAATGCCTTCTTAGCCCGAGGAAACAGCGGTTGGCAAGAGTAATTCTTCGCTTTATCTCTGCACTGAACAGCTCGCTTCGTCCTCCCAATGATATCAATACGAGTATCATCCGCATAAGCAAGCAGTTGAACTGACTTTTGAAAAATTGTACCTCTATTGTTGACGTTTGAGTTTCGTACAATTTTTTTTTTTTTTTTTTTTTTTTATATAATTTACTCGCGCTCAAGGGATTATGATTACCCTTTAAATGTTTCAACACAGCGCGGGCGTGAAGTTACGGAAGAGAAAGAAGGATAGGAAAGATGTGTGGCACGCTTCAAGAGCGATGTTATATAGGTTGCATGATAGCGCGTCGCCTTGCCTCAGACCTTTCTCGACATTAAAGGGTTCGGTGGTGTTCTTACCGACCTTGACGGAGCAGCGAGATTTCTCCATCGTCATCCTGCACAAGCGGACGAGCTTGGCAGGGATTCCGAGATGAGACATGGCTCTATATAGTTGTTCTCTGTCCACGCTATCATACGCGACTTTGAAATCGATAAAAAGGTGGTGTGTATCGATTTGGAACTCCTGGGTTTTTTCCAAAATCTGTCGAAGTGTGAACATCTGATCGAGGGTGGATTTGCCGGGCCTAAAACCACACTGATAGGGGCCGATCAGCTCGTTGACAAACGGTTTTAGGCGTTCACACAGTACAGACGGTTGACGTTTGAACTGTCAAAGGTTGCAGAACAAAAATTCACGGCTCTTTAAAAATACATTTTAAATATATAAATTTAACTTGAAATCGTACTGTGCGTAGTTTAAAATCTATTTATTATAACAACATAAAAGTTTGACTATTATTTTGAAAAGAAACACATGAAAAAATCATAAATTATCATCAATTAAAGTGCGCATCTAATGTCGAGCAAAAGAAACCTGCTGCAAACATCACCTGAAACTGAAACACCTAACTCAACCAAGAAACTATATCTTAGTGAAATGTCTGTCGCTTCAATGACAATATCCGATCTAAAAGATATGTTTGCGAGAATCTTGGACGAAAAAATACAAGATCTGCCGACTAAACAAGATTTTTTACAAATTTTCGCTGACGTAAAAAGCCTCAAGACAACAAATGAGTCACTCGCGCAGGAATTACAACAAATAAAAAACAAAAACAATGCACTTGAGAAGAAAATGGAACATCTTGAAAAGCGGGCTAAGGAAAAAAATCTTGTTTTCACACTTCCAGCTGATAAACAATTACAAGATAATCCCCACAAAGTAATCAGTGACATCGCCAACAAAATGTTAAATAACCAAAACATCACATTCGAGCAAATTATAGCTTTACCGTCGAAAGGAAAACAGCAACTCATATTGGTCGAGGCACAAAGCAAAGCAATCACAACTCAACTCTTAAGTAGCTCTGCCAAACTTAAAGGCACTGGAGTGTTTGTGAGCCCTGACTACACAAAAAATGAATTACAGAGACGACAAAAAATCCTACGTATACGACGAGCTATTAAATGCAAACATCCATCAACAACTCCACAAATCCGAGGTCTTAAGCTAGTTGTAAACGACAAAACTTTTTATGCAACTCAAGATGGAAAACTCTTTTGTGGCAGTCGCGACGGAATCGAAGTTCTTCACGAGATGTTTGGTAATTTGGAATTAGATGAAAACGCCATTTCGCTGAAACCAAAACAAAAACAGCATGTCATCGCAAATGAGCATCCTTCAACTTCAGCTGCCAAAAGAACAGAGATGATAACAGCGCCATCTGAAAGATCAACGCAACAACAAATGAAACAACATTATTGAAACAGAGTTGCCGTCTGTCACGCAAGTAATAATAATAATAATAATAATACTAATAGTAGTAAAAATTTAAATACCAAACAAATTGCAATTAAAAATATTAGTATACTTTCACAAAACATTGCTGGTCTAGCAAATAAATTATTTAACGTTGATTTTTTTAAATTTGTAAAAAGTCATGACATATTTTTTCTTTACGAAACTTTTATTACAATTGAACATTTTGAAACTTTTAACAAATACTTTAACGATTTTAAAATACATTGGATATCAGCTTATCATGATCATAAATTTGGTAGAGCCATAGGAGGTTGTTTGTTTGGCATCAGAAAAAATATAAATGGTAGCTTTATTGATGTGAATAACCACGTTTATATTATTCTTAATAATTTAAACTCTAAATTTTATATCTTGCCAACTTACATTAATTGCAATTTCTGGGATAACGACTTTTATGCTCTTAATGATTTGCTTAACACAATTAATTCAGAAAATATTATGCTTATTGGTGATGTCAATTCTAGAATTGGAGAAAATCAAATAGTTCCAAATGAAACAAGTTTTATTGGCCTCGATATTTTTGAGAAGCGTAATTCGAAAGACAAAATCACGAACCGAAATGGTCGCCTCTTTCTGGAAATGTGTCAAAATTTCAATCTTTATATCCTTAACGGGTGCAGCAGAGGAGATAAGAATGGGGAGTTTACATTTATTGGAGGGTCAGGAAAATCGGTTATAGACATTTGTGCTGTATCAGGGGAGTGGACTACATCAATTTCCTCTTTTAAAGTAGGAACTCAAATTTTTTCAGATCACATGCCTCTATCAGTAGATTTTGACTTCAATATCAAAACCAAATTCTGCACACTAACCTTACCACCAAAACTAGTATGGAGAGAAGAACAGAAGCACAATTATTCAAATAAATTAGCGAATGAGATTTCTTCGGTAGCCACTTACCAACAAACCGCCACAGAAAAGATACTTTTGCTAAGCACCTGTATTAAAAAAGTTGTCCCGCTTAGCACACGAGCAAATAATCAAAGCTACCGCCAGAAGTGGTATGATCAGGAATGTTTTGCAGCTAGAAAACTATCTTTTTCACTTTTGAGGAAACTTAAAGATTCCACAAGCCCAAATAAAAACTTGTCAAAACAGTATGCAAGTGCAAATAAAAAATATAAAACGCTCTGCAAAGACAAACGTGAGAGTTTTTACAGATCGATAGCTGCAGAATTGTCAGCCTCAACCAACAGCAAAAGCTTTTGGGAGAAAATAAAGACACTCAAAGGCTTAGATTATGTACGTGGAATTCATGTGTCTGCTCATAAACTAGCCGATTATTTTAAACTTCTTCTCAATCCCACGGACATTATTGAAACTGTCCAATTTGCCGAGCCGTATATATCCAACAACATGCTTGATGTGGAAATTAATATGTGCGAACTCCAGTTGAGTCTTTACAACGCCAAAAATAAAAAAGCACCAGGCCCTGATCGCATAGGAAATGAATTCTACAAAAACGCTCCTCCCCAATTTTTAAACAAAATGCTAGATGCATTCAATTACATCTTTAGAACAGGAGAGGTACCTCAAGAGTTCAAAGATGCTATTGTGTATCCAATATATAAGAAAGGTGATGTCAATATACCTAACAACTATCGTGGAATCTCTTTCATGAATTCAATCGCCAAACTGTTTTGTGCCATTCTCCTGGTAAGAATCAACACATGGGTAGAAAGAAACCATATAATTAGCGAATTTCAAGCTGGTTTCCGCAAAGGCTATTCTACTGTTGACAACATTTTTACATTAACAACCGTCGCCCAATACTTCCTTAGGCAAAATAGGAGACTTTACGTGTTTTTTGTAGACTTTAGAGCAGCATTCGATTCGATAGACCGCAATGCACTTTTTTATAAACTATCACAAAAAGGAATGTCAACTAAAATGCTTAAAGTCCTCAAAAGCATGTACACAAATACACGTCAAAGAGTATGGGATGGTGAAAATGCGTCCGACTGGTTTGAGACTAAATCTGGAGTCAGGCAGGGCTGCCTTTTAAGTGCAACTCTTTTCGCTATATTTATAGATGATATATCAGCACATCTACCTGCAGGAATAAGAATTGCGGAACAAGTAATTAAAGTGCTGCTTTACGCAGATGATATTGTTCTTCTTGCAGAATCCCCTCAGAGTCTACAGCTAATGATTAACAAAATGAATAATTTCTGCAAATACTGGAACCTGAAAGTGAATCTTGAAAAATCAAAGATTATGATAGTTCGCAACAGACAAACCAAGCTAAGTAACAGTGAAAAGTGGTTTTATGACGGTGAATCAATAGAAATTGTCTCACAATATAAATATCTTGGAGTATGTTTAACACCTAACATGAAATTAAATGTTCATCTTGAAAACAAACTAACAACAGCTAAAAGTCTCATAAGTGCCTCATGGAAAAATATAATAAGCAAACAAGAAATACCAATTTCTGCAAAATACCGTGTATTTGAATCCGTCATGAGATCTGTTATGTGTTATAGTGCGCAAACCTGGGGGTACAAGCAGTACGAGGAAGTTGAAAAACTTCTGCGATTTTTCTTGAAAAAACTTTTTCGCCTTCCATTAACAACCCCCAATTACGTACTCACCTTAGAAACGGGACTGCCCAGCCTCTTTAATTTTACGTTGAAGTTACACTTTGATTACGTGCTCAAGGTGCTAAAATATCCCACATACAGACTTCCCCTCATACTCACGAAATATATTTTCATTAACAAAGTAGAATGGGTTAAAGATTGGGTAGAACTGGCAGAAAAATGTGGCACTAGTTTAAGCGTTCAATATGATGATTCCGTACTTTTGAAACAAGAACTCTATAAAGTTTTGGAAATATCTGATATTCTCCACAGAAATGAAAACAAAACACAAGCAACATCTTCTATTAACAGGTTGATATACCCTCAACTTAACTATGATCTTAATGATAAAAACTATTTCAATGACAGTTATAGCATAAGGTCGATATCTCTAATATGTAGGGCTAGATGCGAAATGTTGAATTTGAATGGTGCCCCATTCAAAAAAACAACAACAAATCTTTGCACTATATGCAACCTTCAAATGAAAGAAGACACATTCCACTTCCTAGCAGTATGTCCAATTTATAAAGATTTGAGGCTTATTTACTTCGGAAAGCTATCCTTAACAATGGAGCAAACAAAAAACATTCTCGATGGTGATAACTGGATAGCACTTTACAAATTTATTGAGACTGCATCTGCGTATAGAAATAATATTCTAACCGAATTTTTATAAGAACAAAAAAAAAAAAAAAACAAAAAAAAAAAAAAAAAATAATAGTAATATGTCATGGTTTTCATTCATTTAAATTTTTAAAATTGTATATTGATAAATTGATAAATTTTTAAACCTTTTAGAACGTCAATCAGGCAGACGGCAACGCCATTGCCCACTTAAATTATTTATATTTTATATTGTTTTTCTGTATTGTACCTAATAATGTAAATTAAGAATGTAATTTGAAAACAAAATTAAATAAAAATATCTATCTATCTATATCTATCTATCAGTACAGACGACATAATTTTGTATGCGACGTTGAGGAGACTTATACCTCTTTAATTGGCACATGTCAGGGCATCTCCTTTCTTGTGGATGGGGCACACTATGCCGAGGTTCCATTCATTGGGCATACTTTCATCCGACCAAATTTTTGAGATGAGTTGGTGCATGCTCCCTACCAAGTCATCCCCACCTGCTTTGAATAGCTCAGCTGGCAAGCCATCCGCGCCAGCAGCTTTGTACGCTTTCAGCTTGGCTATCGCTGACCGCACTTCATTTAGGTCGGGTGGACGGAAATTTTGACCATCATCGTCCAGGTTGAATGGAATGTTCCGCCTAGTTGCGGAATTTTGGCCTTCCTCGCCGTTCAGCAGTCTGGAAAAGTGTTGTTTCCAGATCCTCAGCACGGACTGCGTATCCACTACCATATTCCCACTCTCATCCCGACAGGCTTCCGTTCTAGCTTTGTAGCCCTGGGTGGATTGCCTCACCCTTTGGTAAAACTTTCGAACATTCCCCCTGCCGGTACAGTCCTCAATAGACTCGACCGCCCGCTTCGCATACTCTCTTTTTTTCTCCTTAGAAGTCGGCGTTCCTCCCTTCGTCTTTGCCTCTAGAGCTCCCGGGCATCTCTCTCAGCAGCTCTGGTTCTTGCCTGCAGCATTAATTGGTAGGCCTCGTTCTTTGCTACATGCGCCAACCTGCATTCTTCGTCAAACCAGGGGTTTCGTTGTGGTGGCCTTGTGAAACCCAGCACATCAGTGGCGGCACTACTGATGGCATTCTGGCAGTGCTTCCACAGGTCCTCCGTAGATGAAGCTGGAGGCGGGCTTGCTGAGAGATTAAGAGTGGGAATCGAGTGCTAGCTATGATGACATTTCGCCCCGCCGCAAAGTCAATCAGCCTGAGTCCGTTACCGGAAGTGTTGTCGTGCAGGCTGTGTTCTCCGACTATCGAACCAAAGATGTCCTCCTTTCCGATCTTGGCGTTGAAGTCACCAAGAATAATCTTGACGTCGTACTTGGGGCACCTATCATACGTTTCCTCGAGAAGGTCGTAGAATTCTTCTTTGGTTGAGTCATCTTTTTCTTCCGTTGGGGCATGGACACAGATCAGCGTCACGTTTTTGAATTTCGCTTTGATGCGGATTGTGACCAGGCGCTCGCTTACATTTCTGAAGCCCAAGACTTTTTGCCTAAGTCTTCCCCTTACCACAAATCCACATCCAAAAAGCCACTGACCCTGCTCCTTGTAGCACTCGCCGAAGTTGATGTCACACGTTTTCATCCTTCGTATGTCCTCTCCATCCCATCGCACTTCCTGGATGGCTGTAATGTCAGCCTTTAGCCTATCCAGGCTCTCCACTATTTGTTCGGGAGCACGTGGCCTGTTTAAGGTCCGGGCATTCCACATGCAGAACCGAAAATCGTTGTCCTTGTTTCGTTTGTATGGGTGCCGTGAAATAAGGCCAATTCCAATTTTCTGGATTTTAACTCCCTTTTCGAGGCTCACACCCGCTCACGCAACTCCGTTGCTCCGCTTAGGGTATGTTCAGTCGCCAGGCCGGCGCATGTAGCAACAGTTTTGTATTTTACATTAATTGGAGTAAACAACTAACAGTTATGTACTGTTGGCGAAGAAAAACTGTTGCTAATGGCGCCTGCCTGGCGACTGAGCATACCCTAAGCGGAGCAACGGAGTTGCGTGAGCGGGTGTAAGCCCCAAAAAGGGAGTTAAAATCCTGAAAACCCGCGAAGCGGGCCACCCAAGGTACTGTTGCCCAAGAAAACCCAGAACGTCGGTCCCCCATAAACAATTATGTATTATATGAATAAATAATACTTAAAAATATAAATTTACACTTAAACCTAATGTCACTTGGCAAAAGTGACTTAAGGCCAACTCTTAAAATTATCAAATTTGGTCTTATGTCACTTGGCCTAATGTCACGGCACCACATTCAGGTGCTCTTATTACGCTTTCAAAAAGTGAAATAAGACCAATTTGGTCTTATTTCTCAAAATCATTTGGCCTTATTTCATTTTGTCAAAGTGAAATAAGACCAACTACTGAAAATTGGCCTTTATAGAAGTGCAATAAGGCCAATTTTTGAAAGTTGGCCTTATTTCACTTGGCCTTATTTCACGGCACCGTTTGTATGTATGTATATAAAAAAATATATGTATGATAATAATACTATAGTTATTTATATATTTTAATTATAATTATTATTCACAGATAATTCCATCCAACAAATAAAACTTCTAGACAATAAGGATGACCCCAAATCGCCAGAAGATGATAAATCTGAAAGAGCAGAAGAGATTTCCGTAAAACGGTCCTCATCTGTGGATAAAAAGAATGCATCACCATCACTTAACTTACCGAACAACAATCAGTTAATCTCAGGCCCATCGGAAGAATATAACACCACAAATGGGCCACATCTTCCACCGCCACCCACAAATACTCAACCAGTCCAGCCTAAGAAGGATCCGGCACTTGAGCCATGTGACTTCGATGTTAAAATTGCCGATTTGGGCAACGCTTGCTGGGTGCATCATCGTTTTACAGAGGACATCCAAACTCGTCAGTATCGTTCACTAGAAGTCATTCTGGGTGCTGGTTACGATACATCGGCTGATATCTGGAGCACTGCATGTATGGCATTCGAACTGGCCACCGGAGATTATCTGTTCGAACCGCACTCTGGTGAGAATTATTCTCGCGACGAGGATCATATTGCTCATATTATTGAGCTACTGGGTGCAATACCCGTACACATCATAGCACGTGGTGCTTATCATCAGTGTACTTTTAATCGCCAGGGTGAACTCCGAAACATTACCGGTCTCAAGCCATGGGGCTTAGTTGATGTTCTTAATGAAAAATACGAATGGTCCCGCGAAGACGCTAAATCGTTTGCCGACTTTCTGCGGCCCATGCTTGAGTTTGATCCCAAGAAACGAGCAACAGCTGCCGACTGTTTGAAGCACCCATGGCTGAGATAAAATACACTTTTCAACAATACTATTTATATACTTAATAAAATTAAGAGAATTTTCAAAAAATAGTGATTTTATGCCTAACATTTGTGGCCGTTTGTCTTTTTGCCTAGACAGAGGGCTAGCTTATGCACACACACAAACACACTTTTACAAATTTGAAAAACAAGCTAAGGCTATTCACATTCAAGTGTCTACATACATACATATTTAAACAAATTAAAAATGTCGAAATAATTTTAATTTTTTCTAAAGAAAATGTATTTAATTTCAAATCCTTCCCATATTCAATTTTTTTTTCTTTAAACTTGAGGTTTTAAACAAAAAAAAATTTATTTTGTTATGATATTAATAATTTGCAATATACCTACGCCAATCACAATGAGATTCTTTTGCTTTATTATAATTTTATGTTTGTATTTTTTCTTTTTCCCCTTCATATCCTACTTTACCGTATTTTCCCTCCCGATAAAGCTGGCATGCTTAGCTCCCATTGTTCCTTCCTTTTATTTATTTATCACCAATAACAGAAGTTAAATAAAAAAACATGTTACTCGTAAGAGAAAAATATATACATACATAAATGAAATAACTAATTAGATTAGAATAAATAACTATCTATAGTTTATCTATGAATATAAAGAAAACAAAAACGATTGATAAATTAGCTGTCTGTTACGGCATCCAGAACAGTGAAGCTAATCATCTCTCCATATAACATAACATAAAGCTCTTTTAATGTAAAAAAAAGATAACAGTAAGAAACAATAAACAATATTATAATATAACAATATTATAATCTAATGGAAAACAAAAAAAAGGAAAATATAATAACAGTAATACAATCCCAAACATAAAAACAACCTAAAAATTCAAAACATAGAGGAAAACACCAACCTAATTAGTAGTTAAAGAAAATTCAAAAATAGTAAAAATAAACTGTATCAACATAACAAAACAGAATAATAATTTGAAAAATAAAAATAGTGTTATCAGTTATTTATTGGTTAGGCAATGAAATCTGTAAATGTTTGAAAAACAAATCAGCAAACAAAAGTAATAATAATACTGGAGAAATATTAAAAAGGATTAATTTAGCACATAATCTTTTATTCATTTTTATTTTTTAACGATTGCAATTATTAAATTCTGCTGAGAATTAAAATTAAAAATAAATTATTATTTTGTTGTATAATAATGTAATTTTGTTGTTATTTTGCATGAATGTTCCTACATTCATTACTTTTCGCTAAAAGATCCCATTTGAATATATAATAAATTATTTGGAATTGGAAAATGCTCAAAACTAATTGTCAACCAAAATCAAGCTTCCCCTAAACGAAGAACGCTCAATGAATATCCGGAATCACTTGTGCATATAAGCAAATTAAAGTATTTTGTGAATTGAGTTATTGTTTTTACACGAACAATTTAATGATGGCATAAGAAAGAAGTGGTTATGAGGTGAAAGTAAACCTCATAACCACTTCTTTCTTATGCCATCATTAAATTGTTCGTGTAAAAACAATTTTAAATAACTGATCAAACGCGTATCAGATTTTTAAATCTACCACCATCATCACACTAATGCTGTGATACCCTTTTCTTGAATATTAAAGTTGTTCTTTATTCGGCCGAGAAGTCCTGATGTGATTGCCATCACCGCACAGTGTGTTATTTGCATCTAGCGGAAATTCATTAAAAATTCAAAGTCCTCCGAGTAAAAAACAAATTGGTATCAAAGAAATGTAAAACCTGCAACAATAACATGGTGACCAAAAAGAAAAAAACTACCGCTGAGCAGCATCACAAACATCATCAGGGGGTCAATTATCTATCTTTGAAACTATGAAGTGATAAAAAACTTATAATTTCAGTCATCCATATTCTGAAACTCGTATTTATGACTCAGTCGTAGAAACTGTAGTCGAATACGAGTTTCAGAATATGGGTGAGTTTTCACAGCCATTTTTCCATTTCATGAACTCACATAATGCGATACTGGAACTCATTCTCATATTGTTTGTCAATACATGTACTAAACAGTACTAAATGATAAATGGTTTCATTTTGATGTCATTTTGAGTTTAATTTGGTTGTTACTTCAATATTTTATCAGGGAATTTCACAAAATCGTTTGAGTGTGAAAACAAATTTAATATTTGAGAAAATTTTGACATTTTAATATGATAATTTTTTTCATATTTTATCAGGGCTTTCCACAAAATCGTTTGAATGTGAAAACAAATTTAATATTTGAAAAAACTCTCATATTTTATTAATTGTTTTCATAAATTGCGAATCGATTAGTCTGTGAATTTGGGAAAAAACTTACCACTTTACAGTTTCACAGATAGACCCCCAGGTTTGCCCCTAAGTTTTAAAAGATGTATGATAGAAAACAGGATCCCAAATTGTTTTTGTAATACATGTTAAAACTTAATCCAGATCCGGATCCAGATAGATTTGGGAATAATAAAACGCACCTCTTATTAACTTTAATATCATTTTTCCAAATCATTCCATATTCGAACTTAAACAATTTGAAGCTTATGTTATATAACCTTTTTATTTTATTCAGTTATAGAACTGCGCGAAGTAAAGTCAAGAAAAGAAAAGAAAAGTCAATTTAAAGTCAAAGTCAAGTTACCTACATATTTCCTTTGAATCATTATTTTTTTAATTTAAAGAGATTTAAATTTAAAAGAGAAACAACCTTTATTATTAATTTTAATTAGTGAATTAAAAACTATATTTTTAAACTTAAAAACTACGCCTTTTCAATTTAATCCCTCCCCCTACATACATTACATAGACCCCCAGGTTTGCCCCTAAGTTTTAAAAGATGTATGATAGAAAACAGGATCCCAAATTGTTTTTGTAATACATGTTAAAACTTAATCCAGATCCGGATCCAGATAGATTTGGGAATAATAAAACGCACCTCTTATTAACTTTAATATCATTTTTCCAAATCATTCCATATTCGAACTTAAACAATTTGAAGCTTATGTTATATAACCTTTTTATTTTATTCAGTTATAGAACTGCGCGAAGTAAAGTCAAGAAAAGAAAAGAAAAGTCAATTTAAAGTCAAAGTCAAGTGAAAGTCAAGTTACCTACATATTTCCTTTGAATCATTATTTTTTTAATTTAAAGAGATTTAAATTTAAAAGAGAAACAACCTTTATTATTAATTTTAATTAGTGAATTAAAAACTATATTTTTAAACTTAAAAACTACGCCTTTTCAATTTAATCCCTCCCCCTACATACATTACATGTTAAAACTTAATCCAGATCCGGATCCAGATAGATTTGTGAATAATAAAACGCACCTATTTTAGTACAAACTAAGGTATAGGCAACTTTTTAAAATATTCTAGTACTATTTTTGTAATAGAATATTTTCTTTTGTTTCCAGAATAAAAAAAAGCCATATCATAACGGTTTTCTTCCAAACGTCATTTGATTTCACTTAAGGTGTATTTTTGTGCAGTCAAAATAATAGCAGTGTTTAATAGTTTGTGAATTTTGTTCATTGTTTTTGAATCTTAAGCTAAGTGTACACGATTGGTAGATCTTACAATATTGTCAGATCTGTCAGTGAAAAACATGCTTACAATGTCTTACAATCGTGTAGTCTTACAATTAATTGTCAGAAAATTTGTCTGACAATTAATTGTTAGATCATTGTCTGACAATTAATTGTAAGAAACCTGACAATCGTGTGTACGCTAGCTGACAATCGTGTAATCTTCCAATTAATTGTCAGAAAATGTATCTGACAATTAATTGTAAGACGGTAAATTGTAAGGTATTTGATAATCGTGTAGATACACACACAATTTATTGTCAGGCCTGCCAATTTTTATCGTTGTCTGACGTTTCTGACAATGAAGAAATTGTAAGATGTTCGTTTTTTAGCATCATACAATTTTTTCATTGTCAGAAAATTTGCAGCCAAGGTTTAATTGTCAGTTTCCATAACCAACAAAAACTGACAATTAATTGTGTGTGTACACGGTTGGTAGAAAATCTACCAATCTCTTACAATTAATTGGTAGGTATTAAGCGGACTATCTGAAAATGAATTGCCAGCCAACTTCTGACAATTAATTGTAAGAGATTGGTAGATTTTGTACCAACCGTGTACACACACAACTTATTTGTCAGCTCATTGGTAGATAATTGTCAGACATTGTAAGATCTTACAATATTGTAAGATCTACCAATCGTGTACACTTAGCTTTAGGAATATTTTTTTTGTTTGTTGTTGAAACTAAAAGGTAAGGCATAAAAACCCACAGTTTTCCTACATTTATATTCCTTCAAACTTACAGTATGGGTCGTAATAAGCATTGCACTCCCGAAATACGGCAAATCAAACGCCAACTTCTTTCTGATGGAAAAACTTAAACGGAAAGTAAAAAAACCTTAAAAATATCCATAATATGATTATTAACGCAAAAAATTTTATCAGAAAAACCCGAAACCAGGAGCAGAAAAAAGTTATTTCTCCAAAATCAGAGAGGAGAATTGTGAGATACTCGAAGGTCTCTCCCCATTTGCCGGCTACTGATATAAAAAAACAGCTACATAAATCTAAGCGCTAGTATAGAAACGTACAGAAGAATATTACGGGAGAAAGATCTCAATGCCAGAAGCCCAAGTAAGGTTCCTCTTTTGACAAAAAACACATCGCCAAAAGAACGCAGGGCCCTTATTTTGTAAATGATTATCGTTGAAATTACTTCGTTATCGTTGAAATGCGATTATGTTTAACGAGAATCGTTTAATTTTAACGATACTCGTTAGTTCTGACGACTGACATATACCTATCGTTTAACTTTCGTTTTATCGTTTCTTGATTTATAATTTTTTTTTTTCATTTATGTCAATTTTTGACATTCCTACCATAATATTCGAGATGTTGGTTGCGCTTCAAAAAAAATGTTTTTTTTTCGGTTAAGCTTCGCAACATCTTTTGTACGCCTTTTTCGTTTTACTTAATCGCTCTTTATCGTGACTATCGTATTCCTCAGTATCGTTGACTTGCCGCTCGTTTCCTAATACAAAATAGAGCACCAGTTTGTCAAAGCCCATGTCGATAAGCCCCTTCAGCATTGGCGAAATATTTTATGGTCTGATGAGAGCAAAATTGTTCTGTTTGGTGGTTCTGGTTCCCGGGAATATGTGCGATGCCCACCTAATGCTGAATATGTGTCTAGGTGTACGCGGAAGACTGTAATGGGGTTGTTTTTCCTATCAAGGTGTAGGGCCCATATATCGCATAAATGGTGTAATGGATCAGCATCTTTATGTGGATATTCTTCTAGGAACCATGCTGCCTTACGCAGAAGAGGAAATGCCAATAAGATGGGGTCTTTCAGCAAGACAATGACCCAAAACACACGAGCAAAAAAGCCAAAGAGTGGTTTCGGGTCAATTAAGTTTCTGTTATGGAGTGGCCTGCGCAATCCCCCGACTTGAACCCAATAGAGAACCTTTGGGCAGATGTCAAGAAATTCGTTTCAAATGCAAAACCCTCCAATAACAACCAGCTTTGGGAAGCAGTGGAGACTGCATGGAGAAATATTTCATTGGAGAGATGTCAAACTTTGGTGGACTCAATGAAGAGAAGATGCGAAGCTGTTATAAGCAATAAGGGGTCTACCACCAAGTATTGACGTAAGAAATACAAAATACGAGTACATTCAATAATCAGGTCTATCATGGTAACAGATCGGGGAATTCTACGAACGGGGAAAAGTTACGATCGGGGAATATATTGTGTTCATGGTAACAGAATTGTAGAAGAAATATTGATGCATACCAACGCAGGTTGTTGACATTTATTTATATCTGTCAAAACTTTAATTCCAAAATAAGCAATATTAAAGCAAAAATGGACAGCGCAGCAGCATTTTTGGAAGCTGAAAGATACGAAGAAAGGACATTGAACAAAGAAAAAAGAAGATTTTTAAGAAATACTTCACATATTTTTCAGCTCTCAGATGCAGCGTAAGTTTAATTATAAAAACTAATGTGTTGGAAATAAATTTTATCTATATGTTTATAGTTTCAAAAAAAATTTTCGTCTGAACAAAAATTCATTTGGATATGTTTTAAATGAAATAAAACACAAAATTCAACCGGCTTCACGATCTGATGCTTTAACCGTGGAACACAAACTAGCAGCAACCTTAAGATTTTTTGGTGAAGGAGCATATCAACATGGTGTTGGCAAGGACTATAATTCATCGATGGCACAGTCAACATTTTCGAAAGTTCTCCAAGAAATGTTAAATGTACTCGAGGAAGCTTTGTGCCCTAAATGGATATCTGTGGAAATGTCAGCAGAGCAAATTGAAGAATCTAAAATGTATGTCGAGACTAAAACCGGATTTCCTGGTGTTGCATTTTGTGTGGATGGAACCCATATAAAAATCATTGCTCCTAAAGACAGACATTTGTTCTTCAACAGAAAAGGATATTATTCTCTAAACGTTCTAATTGTAATGTGTAAAGTATGTAAGTCAAAAAAGTTTATTTCTTTAATGATTACCTTTTTTTAGATTTGCGATTATAAAATGTGTATTCGAGGAGTAAACGCGAATTTTCAGGGAGCAAATCACGATTCCCACATATGGAACATCAGCCCACAACGACGTTATTTTGAACAAAGGTATCAAAACGGTGTCAGAGGTGAATACATTTTAGGTATGTACATACATACGTACTTCTGAAAGCAAAATTCAATTCTTTTTTAACTTTATTATGTTTAGGAGATGCTGGGTATCCGTTGGAACCTTGGTTGATGACACCTTTTAGAACACCAATTCCAAATAGCCCACAAAGCAGGTACAACAAATCCCACTGTAAGGCTCGCAATGTCGTGGAAAGAACAATAGGTTTATTGAAAAACAGATTTAGATGTTTACTGGCAGCCCGACAACTACATTATGCCCCACAAATTGCGGCCCAAATTGTTAACGTATGTTCTGCCTTACACAACATATGCCTTTTTTTTAACGACGATATGGACTTCGACGAAAGCACTCAAGAAGAAGTCATAAACTACGAAAATGATGACTACTACACTTCCAGAACGCAATACCATAACAACGCAGTTGATGCAAGAAATGAAATACTAAGAAATTTTTATTAATCAATTTTTATTATAAAAACAAATATAAATAACTTAAAAACTTAACTTCAACTGCTTAAAAACAAAATTAAAGAACAAAAAAAAAAAACGTAAAAAAAGTAAAAATCACATTTAAAATTCAGAGATCACAATCCACAATGTACATAAATATGTGTGCGTTATTTTTCATCTTTTAGTCTTGTAACATAATTTCAAGACGACGAATTTCCAGCTCCATCTTTTTTGATTTAATTTCAAGCTCTTGCTTTCTGAGTTCCTCCATTGTTTTGTTGTGCTTTTGCATTTCCCTTAGCTTGTCCTTACTGATTTCTTTCAGTCCTTGCAAATTCTTATTTACTTTTTTAATATTAGCTGCCATTTCCTTGATGGCCCTGCTTGTTCCTTCTTGAATTCTGATTTGTTTGCTCAGAAGTTGAATCGATGTAAGCGGCCTTCTAGGCTTACGTTGTCTTCCACTGCATCTTGGTGTTGATTTTGATTCTTCCGTATTATTTTCATCATTTACGGTTGTAGATTCAGGGGGAGCAGCAACAGAGTCAGAAGTAGAAGCAGCTACAGGAGGAGTAATAGCATCGGCGTTTCTATTGCCAAAAGATTTTGCTCCTATCCCAGTAATTGAACTTCTGAGGTTCATAAGGGCTATGACATTTTCTTCAATGTCGTTGAAGCTCTTTTGCTTGTAAGGACCACCTCCTGTCGATGTATTTTCTTTAATATTGGCCACAAGTTTCCGTTTGATGTAGGCTTTAAAGTCACTCCAAACCTAGAAGCAGACAAGCATAAGACTTTCTTTGATTTCACAGAGATAAAATTTACCTTTTTCCAGCCATTTGTGTCTCTAACTGGTGGGCCAAGTGAATTTAGGGTTTCAGTTACTTTTTCCCAAAAAGCATTAGTTTCTTCAGGCGGGGCGGGCGGGAGCTAAAATTCCTTGCTATATCTGGTTTCGTATTCATTAATTCAACCAGGCGGTCGAATTGTATTTGGTTTGTTTTTTTCTTTTTGCTAAAAGAGTAAAATATAATTTCTGTGTCAATAACAATAATAACAATTTATTTTAAATAAAAATGTTTACTTACTCATCTTTTTGCACATTCATCATTTCTGCTAATTTAATCTTGCTTCTTTATTCTTCGGGAAACTTTTCACTTATGATTTCTTGGCGGGCAAATCGGAAAGAAAAAAATCGTCGCGCAACGCATAAGAACGCGACTGGTTGCTTATATTTTGACAGCTTACCGTCATTCATCGCTTAAATTCTAAAATACCAAGGCAAATAATTTTTTTTTCGTAATTCTCCCCGATTTGTGAATCGGAACGTTTACCATGATACAAATTTCGTACATTTCGTACAAATCGGGCAGATTTTTTCCCCGATCTGTTACCATGATAGACCTGAATAGCTTTTTTTTTTGGAAAAGTTATCCGTAGTACAGTAGGATTTTATATGAATAACAAAAACAACATCCGCAGTAGGATCACTGCCGATAAAAGGAGAAGTGAAATCCTGCTGCGGATAGAGATTTGACGTTTATTCGAGTATCGACAGTGATCCTACTGCGGATGTTGTATTTGTTATTCATATAAAATCCTACAGTACTACGAATAACTTTTCCAAAAAAACACGGCTATTGTTTCTAGCATTAAATTTTTTTTCACTTATCCGAACTCCGCTTAAGTGAAATTATTTTTCACTTTAGCGGGGTTCGTTTAAGTGAAAAACCCGCTTAAGTGAAAGAAAAACTGGCATTTTGCCATTTCTCTTAAGCGGGTTTTACTGTACTGCTATTTTTTTTTGACTGGACTATTTTCTTATACATTGAAGATATATTTTTTTTTAAGTTTTTGTTTTGATATTTTTAAATCTTTCCGATCGGATACAATGAAAGAGTTCAAATGGTTGATATGTGCTTAGGTACACGGGACAACCCTGAAAAATAAATATAATAATAATAAATAATAATAATAAACCGTGATCCTATGAAGCACAATGGTATATGTTCTAGTCATTGTTTAGGACTCGTATAGCGAACAATTGGTGAGATGGATCTGCGTTGGCATTCTTCAGGAAAAAATGCTGCGGAATGCCAATTAGATGGGTTTTTCAACAAAACAATTAATCCTTTTCTGCTATACAACTACAGGCGAAAATGATTATTTGACCAATAACTATTTGAATTCTACTATACTTTAATTCTTTTTTTTTTCATAAATTAGCGATTCGATCAGCTCCATACAAAACTGACTAACAAACCGGCGAACAAGTTCCATTGAAAGTCATAACAACAACTGACCTCTCTTATCGAAAACACGTGCGTTTGGTATCAATGAAACCCTTAATCTTTCGATAAGAAATTTCCTTCTAGATCGTTCATTAGATTTTGTATTGGACGGTTTTAAGTCTGATCTTCACAAATTAAATGCTGGTGTTCTCCAAAACTCGAGTATAACTCATATCTTTGGGCAGGTGCAGTACAAAGATCTTTGCTTATTGGATAGAATTCAGAGCGTTACAGCTAATAGGAAGCAGAGCTATCATTGATTCATTCCCATCTCTTGAACACCGTCGAAACGTATAGATAGATAGATAGATTTTTTCTTTATTTCCTCAGATAAAATTACAATTTTTAGAATAAGAATACGGACCTGACAATTTTGCCGTCTGCCGGAAAAATCGAAAAGTCGAAATGTATCGCTTCTTTCACAATCAATTGTCATTTTAAGTAGCCAGTTGAATTCCCCCCATTCATCAGTTCACCCGTTATACCCGCTTCGCTAGGAATGGTCATCAGTTCACCCTCGAGCCTTATTTGCCATTTCAAGACCAATGTTCATCGACACCTCCTTTCTCCCCCCCCCCCCTAATTTCCCCATGGGGCGTGCTGTGTTTAACATTATAAGGGTCTCTTTTTAAACAGTCAATTATAAAAAAAGATATGTAAGTATTAGTAGTAAAGAAGCAAAAGTAACAATTTTTAATTTAAAATGCTAAATAAACTCGATCAAATATCCAATTTGATTTAAAAAACTATAAGTATTTTCAACAAAAATAATTTATTTTTTTCTTATTTACATAACAAGACAAAGAAATAATCACAAACTCATTGGCTAGGGTTTCATTGCGCTTCTTCCTCTTCTCAAACCCGAAGGACGACATTTATTTATCATCAAAATTGGTGAAATTGGTGGAGGCTCACCATACATCTTGAGCCGTTCTATCCTTTGCTTGGGTGAGGGGCTCACCTGAGAAAATGTCACATTTACATCATCTACACAGCCTGTTCTATTAATCCGAAAAGAATTATTTGAGTCTTCCCATTGTATCGGCTGAAAATCAGAATCAATTGTATATTTTGAAGAGTCCTGGTTTGATCTATCTGTCGCATCATTACGAATTAATCGTGGAGTACTTGTTGATACGGATTCAAAAAAATCTTTAAGATTAGGAGTTGAATTGGCATTACAATGATTAATTGGTAAATGCTGCTCTTTTTCTGGAGTCTTTGATCGACTTTTCGATTCAATGATTTGACCAGACGAATCAAACTTCCTACGTTTACTCAATGATAAGAGATTCTTACGTGAAATTATTGAGTTGGGCGTGCATTCCTTGAGTGGCAATGAAGAGCTTTTACAAAGAAGACCATTTTCAATACGATTGAGTGGTGTTCGTTCACCACAACTCAACCTCCGTGAAGGAACGTGGGAAGATAACTTTTCTAGCTCATGTCCTTCACTGTGTTTACGTTTAAGACGCTTTATGTTATCAATTTCATCATACCTTCTATCTTGCTTCTTTTCAAGAAGTCGTTCAAAACCAAGATCATATGTTCGGTGATTATTATTTTTATTTTTCATTTCCAAAACATTAATTGCATGCATGTGTTCTGATTCAGTTCTTCGAACTTCGTGAAGATGATGTGGTGGACTTTTGATTGCCCCATCAACTTGTTCTACTGTATCCATTAAATTGCCTAGTGGATTTTTATTAACATTAACATTTGTATTATTAATATCTTTTTCTATGCACTTAAGGAACTCTTGAGGTAAATCTTCATCGTATGCCGCCTTGAAAAATGTTTCAGCACGTAGGTTAGCTTCCTCAGAAATATGAATTGATTTTCTGGAAGCTGTTTTGAAACCCTCTACAATTTTCCCCTTTGTTGCTTGAGGAAATAGTTTAGAACTTGAAGGTATGAAAGTACCTTCGGCTCTATGTTTCTCGTCTTGAACTTGTGACAATTGCCCTGCTTCAATTTTTTTAAGTTCATCTTCAAAAGCCTCTTCGAAGAACTCAATATCTAAGAGCAATTCCTGAGCTTTTCGCCGCACTTCTTCGGAAACTTCATTTTGATCTCGTTGAGTCAATTTCTCCATAGCCATGTCATTTTTATCCTCTACGATTTTTTCAGCTTGTTCAAATTTCTTCAAAATCGCATCCGCTTTATGTTTTGCTTCTAGCGATATTGCTATAGGTTTTTCTGAAGCTGTTGAAAAACCTACGAAACCACAAATTGTTGAATTGTCTTCAACGGTTTTTTTTGAAGCATCGTCCTCCTTTTTATTACTTCCAATACATTTACCGGTAGTCTCAAATGTTGGTTCATGGATTCTTTTTTCTTGCTCTTCTTTCTCAAATTTCTTCAAAATTTCATCTGCTTTTTGTTTGGCCTTATTAGATATAGAAATAAGCTTTTTTGAAGCTGTGAAGAATCCTACAGAACTGTTATTAGTTAAATTTGTTTTCGGGCTGGTGTTTCCAGATGAAATATCACATTCTTTTTGTTTTTTCTCTTTATCTACATTGATCATTTGATTGCGTTTTTCGTTTATATTTTTTTTTATAATTTCACTTAATTGTTTGCATGATACTGGCTTTTTAGATGTGGTTGAAAGTTCTTCTAAAGAACAAGATGTGTTGTCTGCCTGTATTGTTGAAAAATTCGATTTAATATCGTCTTTTAAAAACTCGGTGTTTAACGCCATTTTTTCTTCAAATTCTTGGTCGAATTTTTTTAGAAAATCGTTTGCCTTCTGTTTTGCAACATCAGATATAAAAATTGGCTTTTTAGAAACAGTTGCGAATCCAATGAAATTGGAATCTGGTTTATGGTTTAAAAATGTAGTATCTGGGAGATATTTACATGCGGCGTTTTTTTCCATAGAATATGGAACAGCATCGATTGAATTAATTTGTCCTATTTCAGTTGTTTTGTAGTATACATTTAAATTTCCCTCGTTCGATTTGTACTTTTGATTATCTCTTGAAGTAACCGAAAGTTTCAAAGAAACTGAAGAACATGGATCCGTGACATTTTCAAATGGTTTCTGATCTTTTAAAGATTCCCAATTGTAACAATGTGAAAGTGCTTGTGTTTTGGTATCATGCTTTTTTTGGGTAATTGAATTTATTGTTGGACTGTCTTTACCTTCATAAATTGCTTTATTTTCATTAAATTCATCTTTAAAAAGATGGTTGTCTCCATGTTCGACACGTTTCGGTTGAGGTTTTTGTGTTTTATAATTAAGAAGACATTCATTATCATTCCAAATATCTATATCCTCGAATAGCTGCTCGTCTTTCAGCGGAGAATTTTGTAACGGTTTGTTTTCAATATCTGTATGTATATCACAGTCTGGTTGGTATTTATTTCTCGAACTTTCCGCTTTCTGGTTCACATCTGGAAGTTAAATAGTAAGTATTAGATGATATTATTATTGAAATCATATAAAAGGAAGTGGAATGCATCAAGGCTTGATGAAGGATGATGGTTGATGACATATCGTCGCTTTTCCGGCAGAGTGGCATAAGTCGAAATTTGTCGTTTTTTAGTTTTGAACACAGAACTGAGCTGAAAAACAAACACAATTTTTCTATGTAATCGGCGTTAACCTACTTCTTCTAGTTTCCGAGTTATGAAAAAGCGCCGCTCTCAATGTTCAAAAACATCCCTCTCATTTTCTACGTATAAATACGGCATAATTCAATTTTTGTTTTTTTTTTTTAATATTTCGTTTTTTATAAAACTTAACAAACGAAAAATGCAATTTTTTCAAGTATTCAACATTCGAGTTTTGTTTTTTATGAACAACGAAATTTTTTTTGTTCAGTATGAAAAAAACTTTAAAATGCTCTCCTGAAAATTTGCAAATTTCGACTTATGCCACTCTGGCGGAAAAGCGACGATATGTAAGTGAGTAGGGCTCTATTTTTACATGCGATGCCTAACAAGTTGTACATTATTAAAAACATAGCACTCGAGATATTTAATTTACTTTATATGTTTAGGTACATAAAGGAGAATAAACACAAGCCTGTGTCCTACGAACCTGCTCTAACGCTTAAGAGACTTAGAATTTTAAAAATGGTTATAAGATGTTATTTTAAATGGTTAAAAGAACTCTTAGTAGTTTGAGTTAAAATAAAAATGCCATGTGATTTTTTAAGTAAATGTGAGTTTATGAAAGAACAAGCATTATCATCGTTTATGTGTTTTTTTCTAACAATGTAAGTTTTTATTTATAAATTTGTTATTATTCTGTTTTGCCGTTATTCCGGTAAATAGTAAGTACAAAAAACATTGATATATGACAGGTATTGTTAGTAATGTCTTGATTTCAATTTATTTTCATGGATCATAACAATTAAGCAAACTAGACAAATTTTATCAAAACTCTAAGATATGCATTTGAAAAAAATTCGATTTTCAAAAACCATTTTTTAACATTTTGTTTTTTATATCATTATTTTATAATCATTATTTTAAGGTAAAAGAACATGTTTTTCCTAAGTCTTGTAGGCAATACTAAAAAATTGTCAATTAATTTGTGAACTTTCAAAAAAATCGAGCATGTGGTTTTGAAAATATTGAGTTTTCAAAACAAAACATTTTTGAAAATGAAAACATGTGTACCATACTATTCAAAATTTTTAGGAGCTTATCATAGAAAAATAAAATATCTTAGCTTCAGAATATCCAAAAAATAATGGTTCTTCGAAAGTTTCCATTAACAACGGAACGGTTTGTGAGAAAAACAAACAAAATAACAAAATTGTATGGCTGGTATCTTTACAAAAAAAAAAGAAAAAAACAAAAAATGCTCTCTACCAAGTTCAAATAAAATCGGCCAAACCGTTCCGGCTGTCGTTGGAATTGCACTCTATATAGCAAGCAATTTAAATGATAAATCATTGACGAAATCAGAAGTTTAGAAGCAACATCAACACATGACAAAGTAGCAGCATTCGCAGTAACTTCGGAGAAAACTTCATACCCAATATATCTGCTGTTCCAGAGATCCTGGACGAAGATATAGGCAAAATTTAGTAAAATATTTTGTTTTTTTTTTTTCTGTTTTAGAGACTTCTTTGTACGCTAGACAAATGTAAATTTGTTTAAAGACAGTGTCAGTAGTGACTTGAAAGTTATTTGTAATATGTTTGCGACCTTTTTCCAATCGAACTTTGTTTATGAGGCAGAATCTGTTAAGGAGGCAACTTTCGAGAACTCTTCCTTTAACATGGGATCTCTTAATATCTCAGAGAGTGATATTTTAAATAAACTTTCCTCTCTCGATAGTTCGTTTACTGTTGCACCTGATAACTTGCCTCCTATATTTATTAAAAATTGCAGATTAAATTTACTTTATCCTCTTCAAAAAAAATCTTTAACTTATCACTCTCTCACGGTTTGTTTTTGGATTGCTGAAAGTATTCTTTTCTCACCCCAATTCATAAATCAGGATCTAAAGATATATTGAAAATTACAGGCCAATTGCAAAATTACAGTTGATTCCAAAAATATTTGAAGCTACTAAGTTCTTTTATATCTGAAGATCAGCATGGTTTTGTAAGTGGTAGAACCACAACAACAAATTTAGCTATTTTTACAAACTCTTGCCTATGTAACATGGAAAACCACTTTCAGGTTGATGCTATTTTAAATGATTTTGCTAAAGCATTTGATCGTGTTCAGTTTCATGTTTTAGAGCGTCAGCTAATTAGTTTTGGATTTCATTCTGTCTTACTTAGCTGGTTAATAAGTTACCTAGAATATCGTAAACAATATGTGAAATTAAGCTCTTTTATATCTCGAGTTATAATTAATCATTCGGGTGTCCCGCAAGGAAGGCACTTGGGCCCTCTATTTTTTGTTTTATTTATTAATAATGATTTACCAGATTTCATTTTACACTCAAATTGTTTACTTTTTGCTGATGATTTTAAGCTTTATACGGATATCAAATCCCTTTCGGACTGTTTGAAACTTCAAGAAGATATTGATAGGCTTACTTAATGGTGTAAAATTAATTGTTTGCAATTGAATATTCGTAAATGTTCCGTAATGTAATTAATAAGGTCTAAAAACCCAATTATTTTCGATTACAACATTTCTCGGTGCGATCTATCTCGAGTAACGATGCAAAAGCATCTGGGAGTTATTTTTGATTCTCGTCTTTGTTTTGACTTCCATATGGATTTTCTTGTTTCGAAAGCAAATGCTATGTTTGGCTTCATTTTTAGAAACTCTAAAGAATTTAGAGAGACATTATTTGTAGTCATATTGACAGCCCTAAGATATTCTCATTATTATACATATACACCTGCCCGTTCCCTGCGACCTCGAAATAACGACTTCTTTTATATTTCTAGACATAATACTAATTTCGGTCTGAATAATTCCTATATGCAATGCTGCTTCATATTTCAATCAATTTGAATATTTTTTAGATTTCCATTATAATAGAAATGAATGTAAGGCTTTACTATTGAATAATATTTATTAATTAGAATTAATTTAATTTAGTTTTTAAGATATTCTAAGAAAGTTTTGTACTTGTTAGAGTTAAATGAATAAATAAATAAATTTATAAATAAAAATACCACCAGATCGAAACCAACCAATTTTAAACATTGCACTTCCAATATTACTATACATATATATTTATATTTATCTTAAACAACTAGAATATTTCTTAGAAATTAAATTGATTTTTTAGCTACACAACCGCAAAGAATCTATCCAACGATTTGAATTAAAAAATCTGTTACATATAGTATGATTTTTTTGTTATAAAAAAATTGCAAACAGAAATGTTGGTCCCAACGCCTAACGAGCAGCACTTTTCATGACAAGAGATATCCTTGAAGGATTTGTTAATTCCTCGCAAGAGGGATTATTTTACAATTTCATTAGTTCTAGCTAGGGATACAGCGTTCAAACTGCGTTTTCACACCTTCCAAAATCATATCAACATAATCGCTCTTAATCGGCCAGCCATCATACGAGTACTCAGAATCCAAAAAATTCAACAACATCCTAAAAACTAACCAATCAGTGTACAGTAAAACCCGCTTAAGGGAAACGGCAAAATGTCACAGTCTTTCTTTCACTTAAGCGGGTTTTTCACTTAAATGAACCCCGCTTAAGTGAAAAATAATTTCACTTAAGCGGAGTTCGGATAAGTGAAAAAAAAAATTCACTTAAGCGGATTTAAAAATTCCATTAAGCGGAGATTTAATGCTAGAAACAATATTGTTTTTATCTTTTGGACTTGCCTTGAAAGAAGTTAAAAAAAACAACGATTAAATAACACAAAAATAATTTATTGAAAAGCGAAAACTAGCAAATTTGTGTCCTGTTAGATTCAATTTTTTCTTTTCCACTTAAGAGTTTTTTTCAATGAAAAATATTAAAAATTAACTGAAAATATGTTTCAGTTATCCGGGTTTTTCGCGAGTTTCACTTAAGCGGAGTGTTTTAAGGGAAACCGGTCGGAAAATACTTGGGGATGAAAAAAGTGTTTCAGGTAAGCGGGTTTTTCTCTTAAGCGGGTTTTACTGTACTCATTTTTAAATATAGGTGTGATTGATAACAAAAAATAATTAGTATAATAAGATAGTCAATAAGTAGTTATTTAATAATGTGAGCGTTTTGCATGCTCTTGTGGGAGCAATAGTGAGTAATACTGTATCAAATATACAGTTTTTTGCAAAATCTAAACAATTGTGATAACAACTTTACCATAACTTCAAAATGTAGAGCCAAGCGCCCTTATTGCACATATCGAGGTTCAAGACGTTTTGCATTCATCACAATGAATGATACAAATAATTGCTTCCATCAAAGTAATTTTTGTCAAAATTTCATTTTAATATAATACATCCTTTTATGAAGATGGTAAAACAATTACCGAAACAATAATATGTATAGAATATATAACAAATACTCAAAAACATATATACATACATACTCGTACTACGGATTATAGAAAAAGTAATTTAATAATAATACACTTGACTTGAATTGACTCAACAAAATGTATAATAAACTATCTTTATTGCTATGCCTATATGGATTTCGATTGCAAAAAAATAAACTATTATTTAAAGAAGTGATTTCAACTCACCATCTTTTGAGAAGATTATTGCCTTAGCCTTTTCAATCACAGCACTCGCATTTTTCAAAGTGTTTTCCATGTCACGATCAAAGTTTGCAAAGGAATTTCTTGGATCAACCCGTTCATAACAAAGGGAATCACAGTTAATTTGTTGAAGAACATCATCTTCATCCTCCAGTAATTCTTGCAACGTAGATTCTTTAGAGTAACTTTCATTGTCTGAGAACCCCATAAATTCTTCTTCAATTTCATTCCAATTTATCCGCAGAGACTTTGATTTTAATTTGAGTATTTCCTCAACTATTTTAGTTAGTCGTACGTCTTTTACCTCATCCACTACTAATGGAGGACTTCTTTCTTTTGAAGATGACGTTAGTTGGGTGAAATAGGAATTCAAATTCAGCAAATTCTCGCAAAGCTTCACAGAGTTGTTTAGGTCTACTGTGTCAAGCTGTGGCACAATACTTTGGCTAAGATCTTCTTGCACAGATAAGCCAGACGACGAGTCACTTGTATTACCGTCGTCTTTGAGTGAGAAAGCATTCAAATTGGTAACAATATTTCGCCGAGATAGGTTCTTTTTCCTAATCCTACTGTAAGTTCGAATGGGCTTTGATTTGAAGCGGAAAACCGGTGTCGAGTCTTCTGAATTTTCTTTTGGAGAACTTTCCTTGTACGGAGATCCACAAAAGTCTTCAAGAATCTCATCTACTATCGATTTGGTTCCTTTAAGATTTTTCAGAGGAGAGGTTGGAGGTGTATGTTCTGGAACTTCACTATCAGTTGGTGATCCACAAAAATCTGTGAGGATTTCCTCGACGACAGATTTTGATTTTCCGACATTTTTAATTTTAACATCACTTTCGATTGTAGATCCATTGAGATCTTTCAGAATCATATCGGAAATTGTTTGATTTTTATCATCAGTAGTTGATTGAACTAAGACCTCAGATTCAGCGTCATCACAAAACCGCACAAACTCCGATTCTGTGATTCCGAATTGGGTTTCAGAACCTAAAACGTGAGGACTTCTTGGTGTAATAGTTGGTTGGTACCGTGTATGGATTTCCGGAGGTTTCATCATGAAAGTTTTATTTTCTTCTTTAAATGACAGACTCTCAAGTCGAACAAATCCTTCAGAAGTAAAATTCTGCAACTTATTTCTAGATGTAGAGGCTTCAGCAAAATCTGCAGCAGCAAGAAGTTTTTCATTTTCAAATGGATTAAAGTACTCATGAGTTGTCGCATTTATTATTCCAGAATGTGTAGATTCTTCATACAGGGCTTCTAAACACGACGGTTCTTTTGATAATACATTGTCGGATGTGGGAGTTATATTATATAGTTCACATTTCTTCTTAGACTTTTTGTGAAATCTTCTTGAGCGTGATTTTTTTCCATTATTACCTGGACTGCAAGAAATACTCTCTTCTAACATAATTTAAAAGGGTTCTAACAAATCGAATATAATTAACGATTTAAATAAACAAAAACATACTTTAAAATATATTATGTGCGCGGTCAACATCTTTGTCAAAAACAAAAGTGATACCAATACTAAACGAAAATGTAATGGTATAATAAGGAACATTCACAATAATCAGTTCATTAGATATGTTTTATTTTATTTGTGAGAAGTCACAAGTAGTTTTTTACGAAACTGACCACAGCAAAGGTAAATTTTGTTATCTTATTGGAACATCTGTTTATAAGCCTAGTACGCAGATTGAGACAAGACAAATTTTATCTCTACAATTTTAATCTCTACAAAACTTTTCCAAATCTCACGCAAAAGTTTGAAGTTGGAGAGAATAAATCTAATTTAATGTGTTTTTTAGTATATCTCTGGAACGGGTTGTCTTACAAAAGTCGTTCATACCTTTTTGGAATCTCCTCTTGATGCTTTAGCCTAGTACGCAGATCGGGAAAAATTTTGTCTCCCATACATTTTTTTTCCTGGGACAAATTTTGTCTCGGATATTTTTCCGAGCAGTACGCAGTTCGCGCGCAAAATTCATACTATTGTGAATTGTTCTACAAAATGTCTCCACTAAATTTTGCCAGGAAAAAGAATGATACAAGCATTATTTTGCGGGACAAATTTTGACAGCCAAAAGTGATTTTTGTCAATACTGGTTTTCTGTAAAAGGTGCTGATGCTTGTCTTGAGATCATCAAGAGGAGATTCCAAAAAGGTATGAACGACTTTTGTAAGACAAGCCGTTCCAGAGATACACTAAAAAACACATTAAATTAGATTTCATCTCTCCAACTTCAAACTTTTGCGCGAGATTTGGAAAAGTTTTGTAGAGATTAAAATTGTAGAGATAAAATTTGTCTTGTCTCGATCTGCGTACTAGGCTTTTCAAGAGAAGCATCAGCACCTTTTACATAAAACCAGTTTTGACAAAAATCACTTTCGGAAATACAGTGGCTGTCAAAATTTGTCCCGCAAAATAATGCTTGTATCATTCTTTTTCCTGGCAAAATTTAGTGGAGACATTTTGTAGAGCAATTCACAATAGTATGAATTTTTGAGTGGCAACACTGGTGATAAAGTGCATAGTCAAGTTTTTAACAAAGGTCTGTCTAAATAATTGTTTTTTATAGTAAATAAGGAACTAATTTCATAAATAAGAGTACATACAGCAAAAATAAACATTACGAAAAGAATTGGCCAAAAAATTTCACAGGCAAGTTCAGAAATAATCCTTTTATTTAAAATATAAATTCACTTCATCTGGCGACAAAGAAAATACATATATCTCCTGTCATTAAAAATTCGAATATAAAAAAAAAACCGTTTACATGTTAAAACGTACCGTAAGCGAAACTTCTCCCGAAAAAACAATGACTTCATTACTGAAAAGGGACAAAAAAGGCTCAGCCGACCTGGTTGCCCAGATGTCTATTAATGAATTGAAAAGTATTTTCGATGAGAAACAGCAACATCTTGCTACGAAATCGGACGTTGAAGAGGTTCGCATGGACATACTTTCGCTTAAGAAGGAAAACGAGGTTCTTAAAACTCATGTTCACGAACTTCAGTCAAAAGTAGAATATCTGGAACAACAAATTATAAATATCCAAAAAACTAACCACGATAAAAATTTGATATTCAAAATAGAGGCAAAGAACCAAGTTGACCAAAAACAAGAAGTTGTGGAAACATGCAACCAACTGTCAGATGGAGTAAGCTATATCTCACCAGAAGAAATTATGGAAATAAAAACATGGAATCCAAAATTTAAAAACTTTATTGTAAAATTTAAAAACAAAGATAATCTTTACGCGGTATTAAACAACACACATAAACTTAGGAACAATAAAATATCCATCCAGAGAGATTATCCACCAATAATAAGAAAACGAAGAGCACAGCTCTTAAACATCCGAAGGCTTATCAAGCGCGATCGACGAAACTTGAAAGCAGTGGTGAAAGGCGAAAGGTTGATTGTCGATGGATTGGAATATACATGGGATGATTTCAAAGGATTGAAACACGGCGCACAGTGTGGTTTTGTTAAATTAACCGAGATGTTGAATTTGTCTGAAGATTTCTTTCAAAGTTGTTTACCACTGTTGACAGCAGGGGGTGGCAGATTTGAAAATGACAATGACAGAACTCTGACAGAAGGTACTGTGGAACGTGTGGATGGTATTGGTCCAGGTTCACATGCAACTCCGAGAGAATAGCACAGGGATGGTATAGATAGAAAAATTATTCAAAAATTTAAAAAACAAAACAATAGTATTAACAAAACAAATTTAAATAGTTCCTTTAATGTCTGTATCGTTGCATATAATATTGGTGGATTAAATAATAAACTTATATTTTCTGATTTATTTAATGAATTGTGTAAAGCTGAAATAATTCTATTATCCGAAACACATGTAGTAAATGATAATTGTTTTAATTATGAAAAATATTTCCCAATGCATAAATGCTTTTGGATCCCGGCAAAAAAGACTGCAACCAGGGGCAGAGCAAGTGGAGGGATGTTGGCTGCTATCAATGAAAATATAATTAATAATTTTACAGTCAAAATAAATGATGAAGTAATGATTATTGAGCTAAAATTATATGAGAAAAGTTATTTCATAATCCCCGTTTACTTAAACTGCAATAAGTGGCAAAACGATTACGAGATACTGTATGATATGCTGTGTGAAAGTAAAATTCAAGATGTTATGGTAATTGGTGATCTAAATGCTAGAACAGCAGATAAAGAATCAGCGTTCAAGATGGGAAATAGAAAACGAAGTTCAAAAGACCAAGTCATAAATACAGAAGGCAAAAAAATACTAGATTTCTGCAACGATTTTGGGTTAAGCATCTTAAATGGAAGCGTTGACGGTGATTTAAATGGAGAATTAACGTTTATTGGTAAACAGGGATGCTCAACGATTGATCTTTGTCTTATCAGTGGAGACTGGCATTCCATTGTAAAAGAATTTAAGGTGGAAAAAATTGCCTATTCGGATCATCTTCCAATTATGGTTAAAATTGGAATTGACGGCATCCATGGCAAACCTGAAAAACAAACCTCATCAGATTTACCTAAATTAAAATGGATGGCTCGTTGCGAAAACAGTTATAAAAGAAGTTTAGATGACTTATTGGAAAGGAAAATACTCACCTGTAAAATTACCTATTTACCATTAATTGAAATAGAATCAATTATAAGGGATGCAGCAGCTGTTATGCAGAAAACTACAAAATTAAAAAAAAAAGAGGAGTGGTATGACTACGCATGCGAAAAATTAAGGAAAAAATCACTGGGTTTGCTGAACACATTTAGAAGGTACAATTTAAACGCAACTCGCATAGAATACGTGGAAATAACCAAACAATATAAACAACTATGCAAAGAAAAAAGAAAAAAATATGAGGAAAACTTAGCAACACAATTAAGCCAATGTAAAGACTCCGCAGAATTTTGGAAATTAACAAAAAAAATTAATGGACAGCAATCATCTCTAAAATCTTCACAAATAGAAATTTCAGTATTAAAAGAGCACTTCAATACATTGTTGAGCACATATTATGACGAGATATCATGGAGTTATGCAAGACCAGCTGTCATGAACAGCATTTTAGATGAAGAGATTACATTTTCAGAAGTGGAAGTAATCCTAGAAACACTTAAAGATGGTAAAATGGCTGGTTCAAACGGTATACCAACTGAATTTTTCAAACATTCGTCTGTTTTATTAAAAGAAAAACTTACGCAAGCACTAAATGTTATCTATAATTTTGCTGTACATCCGGATTGTTTTGAAGAAGCTCTCATTTGGCCAATTTATAAGAAGGGTGACCCATGTGACCCAAACAATTATAGAGGAATCTCGTTTTTAAACGCAAGTTTGAAAATATACACATCGCTTCTTAATAATAGACTTAACAAGTGGGTTAAAATTAATAACAAACTAAGCGAATATCAATCCGGTTTTCGAAAAGGCTATTCGACAATGGATAACATTTTTGTGCTAACATGTCTAGCGCGCTCAAAGTTAAGCCAAAATAAAAAAATGTATGCTTTTTTCGTTGATTTTAAAGCTGCCTTTGATAAAGTGGACAGAAGAGCACTGTTTTACAAACTCTACAATCTTGGTATGTCAACTAAATTCGGAAGAGCATTAGAAAAATTGTATCATCAGACTACAGGACGCGTATTCAATGGTGCAGAAACATCACAAAACATTAAAATGAATTGCGGAGTTCGGCAAGGATGCAATCTGAGTCCGTTACTATTTGCCCTTTTTCTAGATGACATAGTGGAATCCCTTCCCTGTGGTGTTGAATATGGAAATATTAAAATAAAAGTTATAATGTATGCTGATGATATTTTAATTCTGGCAGAATCTCCAACTTCTCTGCAATTAAACATTAACAGGCTTTTTGACTACTGCAAAAGATGGTGCTTGGAAGTAAATACTGAGAAGTCAAAAGTTATGGTATTCCAGAACGGCGCAGGAAGAACTTCTAGAGAGGAACACTGGACATATGGCGAAACCGAATTGGAAGTAGTGAAAGAGTACGCTTACCTGGGAATGACGATAACATATAATTTAAATATGGAAAAACATCTCGAAACTAAAGCTAACGTAGCCAAAACAGCAATTTGTGCAAATTGGAAAAAAATATTCAAAAATAAGCTTGTTTCAACTAATGCTAAAGTCAAAGTTTTTGATGCAACTGCTAAAGCTATTCTTTTCTACGGAGCACAAACCTGGGGTGTTAAAAAATTTGAGACAGTGGAGAATGTGTTACGTTTTTTCTTAAGGAAAATTTTTCTTTTACCGGTAAATACCCCAAAATACATGTATTACTTAGAAACAGGACTTCCAACGCTTTTCGTTTCCACTCTAAAGTTAAACGCTGATTACTTGGTGCGAGTAATAAAGATGGATGATACTAGACTGCCGAAACTGGTGTTAATGCATGCAGTACGTCGAAAATCACTATTTTATAAAGATTGGGTTGATCATGCAGCTAATTGTGGGTGGAATCTAGACCTAATCGAAGCAGATGCAGTGCATTGGAAAACGTCTCTTTATGAAATAATTCAAAGCATCGATGAAAACGAGCGATATGCATTCAAAGAACAAGCAAGATCATCAAGTGAACGAACAGTATACGCCAAACTAAATTACAATTTATATGTAAAAAATTACTTCAGCGAAAACTATCCAATAAAAATGATAAGCAGTATTTTCAAAGCAAGGGGAGAACTATTAAAACTCAATTATATGCCGCACAGAAACGATTTGGAAGGTATTTGCTCACTATGCAATATGCGGGAAATAGAGAACGTTTACCATTTTATTGCTATATGTCCAATGCTGATGGAACTTAGGAGAGTTTTCTTCGAGAAGAACTACCTGCAAGAAGAAGACATAAAACTTATTCTTAATGGAGAAGACTGGGTTCGGCTGTATCAATTTACTTCAGAAGCGATGTCCTACAGAAGCAGAATCATAAGAGAACTTTTTTAAACCTAAATAATTTTTTTTATACGTTTTTCCATTAACTAAAAAGATTCTTTTTAATTAAAAATACAAAAAAAAAAATTCCGTTTTAACTAAACTAAAAGTTGCATAGAAAAAAAAAAAAAAAAAAAACTACATTCCGTTTTTGCTAAGCTAAAAGCAATTTTTTTTCTGTTTTTTAATCAATTTTGTTTTAACTAAACTAAAAGTTAAATTTAATCAATCAATTCATGTTTGAAATAAGATATAAACTATGTAACTACTCGAAAAATTAACAATTATCAATTTTGTTTTAACTAAACTGAAAGTTCAATTTAATCAACCAATTCATGTTTGAAATAAGATATAAATTATGTAACTTTTCGAAAAATTAACAATTATCTTTTATAATAGTAAAAATATTATGTAAAAGCAAATAGTAAAGAAGCCACTCGGGCAGACGGCATAGATGCCATGTCCTACTTTATTCAATTAAGGAATCAAAATGTAAAGAAACTTTTTTAGGAAATGAATAAAATTATCTATCTATCTATCTATCTAGTATGAATTTTGCGCGCGAGCTGCGTACTGCTCGGAAAAATATCCGAGACAAAATTTGTCCCAGGAAAAAGAATGTATGGGAGACAAAATTTTTCCCGATCTGCGTACTAGGCTATAAGAAATACAAAAAAAAATGTTCAAATAAGGCCAGAGTAAAACTTATCTCAGTGCTTAAGTAAATAAACAAAGAACTAAACAATAGGATGTATAATAGCCCAACTAACAATTTTGCTTCCTATTTCTGAAATTAAAGAATCATTTGTAGCTATAGTGCTCATATAACCATTCTTGCTGGAAGTCAAATAGCTATAGGAGTAAAACTTGATATAATTCATCGGCTAGACATTCTCTGGAGCGTTTTTCATCACCTCTATAGGCGTAAAGACTCAATTGTCCTTTAATCATTCTATATTGCTACTATAAAATCACAGGACAGTTTATACTCCAATAGTAATCCCAACAAACTGCTATAAAAGTCTCAATTTATTATTCCTTATCTTTATAGAATTATTATTGGACAATTTAAGTCAAGACTCTATAATCATGATCAATTTTTCTGTCGGACTCTTATAGTGGAATATAGTTCCTATAGTACTATTATAAAACTGTGCAAATGTATGCCGTCAAAATGAGTCATTGACCCAGAATGCACCACGTGCTTTTGTACACATGAGGGAAATATGTCACACTATTAACTACAACAACAAAATGTGCAATCTAGGTATAAATTAAATGTAGGACTGGGTCAAACGAACTAACCTAAAAGACTGAAAATTAAAAAAAAATGAAGTTTTTGAACAAAAAAAATTTATTTTTTAAAACTTTTTTTTTCGAAAATATGAATTTATCAAAAAACAAAATTCAATGTAGCGGATTCTTAAAAAAAAAAGTTTTTATATACAAAAGTTTTTAAAACATTTTTGAGAACAACAAACTTTCAGTTTTTATAATTTTACATACAAAAATTGAATATAAAAAAAATATTGGCCTGTGTTTTTTTTAATCCAAAAAATATTTTCTTTTTCAAGTTTGGATAGAAGTTTTTTCAACTTTTAACAAGCCTTTTTGACAAGCCGATAATGAGAAATTCAAAATTAGAAAAAAAAATTCTATGGTAGGTAGCCAGAAAAATCTTAATTTCAATGTTCTATCGAATTATAGATTTTTAAAATTAATCGAAAAAAAATATATTAGAATTCTAGGTGTCGTTTCCGATAAAAATACGATTTTTTAAAACCATTTCTTGACATTTGAATTTTTTTTTTCATATCTTGTAGATTGTATTAAAACCAATTTTAGTTGTAAAGTTTTAAAAAAATAAAGCATGGTATTTTTTACGAATGCATAACTTGCCAAATAGCAGCTATGTCGAAAGTAAAAAGTCAACATTGCAATTTATTTGAAAAAATAAATTAAAGTTTTATTCATATAAAACTCAAATCAATCAGTTTCTTAAGAAAAAAACTATGTTTTACGATTTTTTTTAGCTTTAACACATTTTAAACAGCTAGATTTTCGATGAAGAAGCTGAGAATAATCAATTTATCAATAAATTAATACTGGAACATATGCTAGATATACCAAAACTCCAGCTTATGCGAATTACGAAGCGATAATTATCGCCATCTTCTAATATTTTAGTCTTAAAAGCACCTATAAAGAAAACCTATGTGGCTTTATAGGATATAATTCATGATAAAAGTGATCCCAATTCAACGCCAGGTTTTACATATGCTAGTTTGGCCGAGCGGTTAGCGAGCAAGAGATTTGGTGCGAGAGGACCCGAGTTCGATTCCCACATTCTGCCTTCACGTGTAAGTAATTTTTAAATTAATTTTAAAAATAAAAGTAAAAATGAAATCATAAAAAATAATCAACTCTAAGATCTTTACAGAAATCATACGGAAAAAGCCGAAAAACATGCAAGAAAGCATCAAAATAAAAATGAAATCAAATAAGCACACAAATAAATATTTTTTTTTATTTTCCACATACTCCTATAAGTATTTTATTCTTGTGACAGTAAATCTTCTTTTCATTTCCACTATCGATGCAATTGCTGCAATAAAGCATATATTACCTCTATAACATAACGATAAGTATGTTCTTCGGAGTAACACAATTTACTCCATAAAGGTGGAATAGGAGTTAAAAATAGTCGCCCTTTTAACTCTTTGGAGTTTTATACAACCCTTAAATGTGTGCAAGAAATAGTAATAAGAAGCTTCTCTAGATGAATATAGAAGTAAAATTGTTAGTTGGGAGGTGCGTTTTATTATTCACAAATCTATCTGGATCCGGATCTGGATTCTTCAAAAAAACATTAAATTATTTTTTAATTCTCCAACTTCAAACTTTTGCGCGAGATTTGGAAAAGTTTTGTAGAGATTAAAATTGTAGAGATAAAATTTGTCTTGTCTCGATCTGCGTACTAGGCTTAAAACATGAAATGAAAATAAAAATATTTCATGCAACTTTTTTTTTGTTTTAATTATTAAGCCTAGTACGCAGATCGAGACAAGACAAATTTTATCTCTACAATTTTAATCTCTACAAAACTTTTCCAAATCTCGCGCAAAAGTTTGAAGTTGGAGAATTAAAAAATAATTTAATGTGTTTTGTTGTATATCTCTGAAACGGGTTGTCTTACAAAAATCGTTCAAACCATTTTGGAATCTCCTCTTGATGCTTTCAAGAGAAGCATCAGCACTTTTTACTTAAAACCAGTTTTGGCAAAAATCACTTTCGGCTGTCAAAATTTGTCCCGCAAAATAATGCTTGTATCATTCTTTTTCCTGGCAAAATTTAGTGGAGACATTTTGTAGAGCAATTCACAATAGTATGAATTTTGCGCGCGAACTGCGTACTGCTCGGAAAAATATCCGAGACAAAATTTGTCCCAGGAAAAAAAATGTATGGGAGACAAAATTTTTCCCGATCTGCGTACTAGGCTTATCTCTGGAACGGGTTGTCTTACAAAAGTCGTTCATACCTTTTTGGAATCTCCTCTTGATGATCTCAAGAGAAGCATCAGCACCTTTTACGAGTACATAAGACCAGTTTTGACAAAAATCACTTTCGGCTGTCAAAATTTGTCCCGCAAAATAATGCTTGTATCATTCTTTTTCCTGGCAAAATTTAGTGGGGACATTTTGTATAGCAATTCACAAATAGTATGAATTTTGCGCGCGAACTGCGTACTGCTCGGAAAAATATCCGAGACAAAATTTGTCCCAGGAAAAAAAATTTATGGGCGACAAAATTTTTCCCGATCTGCGTACTAGGCTTTAAAATTTAAGATCGTCGCACTAAAATCTGACGTTTATTATCGTGACGCAGCCTTGAAAAGTTACCCTCATCGCGCGCAAAGAAGTTTCACTTCAAAAATTCTATGGACAATGTCAAATCAGACATTTTTTTTAACTAGGAAAAAAACGTAAATCTCAAGGAAAAGCTTTCTTCGCACCCAAAACTCAAACTCAAACAAATTAAATTTGAGAACGCCAGAACAATATGACAGTTCTCCTTGCGATAAAGCAAGCGAGTATACTTTCTATCGCACGGTATAGAAATATAGCTGCGATAGCGGTCTCTACTTGCGATAATGAAAGCATGCTCTGAATTAATAGCTAGTGGAGACCACATGTAATTTCGATTGTTTTTGTGAATCTTACAAGGACATAATTCTAAAAAGTCACAAAATCAATTTCACCACTTCTTGTGACTTGTGATGTATCAGTTGGCGTTGTTTTGTTAGGAATAGTTGGAAAAATGGTTTATTTCATTAATTAAAATATCACTTTAGTCAAGATTTACCCAACAGATCCCGGTGTCTAGTTAAAGCTGGAAATATACTAGTCCCTGAAGGTGAAATGTGGAATTGTGTGTATCTGTCATTGAAACCCGTTCTTTTGTATGTTGGGAAGAGAAGATATTGCTCTCAAAAAGAGAAGCAACAAGGAGCCTAAGCAAATAATAAGAATTAGCAGCACAGCATAGACGACAGCACACAACCCACCAGTTTTCACAATATGAAATGCATGGGAGCTAAAGGTGGCACACTTCTGCAAAACACACCGCACGAAATAAATGAGGTTCTTATGTGAAACGAGACCAGGGCTGTGCCACTTTTTGATATAATTTTTGCTATTCTACAATCTCAACGAGACCAAGAAGGCTTACAAATAGCAGGTTGGTCTGAAATTCTCGTAGAAACTGACTAGTAGGTCTCTTCGTGTAAAAATGATCACTTATCTATTGCTTTTGGACAGACCCATACGCTTTGAAAATGACCGATACACTGAACATATCCCAATAAATTTACGAACTCACTCAGCGAAGAACTCAAGAAAACAAAATCAGAACTTAAGAAAATCGACCACAAAGCAAAAGACTAAAACCAATTTTTTTTGTGTTGGAGAGGTGGAAAATTTGTGCAGAAAATTTTCCAAACAAAATTCTACACTTATCAATAATGTTAAACCAATAAAAAACATAAAAAACTACAAGAAAAAATAATAAAGTATAATAATTTGGAAAAATTTCCTATAAAATCAATCGCATAAGTCCTAGAAAAAGTCTGCACATCATTTTCCAACTCCCCGAACAGCGAGTGAGTACGAGTGTATTGTGAAAAACAAGAGAAAGCCCCCCGCTGCAGCAAGAAAATGTTCGTAAATTCGATGACGTTTCGCGGAAACCCATCCAACCATCACCATCATCTGCAACCGCATCAATTGCACCATCACGTTAACAGCCATCATCATCACCAGCAGCACGCAAGTGGACATAACAATAACAACCATCATAGCAATAATCACCATAACGCAAGTAGCCACCAGAAATCTTCGGATGCTGGCAAAATCTACATCAAGAATTTGGAGCGCTCCATTGACAATGAGGCGTTGTGCGACACGTTCTCGATTTTTGGAAAGATTTTGAACTGCAACGTGGCCAAGGATGAGGAGGGCAATTCACGTGGCTACGGTTTCGTCCATTTCGAAACCGAAGGAGCGGCGAAAATGGCCATTGAAAGGGTGAACGGAATGCTCTGTAATAATCAGAAGGTACATGTTGTAAAGTTCATACCACGACGGGATCGCGAACAAGAAAAGGCTACGCACTTCAAGAATCTCTATGTAAAGAATTTGAATGATGATTTCAATGATAATAATTTGCGTGAAATGTTCGAACCCTATGGAAGAATAACTAGCCACAAGGTAAGTTTGGATTTGATTCAATATTTAAGTAAGTAGGCATATACTTTTAGCAACTATCAACACTTAGGTCCATAGTTATCTAGTAACCATGTTGAATAAAAGTTAATATTTAAGAGCGCTCGTTTGATATGAATGGTCACTCTTAAATTACGATGGTGGTCTACCTAACGATTTCAAATTCAAATTAAAATTAATTTAATTATATTAAAATGGGGGAGTTATGCAGGCATTTCCTGTGTTATGCTGTCTTTACACACATTATCAATGAGTGTTTTATTTCTCGGAAAGATTTGGTGGTAACCACAAAAAATCTACACTTTTCTAACGGCCGATCATTTGCAAAATATTGCGACTTCAAAAATGGTTAAACCTGGAAAATATAGCAAAGGAATATTAAAACTTGGCAAGAGTACGATAACTTAGGCGCCAAGAAATTATAACGGTTTTTTGTAGAACAGTTCAATATAAGCATTTTTTACTATGGGAGGGGGGTCTATCTTCCCCCGTTGAGGCGGGAGCGGCAATTTTATAAAAAAGGTACTAAAATGGAAACAAAAATATTAAAAAATAACGGTAATACTTACAATTAAGTATTATACCTTTTTTTAAAGCCAATGCTCTGTTATATTAGATAGTTTTTAAATCAAGAGAAATCTATGCACAGTTTTTGAAAAAAACAAGTTTTAAACTCAAATTTTGGAAAAAAAAAAAACAAACAAAAATTTAAACTTTAATTTTTCAAAACTGCACAGTTATATATTATTATTTTTCCTAAAATTCGTTGCTCTAATTTATTCTTACTCAAAAACTGAAAACTAGATGATTTTATTACGTCTAGTTTTTGAGAAAATTGAAAATAACTAAAATTACTTTTGTTTGGGATATTTGCTTTTTTTTGCTTGCTTACGCATTACGGCATATAAACAGTGAGATATGTATGGGGGGCATGCTGCCCTCCGCAACCCCCCTGCTTGGGCACACTAGGATTTGGGGTAGGTGCGAGATTGGGTGTATGCAAGGTTTCTTTTGCATTTACAGAGTCTAGATATAAACAAACTTTGAATTTACCCTATGGCCTATATCCAATGTCTACTAAATATATGTACGTTGCCCAAAGTTGCACATTTAAAATGTTCACACATGAAAATTAAATACATTATGAAAAATTCACATTACCTAGGTACTACTGTACGAATGCAGCAAATTTATATAATTTCTTAATTAATATGTATGTTTATTGTTTGTGTCTAACATTTTTAATGCTACTAATGTGGTACAGGTTATTGTTTACCAAGGTCATTCGTTATTCAACCTTTGTAAGAGTGAAGTATTTTTTTTCTTTGAATAAAGAATGGCGACTAAGCCTAAATAAATTAAATAACTTTTCAATATTTCAAAAAAAATATTTCGAAAGCATCGCGTTATTAAAAGAAATTGGTCTAATTCCAACTAGAACGTCAACTCCCCCACTGTGTTGCAACTTACCGATAAAGGTAGAAAAATATACAAATTTCAAGTTCAGTTGGATGTGGCGGTCTCCGAAAAAAGCTATAAAAAAAGGAGACAAAAAATGTAAGAATACAATAAAAATAAACCCATCTATCGGCACATTTTTCCATGGGCCTCAATATTGGCTAGAGATTCGGGAAGTGCTTGCTATAATTATCTCTTTTGTGATCAAAATGCCTGTAAACACGGTTTTAATACATTGAACATTGAAAAATTGACTTGACTATTTTTAATTAACACCTGACTTACTCACAAACTGACTGATTGAGACGCGGAATGCTATACAATTCTACCTCCTCCTGGTGCATTCTTGGTAACGCTAAATGATTTGCTGTACTTTACTTACAAATGAACCACATTAACATTAATCCTCAAAATGAAATCACCGTAAATATCAAAAATCATTTTTTTTAACAAAATTTTGAGTTTGCATGCAAATTTTTCAAAAACTATTGACATAAATAATTTAATTTAAATTTAGGATTATAGAACAGACTTCTGGCTTTCAAACCCGGTATAATACTTAATTGTAAGTGTTGCCTTTGTTTTTTAATATTTTTTTTTCAATTTAAGTCATTTTTTTTAAATCGCCCCTACCTCCTAAATGGGGCGAGATAGAACCCCCCCCTCCCACAGTAAAAAACGCTTGTATTTGACCCTTCTACAAAAATCCGTTATCAATTTTTGGCGCCTAAGTTATCGTACTCTCCCCTAAAACATCAATCTTGAATTATTATTATTATTTTATAAGAAAATCTATTAAAGCTCATTTTCTTTGCTGAATCAACTTAAAAATAAACTACATTTGTATATTCAAATCTAAATGAGTAGGATAGTATAATGGGCTAACAGTTGATATTGTTACCGTCACACTTAGATCAATGTAGATCAGTTGTGATGCCCTAGGGATTGCGACTCTATTGCGAAACCTATGATAAATTTTATGTCATTCAAGCCAAGCCCGTTAAGCGTGTTGGTGGTACTTCTAAGTCATTGAAGAAATGTATGTCATCACATAATCACCTGGTTGAAGATAGGTAGACGTCTTTTAAGGGCGTGATCCTTTTATTTACCCCCACTTGAGAAATCATCCCTCCACCATGTGGCTCCTTGTAACGTCTGATAGATGAGTTTCATAGGCCAGTGGTTGGTGTATGTGTCCATTTGTTTGCTTAGGATTGCTGAATAAGTGGAAGGTGCTGTCTCTTTCTGCAAGAAGATTTTAAGAATCTTAGGGAGAGGTGTCTCTTTCAACTCACTGACGCTCGTGTTCACCGTAGGAGTGGCAATCGTAGGTGTATAGGCAGAGTGCCCATTCTCCATTTGTTGTTGCTCCTACAAGAAGCACGTGCGTCGTCCTGGATCATTTGTATGTCTTTTGTCTGTGGAATATCCTCATGTATCTGCTTGTCACCGCATCCTATACATAAGTCGTCCATACTAAGTTTCATCTTTTTCTTTTTGTAACCCAGTTGGTTGTGTCCGATTGTGATGATCAAGATAAGAGATATAGAGTTTTTACTCAGTCGGTTTTTTGTTTATTGAAACTGGTCTTCTGGTTATAAGACACGTATCGAGCGAGCTCCATCTCATGTTTGATGTAGCTAGAACTTTGCTCCAGATTACCAGTTTAAATTACAGGATGGTACCTGAACTTTTGTGTCTGCCTGATTGAGATCAAGTGTTTATCATATTCTTGCCAGCTCGTCAGTGCTTTCATTACCTGGGACACCACTGTTACCAGGAACCCAACGTAGCCTTATATTCTGCTGTGTACCAAGAACACAGTTCTTCGCGACCGTATGTCAGTATAGGTCTAACTATGGCCGTGTACATTTACTTGATAATTTTTGGGATTGGCCTTTAGGTTTTATCAGGTATTCTATTGCACGATTAGAAAACCGGAATAAGTTCAAACAACCTGGAAAGAGCTGTAACAATCATGTTCAACGTACCAAATTTTTACATGACCAACAATTAGGAAAGATATCAATATACACAAATCCGCTGCCCCGGGTAGTCTCCAACTGTTCTGAAGAGGTGTTCCTCAACGCTGGCAAAACCATTGCGTAAGCTTTTCCATATGTCCTATTCTACTGGTCTCTTTCCGAGTGGATGGAAAACAGCATTTGTCCAGCCTGTCCCTAATCTTTGAATCGTCTTCCCCCTCTAACTATCGTCTAATTGCATTTACATCTCTTCTTTCTAAGGTGATGGAAACGCTGATTAATTATCAGATTATGAAATACCTTGAAAAACGGAAGCTTTTTAATGACGACACTATGGCTTTCGTAGCAATAGGGCCACCGTTGACCTGATGGTATATCCCACCGAACAGTGGCACAAATCTTTGCATTATTTTGGAGCAAGTCAGATTATGGCTTGATAGTTTAAAAGCATTTGATAGAGTTTGGCATCAAGCTCTTTTATCGAAAATGGGTGCATTGGGTATTAATGAATCCCTCTGATAAATTAGAAACTACCTTTCGAACCGCTAATACAAGTTGTATCGGATGGTTTTAAGTCTAAAATTCATAAAATAAATGTCTGTTTTGTCTCCGACTCTATTTCTTTCTTTCTTTCTGATATTCATCAGTGATCTTTCGTCTGAGACTTTTAATCAATTAAGTTGTTATTCTGAAGACAGTACTCTCATTTTCGTTTCCAGATGCATGTTCATGTTCTTCGCATGTTGATTTAGAACGGCGGCGTATGATAGGCTCATTAAATTTTGACCTCGATAGCATTGTCAAATGGGGAACCATAAACCACGTAGAATTTAACCCTCTAATGCCTACAACCGCCTCAAGGCGGGGTAAAGCTTACAGGTATTTACCTGTAAAGTTATGATCTCTTGTCCAATCTTGTAAGCTTAACATATAGCTTAAATATTGCTTAATCCATAACTGTTTATATCATAGCTGTAGTGCCTTTCGTTTGCAAGCTAAGCTTGTTCAAAGTGAAAAATACCCTCTCAAGCACAAAATTAAATATTTTTTTGCAAACACGATTTTCATTCATAAAAAACAAGTAATAGTTTCCGACAGATCAAATTGAAAAAATAACAGATGGATACATAAAAGTATTTTTTATCAATAAGTGAAACAAATTTTGTGCTCTAAGCTTTTTTATATAAGCTACCAGAGTTTTCTTAAGCCCGTCTAGAGGCGGGTTCAAGCAGTTGAGTGTAATTTTTTTCTTGTTAGATCTTATTAGATAACAGATTCACTGCTTTTGTTAGGTAGCAATGTCAAGAAAATCTTTGAGGAACCTATCGAAGATGACGAAATAGCTGAATTGATGAATGCAATTTGAAGCCCTGAAATAACTGACGGTGAAGATGATTTCCAGATTTTATTTGTTCTAAAGATGAACACTGAATGCAGTAAATGTGCTTTAGACATAGTCATCAAGAGCCAAGTTCACCCTTACGTCAATTCTTTCAACGTCCGTTGCTTCTGTTGCTGCTTCGGAATCAAACGCCAGAGCTAATGCGGCATCAAGTTCCGCTAGTATATTTGAGCCTTATTTTATCTTGGATCTTCATCGAATGTCGTTGTTCGTTTGTCCAGTAAAATTCCAAAACATTTGAACCATATTGTATATTTTGAGAATTTGTACACATATTTGGGCTTGCTAACATACCTTAGGAGCCGAGAGCCAAACATTAAATTGTCTAGCGGATATTCCGAGGAATATGTCGCTTACGCTTGCGGCATAGATATGACTATCGTTTTATGGATAAACAACAAAAGTTTTCGACTTTTGTCGGTATCAAACTATTTATGCCTCGAGAGCTTATTCCACCACCCTCTAAATCTTTACAATGGGACAGAAAAAAAAGCAACACATAGAAGTTGATTGCCCATTTATAATAAAAGAGTAAAGTGTCGGTATAATGGATGGTCTTCTTGGTCGTTATCATATATCTACATATGAAAACCCAAAAATGGACAAACCGCATATTTTTCCACCTGTTGGATGTGGCAATGGTCAACATACCTACTTTCTTTTTAATAAGTTTATTATAAGGTCGTCAAAATCAAGTTGCCAAATTTTTGCTATGAAGTTGCGGAAACCGAGAGGTCGTCCAATGTCATTTCCAGCAACACCGACTCGCAAGTCAAAAAATTCATATTGCTATTGGTGCGTTTTTCACGACCGCAAAGGCAGAAAATCGAGATGTAAGTGAGAAATACAGGTATTTTGCACCAAGTGTAAATTGAGCCTCTGCAAATCAACTACAAAGTCATGTTTCTTTGACTTCCATCAACTTTAATGTAGGTAATATACAACTAAACAACGTTGTTTACTTCTATTTAATATTGTTTTGATTCATATTCATGATTTTTCATTCAATATACTATTACTTTCATAACTTTACCTGTTTGTTTTTTTTCCTATAACGACCCAACCCCGCCCAGAGGCAGTATTAATATTTTTACCTTTAAAAGGTAAAAACATAATTTTTTTGAAAAACTAATTTCACACTCGTTTTTATCGTGTCCTAATTAGTATATACTGATTTTTCGAATCAAATTAAAAAATAAGGCATTAGAGGGTTAATGCTTCAAAAACTTAATGCTGTCTTTTGTGGTTGAAGCGCAACCCACCCCTTATACTATCCAGGAGCGGCACTTGCATTGATGAAACCGAACAGGTCTCAGGTCTAGGTATGTACTCGTACATCAGAGACCAACTTGTGTGGAATGACCGCATATTCGACGTCGCCAAAAACGCTGCTAAGAGTTTAGGTTGCAAGAAATTTTTCGCCGTTTCTGATCAAAAGGCACGGTAGTGCCCAGCCAAGTTCTGGCACTACACCCTTTTTACAGGAACAAACTCAGGCGATTTTTGACCCCTCCCTATCTTCAGTACCAATGAAGTCAGAAACTTAAAAGTCCGAATATTTGCTAAGCTAATCAGGCACAGTCACCTCACCGAATTTCAATTCTCTAGCATAAGCGGTTCCTGAGATATAGGCCTCAAAAATAACAAAAAACGTAACTGACTGACTGACAGATCATCAAAATTATGGAGCATTTCCGGACATCGTAGAATCTTGTAATTTTGCACAGCGGTAGGTCTTGTAATGCAAGTAGAGAAAAAAATCGAAAATTTGAGGTTTTCCATTCAGGGGGCGTGGTATCCGCCCACTTCCTCAGAACTGATGTAAATTATATGGCACACTTCCGATTGCAGTAGAACAATGAAATTTGGTAGAACGGTGGGGCTCAAATTGCATATAAAGGACCAAAAATAAAAATTGAGGTTTTCCATTTAAGGGGCGTGGTATCCGCCCACTTTCTCCGAATTGGTGTTGGTTGAATGGAGGACCTCCGACTGCTGTAAAACGATGTAATTTGGTAAAGTGCTAGTGCTTAAATTGCATACAAAGAAAAAAATATAAAAATTGAGGTTTTCCATTCAAGGGAGTGGTATCCGCCCACTTTCTCAGAACTGATGTAAATTATTTATGACACACTTCCGATTGCAGTAGAACAATGAAATTTAGTAAAACGTTAGGGCTCAAATTGTATATAAAGGACCAAAAATAAAAACTGAGATTTTCCATTCAGGGGGCGTGGTATCCACTTACTTTCTGAGAAAATGTTTAATTTATATGGAGCACTTCCGATTGCTGTAATTAAGGTAGGTATGTTAGTGTTAGGTATCTTGCCAGGACAAGAAGAAATAATTGAAGCGCAAATCAAAACAACCAATAACAAAAAGAAAATATACCAAAAGAAATAGGAAGCTATAAACTAAGTTGATTTAAGTAAGCAGAGTCCACCTTTCTATCTTTCCGTATCTTTCGAGATTTCGACATGGCAAAAAAATCTTTGCAAAAAGAAGTAAGATCAGACCAAAAACATAAATGTTAAAAAAGAGCCAAGTTCTTCTATACAAAAACCTTTATGTAACAAGTCAGCCGTGAAAAGTACTGAAATCTTTTTGTTCTTACGTAATATTATTTATTTATTTTTCATATTTTCTTGTGTCAGTGTTAATTGTAATAGAGTTTGCCTACTAACAATTAACACTGCACTAAATGATGAGCCGGTGGTACAGTACACAGAGAACTGTGTTGGCAAACCATTGGTCGAAAGACGGAGCTTGCTATAAGCTTTCTTCGACCAATTCTGATAGTGTAAAAAAAAAATCTTCATGAAGGTTTAATACCGAATATTTAAAGTAGAATAATATTAAAACAGCTAAAATGTAATAGAGAAATTTTATTATTTAAAACCTTTCGAGTTGTGCATAAAAAAAAACTTGCCAAGTAAGCCCATCAAATTTTAGTCAGTAATCATTAAATAACTAAATTTCTACTTTCGAATGTCCGTGTGCTTGGTATCAATGAAATACTTATTCCTTGGATAAGAAATTACCTTTTGGATCGTTCAATATATTTTGTGTGGGATGGTTTGAAGTCTGGGGCCAAATTACCGCATCAGTTATCGAGTAATACGTGACTGAATTATGTGAGTTTGGCATTACCGCTTACGTTATCGAGCAATAAATTACTCCAATTTGACATTTTCATTCGATCACTGATGGGACTCACTCACTCGTCACTGAAGAGGTAATTCGGCCCCTGATCTTCACAAAATAAAAAAACTCTTAACTGAAACTTCTAATCGACTTCATTACACCTGAAAGAAAAATCCGCAACCAGAATATGCGAAATAAGCCCCGAATGAAATAATATAGGTAGTTCTTACATAGAAAAACTTGTTCCATCCAGCAACACCGTTTAAGTAAAGTAATAAGAATAAGAAATATTAATACAGAAAGTAATAGTGCAATTAATTTGTATTCATATTTTCTTAACTTTTTTCATTTCTCTGTACGCAAACTTTTGTGGAACAAATTTACTAACTTTTTTTTTTGTTTCTTTGTTATTTGTTTAAATAAAAACAAAAACACTTAACTTATTTTTTGACTAAATTTGAACATTGTTTAACGTTCCTGAGCAATGCATCTATTTTCTGACATTTTATCGCTGTATGCAAGCTTTTGTGGATCACTGTATATGGCAAACATAATTAATAAAAACGGTTGTCCCGGGTTGTTTCGTCTCGGTTGCCCATTGTGATGCATTTTAAAAATATATATTTATACAATATGCATATGTATACGGCTACATGTGTCTCTTTAAGAACATTCATAATGCTTTGAATAATTTTGTTGGTAAAGTTTTAAGGAAAGAAAAATACGATCATTAGCTGTGTTTTATTTTCCCCGAGATCTGATCCGGATTGGATTTTGTTTTCAAAATAACATGTAAAACAACAAATACAAACAAAACAGGGCTTTGAGTTATTTTTGTTATACATGTAATTTTGAATGAAGATCCAATCTGGATCAGATCTCGGGGAAAATAAAACACAGCTATTATAACAAAATTAATTTAAGTTGAAATCAACAATGTGTAATAAATAATTTTTATTTAATATTCAGGTTATGCTCGATGAAGAAGGACGCTCTAGAAGATTCGGTTTCGTCGCCTTCGAAAATTCGCAATCAGCTTTGGCAGCAGTTATCGCTCTCAATGGAAAGCAGCTTGCCGAGAATAAAGTTCTGTATGTTGCTCGTGCTCTCAACAAGGCCGAACGCCAGCAAGAGATTCAACGAAAATTCGAAGAAAGAAAACGTCAGAAGCAAGCTCACGTTTTCTACTATTAAAAGGAAAAGGGGATTTCTACTTCCTTCTTCTGTATCTTGTAGTAAAACATAAACGTATTCAAACAAAATACAAAACAAAAAAATATAAAAACACTTTTAAACAAAATATTAAGCATTTTAAACATAAAACACAAACACACATTGCAGCAAAGTACTAGGAGTATTTACAAAACAAATTTTATTTTAATAAATATTTGAACATAGAAAAATGTAATAAAAATAACTTAAAAAACAAACATTTGATACTGCAACAAATAAGAAAAAGATAAAGATTTGTTGATCTGGATTCATTATTATTGATTATTGTAAACAATTATTATGAAAAGCGAATAGAAAACAAAACAAACATAAATTAAACAAAATGAAATCAAGTATTATTGTAAAATTGCAAACAAAAAAAAAAACAAAAAATTATGAAATATGTAATAAAGTTCATCAAATTTATTATTCAAGCAATGAACTTAAAAACAGAGAGAATATAAAATTCAACTCAGAATTAAAATTTAATTAAATAAAAATACACTATATAAAAAATATAAATCGTAATTTAAGGCAAAAACAAAAAAATAAGATGAACAAATGAAAAACAAAAATATTAAATTTACTTGTAGTTAATGTTTATAATTTGAAAGAGAAAACAAAACAAATCAACAAAAGAAAACAAAATAATATAAATGCATAGTGCAGAAAAAAGAAAAGTTTAATCGTTTTGTCGATTGATTGGAAAGAGAAAGCAACAACAAAAATATTATACCTACAGTTATGGTGAAACAAAACAGAAAAATAGGGAATATCCAATTTTAGAATTATATTTTTATTACATAGCGATTATGTTAAGATACATTATGAATTTATTTGTTTTATTTTAATTTTTTACTTTATTATACACATGCAAAAAAAAAGAAAAGATTTTACATTTACCATGTTTTATTTGGCAAACTGATGACATCTCGAAAAATAGATAAAACACTTTAAATTATAATTTGTTAATATTTGAATGAAGAAAAGAAGAGGAAAGGAGAACCGAATAAAATAATGCTTATATCCTTATTGAACGTTGTTTACGTTATTTGCTTGTCTTTATATTGTATTGTGGTTTTATAAGATCTTAAGCTGTTACACGAAAGTAACGAACATTTTTAGATGAGTACCAACACTGAATGAAGCAATTATCGATAAGAAGAACTACAAGCTTTTTTAAATAGATTAATCGTTATAAATCGTTTAAAATTTCAAACACAACAGTTTGGCGACAAGAACATGAAATAAATGGATTTATGGTAACGGCCAGTGTTTGTCTTTCCAAATTATGAGCAATTTTTTGGAGATCATCTTACATTTGATTATTATAAATATGACTTTAACCGATGCCACCCCGTGTGCCTGTTGTAGGTGTGCAGGAACGGAGGAGATTTATAGAATCAGAACGGCAAAGATAAGAAGCACTTTTTCATGACAGTAAATACTACTTGAAGATTCTACAAGTTAAAAATCCAATGGAATGCAAATTTGTTTACCATTAGTTCGATGTTTTGTATCATTAAGTTATTCAAAGAAATACAGTTGAAATCAGCTACAACGAAAAGAGTGCACCGCGACCTATATATATATCTATTGTGCCCCCGTTTAGAACTAAATGAGATCGCTCATTGTACAGCTCTACCTCAGAGTGGTTTCAGAGATGGCAGTTTGTTTCTTTCATCTGGTGACGTCCAAGATATCTTCGTCTTTGATCTACCTAATATATGGTGTGGCATTTCCTCATGACTATTGCAGACTCTGCTTGTAGTAATGCTCATCAAGACATTGAGGTTTGTTCTCAGTTTACAGTGGCCAGATAGAAAACCCTTGATTATTAGTAGGTTGTTCCTGCTTAAACGAATGCAGGTAATAAAGAGTTCTTGGTTGTAGCTCCCAATTTTCTTGCCGATACCAGTTTAGAACTAATGACATATGTTTTGGTTACAATAGTTCATTTTGAGAACATTTGGAACATTATACAATGGCATTCACTTCTGCTTTGAAAATGCTTGTGGATTGCCCCATCAACAAAGAAAGTTGAAACGTTCTCGATCCATCAGTATATCATTTGATGGAATTTGCATTAAGAGATTAGCTCACTGTATGTCTACCTACTCTTTCTTGATACTTAACTCTGTTCTTAAGTTTTTCTTGAAGTTATATTTTTTAATCATTCAATCCGTTGGCATGTCAAGAGTCAAGTATACAGAAGACCTGGAAACTGGGCATCAACCACCAGTCACTTTAAACGATCATCTTCCTGGTTTGAATATAATTTGTATTAGTTTGGTTATGGTTTGCAGAAACCCCTAATTATTTTTTCTAAAGCAAGTGACTATGGGTGATCATTGAGTACCCCATACGGAGTCGCAAAAAACACCGAGTCATAAATGTTGGACAGTTTTTCGGGTAAACAGTTGGTTGGCCTTCTGGATTAAAATTTGAGTAATGATGATTGTAGTTCCTCCATTGGATTTGTTTTGGTTTTTTTTATATTCTTAAAGTTTACATAGAAAATGGAAATATTTTGTGTGTTTTGAGAATTGTTTTTATCAGTCTTTTTTTTACGAACGAGCTCTTTATAATCGCAAGCTTCTGTAATTATGTACATATATCCTAACCTGATTGCAAAAACTCCTCTTTAAATTCGGATAAAATAACGTTCTTAGGTACCCCTTCACTCTTCACAAAAATCATTTACATATATTAAGGTTGATTTATAGTCTAGTTAAATATCCTCAATATATACTTATAGGTGATAGCTTTTTTTCGGGATTCGTAAAAATTTCCGATTACGATGGAATTCGTGATAGAGCTGATTACTCTGGAGCTTAACATTGTCAAGTTCTCATTTATTTTTTCACGAAACGTTTCAAATCGCTTCCCTCTATCCATTCTCCACAATAAACCCATATCCTACGGAGGCATATTGTGTGTTCAAGAGGTCAATTTCTTCCATGAGAAAATCGTTTCCAGAAATTTGTGGGTTTACAAAGTTGGAAATGTGCGAAGCTGTGTAATTTTAGTTTTCTATTTTAATTTTGTAGGGGGCCATACCCTCATTTATTAGGCTTAATGCAAGCTAATTCTTAGTCTATCTTAAATATAGATGTTAAATCTAGGATTTGATTGGATTGGAAGGATGGTTAAGACAGAGGGCAAATTCCTAAACGCATATCTTGCGCAAATTCTGCTTAGCAAACTGTTCCAAAATGCAAATACAAAAGTCTCTGCTAAGCAGAGTGTCCCAAAATACGATCGATGCTACTTTCTTGCGCAAATGCAGAGGCATTTGTGCAAATGTCAAACATTTCTTGCGCAATTCTCTTACATATGCGTATTCTGATTTGGTATATCTGCTTTGCAGGTGTTTTGCTTTGCAAATCTTGCGTTTAGGAATTTGGCCAGAGTTTCAGGCAGGGTGAACTGAGGTAGAAGTCGAAATAGTTGATGTTACGATTAAGATAGAAGAAGAGAAGATGATTTCTTATATTACGGAAATAAAAGTTGAAAGAGATGGAATTGAAGAGTCGTGCAGTCAATAGATACTGAAAGAAGCCGATTAATGAAGAGAATGTCGCTTATTGCTCTTCGTTTTAAGCCAAGGTACAGATATAAAAACAGATTGAGGGACTTTCGGAACCAACTTTTTCCTTGTTCTCATCGTAAAATGTGATCAAAACACAAGTTCAATTTTTTTCTAAATGCGAAACTTTTTCCATACTACCTTAATATATCACAAGTAAAATGGGGGTACATCAGAAGAATTTGTAACAGACTTAGCTTTAATGTCCCTTAAGATCTACCTACAAAATTTGTATAGCTCTATCTAAAGAAGTCCCCAATACAGTGTCGTAATACAATATAATCTAAGAATTGGTATAAGCCGCGTTTCCTGATCGTCCCAACTCAGTTATTTATTCTTGATTTTAATCATATAGACCAAGACCTAGCAATGGATCTACCAATTCATTCCAATTCGGGCTTAACTTGATCAAAGAAAGGTCAGGTTTGATCGATTAGGTATTTATTTATTTGATAAAGGTTTCATTCTTGTAGAAAATGAGATTTGTTAGTAATCCGTTGCTAGCTTTTCGTCTAGATCAAAATCAAGTAAGGGATTGAAGAGAGCCAACTATTCTCTGCATTTGGTCCATCCGCTTCTCAGGAGGCGAAATTGACTAAATAAGAAAACCAAGCTGCTTGTGTACAAACAACTTATTCGACCCGTTCTGACCTACGCCTTTCTCATCTGGTTTACTATTTCACCTACAGCAATGAAAAAGATGAAGCTTTTTGAAAGAAAGTTGCTCCGCATTTGCACTGGACTGTACCGTAACCCACTGACGAAGAAATATATACCAACAAGGAATCTGTATAAAGAAGCTCTCCGGAAAAATCATCAGGAACCTGGAAGATCATCCCAACACAGAAGTGCAACAACTTCTCCATCATGAACTAGAGCCTCGTGACAAGTATTTATACACCCGAGCCATCACTGACCATCAATTTGAAGACATCATCCATAACGACAACGCACCCTTTTACGAGAAGAACAACGATCAATACTATAGGGGATAAAACGCCCACTCATCAAAAATTATTACTTAGTTAATATTAAAAAATCATGAATTAGATTAAGAAAACATTAATATGATATTGTAAGCAAATAGCATTATGTAAAGCCAAATGAAGAACGTTGGGCCCCTATTGTTGAGCCAACATGATTTAATTTAGTAATAAGTTAGTTTTAAATCAAATTGTATATAAAACAAATTGAAAAATAAAATTCTTAATAATAATAATAAATGGATTCACCTTCCTCACAAGCATGAAACTTTGTTGACAGAGATATGATAGATAAGATTTATGTATATCTGGGATGAGTCTGTTATTTTTTTTAATAATGGCAGTATTACCTTTAATTCACCAAAGCTGAAAAATTAAATGACAAAGAAAACGAGGGAATAATCATGACCATGACTAAGGATGAAGGAATATAATAATAAAACAATATTTTTTTATTTACTATTGAATAACTTTTTTTCTATTTCTTAAAAAATGAAGATATACTTTTAGTACCCTTCGCGCCCTTTGCAAGCGCTTTCTCCTTTGCAGTGACCTTTTTTTCCTTCACAGCAGCAACTGGTTTAGGTGACTCTTCAATATTGTTCTCAGAACTGGATTCTTCCAACTTTATTTTCTTAGCCATACCATTTTCGGAGGTGACAGACTTTCTTTTGTTATTACCTGCTTTGATTTCCACTTCTTTAATACCCAGGTATTGTTTAAGTTCCTCGTGCACACTCAAATCTACATATGATCCAACTATATCACAGGCGCTCCTCAAATAGTCTGCTTCTTCAACAGTTTGAGTCATTTCACTCTTTTTGTAGTTTTGTGATAAGGAACTGACCCCACAGTATATCGACTCCTTTTTTAGGCGCGCCGCTAGATTCTTAACTTTTACCGCCAACCATGCTAGAGTCCGTTTTGGATTGTACTTGTAGAAAGTCATGCCGGCGGCTGACTTAACGTCTGCAACAACTTCTAGACGTTCTATGATTGTATACTGTGTTAGGAACTTATGCACCGAAGGATCATCATCATCAATAATGTTATCCAGAGCCATAGCTCGGTCGGAACAGAATTTCTTTAGGAAAAACAATGCCAGGAAGGTAGAGTCGATTGGAACAGTAAGGTAAATTTTGCCATTGGAACAAACTTGATTATTAATCAACCAGCTGCGATGTGGTTCTGAGAATTCTAGAACTTCAAAGAGGTTTTTGCACTTAACATCGGCAATAAACAGTGCTGGTTTCCCTTTGCCAGGATGATGGAAATATTCGAATTTTATATCTTCCGACTCGTTGAGAAGGTGTTTATCGAAGAAAAAAACTTTTTGTTGCGCATCGAGTATTTTAAACTTTTTGGTTGAAGATGAATTAGGTTCTTCCGCATCCTTTGTTGATTTTGATCGTGTTGTCATTTTAATATTGAATTTAAATTAATTTGTGGCTTCTAAAATATAAACTAAAAAACATAAACTTGAAATTTGCGCTAGAAATGTTTAATATGTAGTGTCAAATTCTGGTTACCAAATGTCATAAGTTTTGAATATGTCAATTCGATTTTCGGAGTAGCCAGTTCAGGTGTGTAGAGATGTTAAATTTCCAGTATTTAGACCACTTTTAAACGAGACAATTTGAAATTTAAGACGTTGTAAATAGACGTAGGTGGCGGCGGTAGACAAAACTGATGAAGTTGATAAAAGCTATTTCACATCATAAGATTTGGTCTATATAGATCCCCAAAAAAGCATGTATAAAAACAACAACAAGAAATCATACTCTTTAAGGCTAGGCTCGCATATTCAATTTTTAGTTTCGCAACTGCTTGGTTCGAGCAACTAAAAGGTTTGTGTTTTGACACAAACTAAACGATTGCCTAAAATGAGTTCGCTGCTTTGTGTAACATATAACTATATGCACCTGCGCGGACATTCAACCAAATAGTTTATCTGTTTTCTATAAGCAACCAAACAGTTGTGCTACTAAAAATTGAATGTGCGCGCCTGACCTTACACTGTCATTTAAACTCCTGCACGATGTTTCTATTTCTAATAAGGCTTCGCACCTTCATTGCAGCCACAACATCAAACCCAAAAATCTAAAATAATTCATAATTATATGGCATTTGCTGTGTTTTTTTGGAAAAGTTATCCATAGTACAGTAGGATTTTATATGAATAACAAATACAACATCCGCAGTAGGATCACTGCCGATCAAAGGAGAAGTGAAATCCTGCTGCGGATAGAGATTTGACGTTTATTCGAATATCGGCAGTGATATCCTACTGCGGATGTTGTATTTGTTATTCATATAAAATCCTACTGTACTGCGGATAACTTTTCCAAAAAAACACGGCTATTATTGAAATTGATAGTGTGGTTAAAAAAAATAACGAAAATTACCTTTTTTCATTTTCTTTAGGACTGTCAGACTGTATGAACATGTGTTTTGGGTGCAGAGCTGTATTCACCCCATGCGCACCGACATGCTGCACATCTGTCTTATCTATTATACCACCAGGAATTCTTTACTAAAAACAACATGCTAAAATCACATTGAAAAAAAAAAACAAAAACTATAAACCAAATTTTTTTTTTCTTTATATTTTTTGTTTCCCTTCTTCTTCAACATGCTAAAAACTTTTTGATCGAAAATTATGGAAGGAAATCATTCAATCATCATACATGATGTCGGTGATAAGTTGACCAAAATTACTCGTTTTGGAGGTTCCATCTGCCCTTAGTTAGTTAGAGTGGAATTATTAGTTCCAGTTAGCGAATGAGGAAGATATCGGTACTATGGCCTTCAAAGTAATTCTAAATTCACGTCGCTCTAATGTCGATTTCCTTTACACATGGGAAATCAATTTCTGTGTGAAGATTTCGATCTCTCGCCAGATTTCACGTTCCTTTACACCAAAAAAATCGATTTTTTTTTGACAGAGATCAAATCCCTCGAATCCGTATTTGAAGAAGGATTTACATGTATACGAAATACGCACACCAAAACAAAAAATTTGACAAGGGATCGAAATCCCTAGTGAGTAAAGGAAATCGACATAAATGATTTATCTATAAGGCTAGGCGCGCACATTCAATTTTCAGTTTCGCAACTGTTTGGTTGCTAAAATGAAACACATGGGCTTATATGGGACACCGCGCACTTAGAGCAACTCGATTCTCGAAACTAAAAAGTTTGTGTTTTGACACAAACTAAACGATTGCCTCGCATCAGTTGAGCTGTTTTTTATAAGTGCAAGAGAGAAAAGAGTGCGAGCGTGAGTAAAGAGTTGCCAGTGTGCGGTTCTCTTTCAACTGGTGATTAAACTATTTGATTTCGATCACAGTTGCCAGTGCGCGACTAGCCTAAATGTATCAGATTTTTCTTGTAAAAAACAATAAAAAAAACATGTACTTTTTTGTTCCATTCATCCTTGAACATCACTGAACACAACCTTAAAGTTAAGCAACATCTCGGCAACCTCCTTTTTATAAAAACCAAACCGCTTCCTTGAAACGGTTGGGACTTTTTTCAAATGTCAACAATTTCCCATTCGGTTTTTAATTTGAAATTGCGCTTGAATGTTTAATTTTCCCCGTATCGAAACTGTTTTTGTTCTATTTATTTATAATCTTGAAAATTAAAAAAAAAGGAAAACAATGCCTAATCCAGTTGATCCGGAAAAAAGAGAAGTACGTTCGTTTCTCGTATCGAGAGATCCCAGTGTTGATAGGCGTTTTCGACCTTGTCCTGAGCGTCAAGTAGCCTTGTTCCAGAATTTGGAAGAAGAAGAGGACGAAGAGGATGAAGCCTTTGATGACAATATCTCTGTGGCAAGCACAAATACCGTTGCCGAACAGGAGGGTGCCTTAATTTATCTTCGCATGCGTCCATTACCCGCCGAACCACCCTGCTCAAGTTATAAGATTTTGGGAAACATTTTAGTCACATCCCAGCTGGATACCAGTGGTAACGCTATTAAGAATCAAATGGAAAAACACTTTACTTTCAGTGAAATCTTCGACAATGCCATTGACCAGCATGCAATATACGAGAAGTGCATACGGAATAAGATTGAATCAGAAGAGAACTTTACCATTCTCACATACGGAACATCGGGTTCGGGCAAAACACATACGTTACTGGGAGATCTAGACAAACCAGGTATAATCCCAAGAGCAATTGAAAATGTTTTTGCTCTGTATGCAAGCAACCTCTACCCCCAACCAGCTGCGAAGGTGGTTAATGCAATAGTATCGATTGTGGACGACGAATCGATGCGCAAAGAAATGCTTCTTCGTCAGACATTAATTTCTGCATGCAATGATGTCCAATCGGTCTATAATCGAGTTCAGCAAAAGATTGGTTCCCAACACGATTTCAACACGACAGTACTAGAGAACACCTCCGTGTTCGTATGGGTCTCATTTGTCGAGATCTACAACGAGTTTGTTTATGATCTACTCAGTCCTATTGCGGCCACAGGAACAACGAGGAGGAAGAATCACAAAATCGTCTCAAATGATGGAAAAGTTTTCATTAAAGATCTTACATCAGTTCACGCTAAAATGGCTTCGGACGCCTACAAACTTTTGACATTCGGACTTCAAAAGGTGAAATACGCCACAACTGCAATTAATTCGAATTCGAGTCGGTCGCATTGTATATTCTTCATAGACATCATAAAGTTCTCTCAGCCCGGCACATTCACATTGACTTCGTATAAATTCTGTGACTTAGCTGGATCCGAGCGTCTTCGTAAGACTGGCAATGTCGGAAGTCGACTTAAGGAAGCTCAGCGTATAAACACCTCCCTTATGGTATTAGGTCGCTGCTTAGACGCAGCCAACAACAATCAGAAAAAGAAAAACGCAGACGTGATTCCGTTTAGAGAATCTAAACTTACAATGTTGCTGCAATCGGCCCTATTGGGCAAAGAGAAATTAAGTATGGTGGTTAATATCACTCCGTCCGATAAATATTTCGAAGAGAACATGAATGTCCTGGGATTCGCATCCATTGCAAAGAACATCGTTTTTAAACAGCCAATTCTGAAGACAGATCGAAGTGCGAGGTATTCATGGTTTGTTGTACATGCTGTGCAGGATAAAAGATCGACAGCAGCAGAGGATACAACTCAATTAGATGCATTACTGGAGGAGAATTTCACGTGAGTTATTTATCATTGCTAAAATTGTATTTGTATGATTTAAGCTACATATGTATGTATGTATATATCTTTGAGTATATTTATTTGCTTGTATTTTTGTTTGGCCCAAGGGCTAACGTCCTTAAAAGGTCTTTAATATCTCTGTGGAGGTCAGGTGTCACTGCGTTTCCTGTATTTTTCTTCGTAATGTCGCCAATATTCTTTCCTTAATATGAAATTGTTCGACAATTACGTATTCTACAAAGCAAGATATATAGTTATTTTTAAAAGAAAAAAATGTCGGTAATATAACAACGTATGAAAACCTGTCTGTACTAACGTACGCTCGTTACAACTCATACTTCCTTGGAAATGATACTAAGTACAATAAATTATTATTTTCATTCCACGATCAAGCGCTTTATAACAGCAACCACTCACTGGCTACATACAGCGAAGAATGATTAAGATTTGTATTGCAGTATTATCACTCTTATATTATATTTCAAGATCAAGAAGTAATTGCTGACATTTGTTTTATAATTTTTTTAAATAACGTTTCCTCATATTGTATGTCTGCTGCTGCTGATTGAAGCCTTTGGCAACAAGGCGAGGGGTAAAGCGTTCAATCTGGTTGTTTGGAAAAGTTTGGTTCTAAACACCCATTTACATCCCATTATCTTCTTGTCATGCGATGAGTCACTTAAATTCCCAAGTACAATTGTCTGGGTGGGACTGGATCTCCCCGTTCATTGCCGTCTGCCACTGGTCAGCTTCATTGATTTTTTAAGCATTTTGAAAAAAAAAGATTATAAGATTGTGCTGAATTTCTTCCGCACAAGCAAATACACTCGAAATCGGACCATTTGGTTTTGTCCGACTTCGAGGTAGGTACTCTCCAATTTCCATTTGTAGAAACTCCATCACATACATACCCCTGTTTTCCACCATTCTTTTCCACACTCACCACACAACCGACTTCTACCTTCAATGACTGAATTTCGGCTGCATCTTGCTTTCATTCTTTGGTTTCAATGTCTCATCTTTCTTCTGGAGCTGTCCATTTAAATTTTGTCTATCCATATCGAAATAAATGTTTGTCTCCTCTTTGAACGCAACACCTTTGGCAACTTCAATTCTGTGTCCCTGTTTGTTTCATATACGATACCCTTTGCTAGTGTCTGAATACCTTACAAAAAACCAGGACAAGACTTCTTGTCCCACTACCTTCGCTTTTCCTTTGGAATGCGCGCAAACACTTCACACCCAATGATTCTTAGATCCGGAACGTCTGCCTTTTTCCATATCACAGCTCAAATGTAGTATACCGTTTTGCTCTGGAGTATAAGCAAGATTCAAAAATCAACAACACGGTCCTTCAGATTTTTTTTTGATAAAGAGCACTGTCCTGGTATTCGAAAAATCATCCTTGAACAATAAAAAATATTGTGAACCACTAAGAGAGCTCTTTCTGCATTGGTCCACATAAATCTGTGTGAATTAATTCACCACATTTGTCAGCTCTTTAGCTACTAACATTAAAATGGAAACTATGTATTTTGCGATTTACCGTTGTATGCCACAATCTTGACTTTAAAGTTTAAGCTCCATTTCCTACTGTTATAGCCACTGGTACCTTTAGTTCGCAATAATCTGTGAGCCACTCCCGATGAAACGTCATGTGTTGACTAGCTCACAAATCCAGAAATAAACTGTCTCCGCCAACACCACTTCCATTTAAAAAAATTAGCACCACAGACCAGATCATCACAAGATTCGTTTGAACCATTGGCATTGTTGGCGAAATTCAAATGTTGCCTGAGACGATTTTTTGGAGGGTAATCTTTCTTCCAATGCCCAAATTGATTGCACTGAAAAAAATACGCGTCTGAAAGTTTAAGATGCTAAGTAAAACGTAGGCGGTTATTCCTCCGATTCTTGTCTGCTTGTTTTCTAGAATTATTTACTAATCAAGCTAGTTGAGGTCCTAATAATCTAATAATTTCAAAATATTTCAGCCTTCGAAATGAAAACGAAAGACTGATTTCTGAAGTATCGCGGTTAGAAAAAGCACTGAGTCAACAAGAATATGCTTTGCGCAATCAGTTGGTAAATAATTTTCAAAAATCATTAGAAGATCGAAATCGTGGCTGGGAGGATCGACTAGCAAGAGAAATTGATATGGTAAAGCAGATGTATGAGAATAAGGTGGGTAAAAGAAAAATCAAATAGTTTTCTTAGAAGTACATTATACTTTAATTATTTCATTTCAAGATTGATGCCTTAAAAGCCGAACATGCTCGTGAGTTAGAAGATATGAACGATGAAGTAACTCAAGTGAAAAAGCGGAGAGCTACTTTGGGCGATTATACAAATAATATTTTAAATATTCAGTAGTTTATAGTATTTCTGTTTCATTTGTTTGTTTTGAATAAAATTTGTATATTATTCAAATTATTATTGTTATAATCAATCAATAATCAAAAAGCGCCTGCGGACTCTGGCCAAAATATTAACTTCGAAAAAACTCCGAATTGTTTTGTATAATTTTATTTGGATGTCTTAAACATTTTCTGAAAAGTACCTTATATTTGGACCTAAACTGTTTTTGAGGGGTGAAATCGAGTTTTTCCAAATATTTTGAAAGCTATTAGTTTTATAAAGAAAAGCAAGGCTTTTTTCGTAAAATCATTTCGTAAAAGAAATGTACTTGGCATAGGTGAACTTTACCCTTCTGTAACTTAAAACGAATCAATTAACATAGTCGCTCAAAAAATTTAATTCTGTAGATTATTTTGCTGTTGTTGTCCCGGTCCAAATTCAAGGTAGTTTTTAGGAAAAGCTTAAGACATCCGAATAAAACTCGCCAATAAAATTCAGCTTTGTCTGAATTTTTCGAAGTGAAAGTCTAATTTTTCTGGGATGAACTTACAGTAAGAAATGCTTCCGTAAGCTGAAACTTGTCACTCCGGATTAGGTAAGCTGTGACAAGTCCTTAAGTGAAAAAAAAAGTTTAACACGTGCAAGCTTTTTACTCAACTCATACCTTACGTAAGTTGATTCAATTTGTTCAGAAGTTGCTTACGTAAGTAAGTTATATGGCCCGTACATCACTCATGCCTGCATGCCCAAACAAGAAAATCTTAACAAATTTTGAAACAACTTATGCGTCATGGCATATCGTCCCGTTTCTGCGTTAACCTCGTATCTACAAAAACACAATTTTTCAGGAAACGAAAAAAAAGTGTAGTTTCCGTCAATGGAACCTAATAACGAAACTTTATATGTTTTCAATTTATATTTTACAGTTGTTAGTATATCCTAGTTTTAATTTTGCTAGGACATCACAAAAGTACTTGTTTTAACTGTTTTTGTTACATACGAGTATCCGTCTCTTATGTTTTGATTTACCGAAATGCAGATACGAGGTTCTTTTTCTTATTTAAAATAAATTCAAATAATTGAAAATTTAAACTCAAGGTTAGAAAAATAGCTGAAGCATACAAAAATACACAGGTTAAACTGAAATACTGTTGTTTTAATTCATACAAAATCTTATATCTAAAATATATTAAATTTTAAAATTAAATTTTAAAAAAGCGAATTCAATGTTTGATGAAATGGTTTGTTAAATTAAATATCATCATACAACTCAAAGGATATGTTATTTAAATACATATGTATGTTATTTATGTACATAATATTTATAAGCATGTATTTACAAGTAACTTATGAACTAAAAAATATATTTAATAAAAGTAACAGATTTTATTCATAAAAAAGGGAACAAAATTAAATCTCAAAATCTTTCTATTCTTTATTAGAATTAAATTTAAGGTTATCATAAAAGCCGTGATAATCTTTTGGAAGTCGTTTCTTTAAACTCTGTAAGTCGTTATATTTTTTTAACGGCAAAGGTATGGAATTTTCATAAAGTGATTTGCGGAGATAATATCCAATCATTGTCGAAATCAAGTTTATAATACATACCCGTGGAATCATATCTTATGCATTTAACATCTGTTACATACCTGCGGATCGCCCGTTTTAAAGCCTGGTCTAATGGATTTATAGAAACTAATTTTGGAAAAGTTTTAAAAAAAAGTATAGTCTAAGACGTCACTTTATAGGGTTCGGGGAATCTTCTTGCCTCTGTTATGATTCTCTCAAAATCAGCTGAAACGTACATTTCTTTTGACTTCTTTTTTCTTTCGATGGTTGAATGGACAGAATCACATTCCATCTGGGTATGTCCAACCGTCAAATACTTTTGATAAATCGTCGTATTATGTTTTATCGCCACGAATTGTAGAAGATTAGCTAAGTTGACGTTTCGATTTTGTGCGCTACATCCATCGCTAAACAGGACTGTTGGAACACTAAGATCACAAACATTTTCCAAAACATGAAAAACACATGAAGCAAAAACATTAGAATCCATTCCACCTTCTCCTTCGTGCCATACGTAGCAATGAACTTCTGATGTTTTCAAATTGAAAAAAGTAAACTGATGCACAGCGAGCTTTTGCTTAAAGTATGTAGCTGATGAAGCTATGAAAGGTACCGATTGGACAGCTTGAACGTCCAAAGTATAAGCATTTATTTCATTTTTTAACGCTTTTTCTTTGTCATTATCTTTTTCCAACCTTGCTTTATTTTTGTTGCTAACATGTTCACTATATAGTATGTATGTCTTGGTCAATGTTTCCGTTTTTAAAACTATAGCATACATCACATTGATCTGTTTTTGGCTTATACAATCCAATGTTAGAAGAATGTGCTGTCTTCAAAATGGATAAATACGATGATCTTTCATTATTTGTCCTTCGCAAACTGTTCATACATTCTGTAAACATCTTTAAAAGATGTGTAGCTGAAATCAAAATATTGTTTGTCAGTTTTTTGCCTACAATCGTGAGACTCAAGCTTAGGTAGGCCCGCTAAAAAATCTTTGACATGTTCTTTTTTTTAAGTTGATAGCGGATTCTTTCTTTTTCGACTTTTCTGTTTGAAAAGGAATTCCAAAGTCATTGGTTTCTAAAACCTAATTTCGTACCGTCCATTCTCCCAAATTAAATGTATTTAAAAACATTTTTTTGCAGACTGGTAAAGCAATATTTTCAACTTTTAACTTATATTTTAAAGTTAAATTCCGTCTTGAATTATCACCACCTGTACGGCGAGCTATGGACTACTTTTCTACAAGAGCTCCAATCATCACTTTTCGCTCTTTCCAAGACATGTTTTTCCAGAAAGAGTTAAATAATTGTTTTCTTTGCGATTCAGGTATTTCATAACATTTAAAATGCTTGCTCATTTTACACTAAGCGGAATCACAACGAGGCTTGAGCCCACGTTTTTGTCTTTTTTCTTTTTCTTTTTTAACACTATAGTATTGCTTTCCTTTTTGCCGTGCTTTTGCGACTATATTCTTCTTCCATTTCTCCGGTCTACCCTGTCCTTTCTTCCTTCTTTTTTTAGAAATAAGACCGAAATTTTCATCTAGATCAAGGTTTCTGCGATTAGACCTGTTACAATCAACAAAGGAAGATTTTGATGAGGGTTGACAACAGCTTGATAAATCAGAAGTAATGGAATCTTGATTATCGTTTGTTTCAATAAATAGTCCGGTCTGATCATCAAGGATGAAGCCTTCGTGTTCGTAGTCTAATGTAGGAATATTGTCTTCGACTTCACATTCGATAAACTTCAGTTTACGTTTTGTTTCATCTAACACCAAAACATGTTTATTTAAAATTGCTGGTTTAGAAGAGCCTGGTTCATCAATATTATTATTTTGTTAAAGTTTAAAATTTATTGTTAAGACTTTTAATTTAACACGATAACGAGAACATTTTGAAGAGTATTTATATAAAAAAATAGATTAATTTACATATATACACATATTATTTACCGATCCATAGTGTTTTTTATTTTATATTTTTATTAAATTTATAACCTTAATACTAAGCCAAATCCAATATATATAAAACTGATGCTCAAAAAGCTTGCGCCACATACAAAGCTTAAAATCACTCTAAAGGTACCTAATTAATAATAATATTATCTGCCTCAAAGCTAAATCTGAATAATGGTACTTTTGACTTGTCGTTAACTGTGTAAAAAAGATTAACAATGAAGAAACTAAGGCCTCACCAAGTACATACGAGGTTCTCATCGAAACTTAACAACATGAGAGTAGTTACGAGGAAAAAGAATTAACGGTAAAATAGATTAGATGAATCATTTTAACAATTCATACTTAGCTCTATTATTCAGTGAGCCCTAGACAGTGTTTTTATATAAAAAAACGAATTTGCCGAAAAATGTAGTTACGAGGTTAACGCAGAAAGGGGACGATATACAAAAATGTTCAACCACATAATCAACATACAACAATCACATACACAATCAGTTTGTGTGCGTAATTAGATGAGGTGTATACGAGTATAACTACATGTTAGTGTATGCTATGCAGAGAAAAAACCTTAGATGGTAAATACAACATCACTTGTTCTTAGGCAAACAAAAGTTGATCTCTGTGTGCGACGAGGATATTGACGATTCTCCCTCTTAATTTGTGATACATATGCTCTTCACATTTTTTGTTTAAAATAATTTTGATAATATTCAGTCCTATCGAGGTATCCGTTGGGAGAAATGTTTTTTTACCATTTGTTCGAAATCGGAGAATTTTCTACCGAGGTACCCTGTCCGATTGACATATCGGACCATTTACGATAAAATGTGACGCTTATCAACGCAATGCGATTAAGTACATTCAGCAAAGAATTTGATAGTTGTGCGTTAAATTTCTTCGAAAATTCTTCGACAGAAAATATTTGCGGATTATTTTAAGAAAAATGGAATAGAATGAATGCGACTATATACTTTATTTTTGTTTGTTCTGAAGTGGATACCTCGAAAAAAATCTAAGTTCCGATCAGAACGGACTATCGTTTCGGAACTGATTTCGATAGGGCTGATTATCTAAATTATAATGTGGTTAATTGGGATCCCTGTTGTATCAAAATAGTAACATAAGTACTACCTTATGAACGTAAACACGTTCGAAACGTTGTACAAAATATTTTATCTATTATTGGCCTACAGCCCGCTTTAAAAAGATCTAATTAAAAATCGTAGAAAAAGGACACGTAAATAAATAACAATTTTAAACAATTTAAAAAAAAAAAATATGTTCAGCGGTTGATTTTATGCCATCCAAGTGTTTAATATCTCTTAACAGATTGCACATTAGCTCTGCAACAGTTGAGTTGTCATAACCGGACATTGTCTAACAAGAAAGCAAAATCAAATTGACTTGGAGTATTTAAAAAAAATATGTAATGAACAGGAGCCGCTAATGAACAAAAGTTGGCAAACAATTATTTTTTTTAAAGTGAAACACAATTCTTTTAGGGTGAATGTTTTTTTATCATCTGGCAATACTGTGTTGACAGTTGGCTAATGACGTCGTTAGCTTTCTGATGTTGCATATAAATACCGCTAGTGAAAAGATGTACCAAATTAGGGATACATTTTATGGAGTCTTAACGTACTTTATTAGAAAAAAATCATAACATAGAGACCACATCAGAAATATTTTTTTTTTTAATGAGCCGCTTCAAAGTTATCCACAAAATACTGAAGAAAAAAATGAAATGAAGAAAAAAAAAATCTCGAATTTTTTATCGTTTAAGTTGCGTATTAACGAGTAGATTCTGAATATGTACTTTCTTTTTTATTTGGACATAACTTTTGGGCCTCTATCGCGGCTTAAAGACTTTAAAATATAGTTTTTTACCTCATTTTAAGATATTTAAGCCGTTAGTTAGTGCGTTGGACTGTCATGCGAAAGATCTCGAGTTTGATTCTCAGCCGCTGCAAAAAAAGTTTTTCGGGGGTGTACTGCCTCTCGCGAGGAATTGACAAATCCTCTAAGAGTATATTTCTTGTCATGGAAAGTGCTCCGCATTAGCCGTTTGGAATCGGGAGAAAATTGTAGGTCCCCTCCGTTCATGGCAACACGCACACAGGAATGGTTGGGAGTTGTAAATCACTAGGTCCTGGTTCATTTCGAGCTGTTGCACCACCAAATTTATTTATTTTAAAAAGTAAAAAAAGCTTCTCACCGTTAAAGTTTTGTTGCTTAAAATATGACCGTTAAATATGTACCTGTACATTGTTACTAATTTATTTACATATTATGTTAAATTTAAAAATTGAAGTCTTAGATTTCTATTTATGCATTAGTAAAAAATATAGAACTCGAGATTTTGACAAGACTTGACATTACTATAATAGGGTAGACTAAAAAAGTGGGTCTCGCAATTTTGCCTGCCTGTCTGTTTGGCCATAATTTAAACAACCTAGGCCGATTTTCACCTTAAGGGCATCGGTCGATTGTGGTCTATTCGCATAGACCTTCGACTTCAGAAAAACTCACAAAAAAAGTCTAGCGGTGTCAAATCGCATGACCTTGTTAGCCAATTCAAGTTACCTATGCTAGAGATATCTTTACCCTCAAAATGTTCATGCAGAATATTAACCGTGGCTTCCGTAGTTTTGAATTTAATGCATTTCAGGTTATCATTTAAAGACTATATACAAAAGTAAAATTTATTAAATATTGAAATAAATTGATTTGCACCATAGTTTAATCTACAAAATATATGGTACAATTGTTTCTGTAGTCTTATACTTGTAAGACAAAAACTACAAAAACTGAAATTTAACTGACTTAAAACCGATGGAGATGATCTTGACCCATTAATAAATAAAACAAAATTGCAAATACCTTCTATGATTGGTGAGTGGAGAAAGGCTTATTAAAATGTGTCTTTGAGAATAAGGGGAGGGGTATTTTCATGTTTCTATTGAAGAACCGGAGTATTGGTCTTGTAAATGAAACAAAGAGAAGCTTAACAACATAAGCGTCACGGGAATCGCGACCGAATCTCTTTATGAATCATAGGAACCTATTAGCCTTTTTAACTATGTGATGTGTATTTATATTTAAATAAAAGAAACCACCGTCTTCTTAGAAATGAGTTTATTGACTGCCGAGAGAAAGAGGTTACAATTATATGATCTCGTCATATAGCATTTATACGTTATGTAATGCCCAATAACTGTGACACATAGAATTACATATTATATGGCTTCTACAGTGAGTCAATACAACACTATGTAGTTTAAATGATCATTAAAAGTTAACTTAGAATCGAGAATAACATCTAAGTCAGAAAACACGGAGACATACATCAAACGTATAATTTAAAACAAATGGAACTTCTTGCTTATTATTTTTGTATAAGCTGTTTTTGAACACATTTTAAACGATGTCAGTTCGTGCAAAAAAAAACAAAGTAAACAGACCTTATTAGACTTATGTAAAAATGTCAAAGAGTTATATGAAATTAGCACGATACTAAAAAAATAAAAAAGCTATTTGATGATTTTAACTTTAATAAAGAAAGTATGATAGTAACCCAAATTAAAATTTGTAAAATCGTCGTTTTAGCCAAGTATCATACCAACACAGTTTTAACATCGTACTAAATCTACCTAATTCGACTAAAATTTTGCGCCAATATTTAAAAAAATTCAAATATTTTTTTGGAAAATTTGATATCTCAAAAACCGGTCATTAATTTTTTTTAAAATTTAATTTTTAACTGCACAATAATAATAAAAGTCTTAAACGTTTTATACATAAAAACTTATTTTAAAGAATTAAAATTGTTATTCTAGCATAAATCCATTTTTTAGCTCCAACTACTTAAAAAATTGCTAAAGCCTTTCAAAAGCTAGTTCTAAGCTTCTAAACATTTTTCACTTATAACATTCATTTTTAAATTATAAATCTGTTAAACATAAGAGCAAGTTCTTTCGTTTCAGTCGTGCATTTTATTTTATTTAGATAAAGTGGTGTAGGTTGTTTTTGTTTTCCAAAGTTACAAACTCACTTAATCGAGTATTACTGTCAGAAATTGAAATGAACATTTTTTTTTGATTCAAGTATTGTTAGAATTCGTATGTAGACTGGGGTAGGGGTTAGCAGAGGTTATCATATCCCAGAAAGTAAGAAAGTAAAACAAAATTTTCAAATCTACTCATCAGTCGTATAGAATTAAGTGTGCATTTAAGTTTAAACGGATTGTATTGTAAGTATCGCAGTTCAGTCAACTCATTCACAGATAATAGCGAATAATTAGATTTGTATTAGCATAGTAACAATTAAATATCATTGACATCTGAAATTATATTTTAAATGAATGGCCATCGTTCTATAAGGCCAAATTTATCAATAGTTTGCAACAGAACGTATTACAACTTAAACTTGAATGTTTAGTCATTCAAGGCTAACTGCATTGATTAGAGTTTTGTTTGCGATTAAGTTCGCTAAAACGAATACAATTACATTCTATGAGAAAAATTAATATTATTTCTATATCAGTACGGAACAGAAGGCATCAGAACTAGTTTCGAATAATTGAAATACTCCAGCTAACAAAATAAATACATACATTTCATTATGGGGAAATAAGTCTTCAGAAAGCATAGGATTACCTACTATCGCGAAAAAGTAGTTGATTAATTAGAGTTACTTAAAATAATCATTTTATCTTACAATTTTCTGCAAGACACTCGAGATGACAAATGAAATTTCATTTAAATTGAATTTGAATTCAGAACTGCCTGCAGATATCAAAGATGTTGCTATCAAACAAGGAGAAAATGATGACATCAAATGTGAGCTGGTGGCACAGCTTCGGAATTTAATATTTGGTTTGTTGTAATAAAATATATTTGAATGATTTTTATAATGATAAGGTTTACAGAGAAAGGCGAATTTGTCCCGCATCGAACGGACGATGAATATCTTATAAAATTCCTTCGAGCAAGATATTGGAATATTGAAATAACCTACAAATTGGTGAGTTCTAATTCTTGTAATAACATTTATATTATTCCAGTTGAACCTTATCATTAAAGGAGTAAAAATTAAGTTTGAAAATAACAAGCAACATTATAGTTGTTTAAAACTCGTATTATATCACTTACATACCTACATACATTTGTAAGTATTATGTACATACAACATACATACATCCAATGTCACTTGAATTCGTATTCCCTAAACGACATCTACGAGTATCAACAAAATTCGAGGCCTTTATCAATTTTACATTACATATATTATGATCGTGAAGTCCAAAAAACGTTGTTCTTACTTATTCCAGTCCGTCAGTAGTTTCTGTGTGCATCTAAGCGTCTAAGCGTCTATGACTCTATGTAGGTATAAAGACTTCAAGCTAGATTAAACCCATTGGTTCAAACTCGATAAAGAGAATTGTTATCTATCTAGTACAAGTAGGTGCTGTAGAACGATTTATTTGTTTTTTTTTTTCAAATTTTCATGGAAACGGATAATCGTTTTTAGTTTTGATTGAATTTCGCATCACAATTACCACTACCGGAAAAAAAGTCGAAGTAGATTTGAAGAAAAAGTGAAGTAATTTGAGAAAAATCGAAGTCGATATCAAAATGACTTTTTACTTGCATTTAGAAAAAAATTGAACTCGAGGTTTTCATCAGTTGACATTACAACACGAAAAAGTAGTGATTCAGTCTGTCTGTAGGTCTGTAACTCAACCTGCAGTCTGGAGCAGAATATCTTATTTATTTCGAAAACGACTTTAAGATATTGGTAAAAAAAATATGTGCAAACCATACCAACAATGGTCTACATTTTGATAAAAAAAAATGTTATTAACAGTACCTGTCATAGAACTTATTGTTTTTGATTTTCAACTTTCTCATTTCCGCCTCTATCGATTTCGATAAAAATTTTTTTGATTTTGAAACAATATTGTATACATAAATTTTTTTTTATAATAATGATAATGAAGAACTAGACTAGAGGTTGATTATAAATAAATTAATGAATATTTTTGATTATTTTAAAATTTCTAGCTCTTCAATTACTACTCATTTCGAAAAGCCAATAGTAATCTATATCACAACGTTCGTTGTGTAGATCTAATGAGTCTAGCCGAACAAGAAATTGTAACAGTTACTCCATACAGGGAACAAAACGGACGACGTATTATGATCTTACGCTTTGGAACGTGGGACCCAAACAAAATGCCAATCGATGATATCCTTAGATTAACATTAATAGTTCTTGAATTTGGTTCAATGGAACCGATCTCCCAAATAGCTGGCGGCATTGGATTATTCGATCTTAGCGGTATATCTATGAATCATGTAGTTCATTTGACTCCAAGTGTTGCACAAAAAATTATTGCACTTATTGTGGTAAGTATGATTAATGTACATATTTTGTAATTGAGTTTTAAGTTATTGGGGAAATTTAATTTCAATTCAAGACTTCTAGTCCTTTAAGAACAGCAGCAATTCATATAGTTAATCAAAGCTGGCTATTTGGTATGATAATCAAAGTTTTCAAACCACTATTACATGCAAAAATGAAGGAAAAATTATTTATTCATGGAACTGACATGAGCTCACTTCACAACCATATTGGACCGAAATATTTACCAAAACGGTATATTTGCATTGTAAATTAACGTAACTATTATATTTTTAAATAAATTATGTTCTTAGTTACGGCGGTGTAAAGGAGGATTCCTCATTTCCACTCTCACTGTGGACGGAAGCTTTAAAAACGGACGAGAATATCAAGTGTGAATTGCAAAAACTTGGTTATAATTGTTCTGAAGATATATGATGCATATTCTTAGACTCATAAGTTGGAATGAATATCAAATTATGTTTTGAAAATAAAAACACTAGAAAACCTATACACGTCAGTTATATTAAAAATTAAAATGCACGATTGGGTGGCTTTCAAGCTGAAACTCCGGCCCTTGAGTGAATAAAGTATTACTTGTATTAACAAATGACCAAAGCTCAAAATTCGGTGGGTAATTTTATAACGACTACAACGCCTGATAAACTGAAAAAAAAACGCCACATCATGAATTTGGCGTTGTGGCTCTTTTGCAAAAACCGACCCTTTTTACACCTTATACCCTGCCGTTCTAAATCTAAATCCGAAAAACAATAACGTGAAATATGAAAAGCTGAGAGTAAAATCATCAGCAACAATTTAATGGATTAGAAGTTTTAGACAAGAAAATCATTGATGAATATGATAAAGAGAGTCGGATACAAAATGAAGGCCTGTGGCACACCAGCATTTATTTTATGAGTTTCAGACTAAAAACCATCTACTTAATACAACTTCTATTGAGCGGTCCGAAAGATAATCTAATACAACGAAGAAGACATTTATCAATATGAAGTACACGCACTTTCGATAAGAGAGCTTGATTCAAAATTCTATCAAATGCTTTTGGAATATCAAATGTTACTGTTCGGTGAGATATACCATCAGATAACCGGTGAGCCTATTGCTGCGAAAGCCATACTGCGGGTCATTGAGAAGCTTTCGTTCTTCAAGATATTTCTTGAGCTGATAATATATCAGCGTTTCCATCATTTGGGAAAGAAGGGATGTAAGTGCAACTTTTTTATAGACAGGCTGGACAAATGCTGTTTTCCATCCATTCGGAAAGAGACAAGTAGAGTAGGACAGATGGAAAAGCTTACGCAATAGAAAATAGGGGGATATTATCCGTGTCAGCGGATTTGTGTGTATCGATATCTTTCAGTACTCTTGCAACTGTACGAGTGCGAAAGAAGATTTGCTCCATACAATCGTTTACGCTCTCAATTACAGGAGGAGTTATGGAACTTTCTGGCAGAGGCGAATTAACAACAAATTGTGTTGCAAGAAAATTCGCTTTTTCTTGTGAGCTGACATATGGAGTGTCATTGAAGACTAGCGTTCGAACCGAAGACGAAGTACTATTTCGTAAATTTTTTTTTACAAATTACAAAAAATTTGTTGGTTGTGTAAAAATATGATTCGTCAAATAGTCATTACATACAGGTCTTTCTATCTGGCTTGATATTATTCCGATTTTCCTCAGTAACCCCTTTACAGCTCGAATCAAACCATGAATTCTCTTTCGGGATAGATTTTCCCTATTCGGGATAAACTTTCTCATTCCGAAAAGAATTAAATTTGAAATTACATCTGCACTGGAGTCCACGTCACTATCGAGGGAGTATAGTAAAAGTTCCTGAAGAAATCGTTAAGACAGTTCCAGTTGGCTTTATGGCTTCCTCGAATGGGCAAACGGTTCTCTTAGGTGTTTTTTTCTTCAACTGATGGGTTTCATTGACACCAGAATTTAGCAGATATAACAGAAGGTCTGATGTGCTTATAGGTGATAATAAACTTAAAATGTATTTAATAGTGTCAGAGGTAGGAAACAAGTGTTGGCGACTCGACCTGCAACGTCAGGAATTCGATCTGAGTCAAGTTGAATATGAATTGAAATTTTATTGTAGCCGAAATTATTTATATATTTTTTCCTTAAAAAAAAAGAAACTATATTGAACAATTTACAGAGAAAAATTAAATGAAAAAAACCGAAGGAAAAAGCTACAAGAAAAAACCTCCTTTAAATTGCCAAAGATGTGTTATCAAAAAATGGAGAGAACGGGAGACTGGAAGCACCAAAGAGTACTTATCTCAAATACATTGTTTACATTCAATTTTTTGAAGTATATATAAAATGAATAGCGTATAGGTATAGATCATAATTTAAGAAATTTTTATACAATTTGCAAGAATTATATAAATAAACAAAAAATGAATAAGTTAACAAATAAATAATAAATAAATAAATAAAAAACTGTTTAAATACAGAAACACAATTTAATATTATATTTCAAACAATAAATACATTCATGAATAAATAATCAAATAAATAAATAAAGAAATGAACAAATAAATAAATAAATAATAAATACAAACGAAAATAAATAAATTAAAAATCAAATAAATAAATAAATAATTTGTACTAAAAATAAATAAATAAATGAAGCTTTAAACCAATTTATTTTTTATGTTTTTTATAATACTGTAATATTTTTACTAGGTCCGTTAAATAAAACTTATCACTCTTTTTAGTATTTCTTCTTTATTTACACTATCCAATTCAAAACAGTAAATCTCAATTTATAATCAACAAATACTTTTATTCAAATTTAAATCACACTTGTTTAATAAAACAATCCAATAAGCAGTACTTTTGCACACTTTCATAATCCAAAATCAACTGTGTCTGGCTCACCGTGAACACTACCTTATATACTCAAATTAGTTGTTCTCGAAAGTTCTTGTCTTGGAATGTTCTAGATGGTTGGAATAAGGGGAAATACATTTGACATTGGAAAAGAGCTTATTGTTTCTTCCATAAATTAGATATGCAATTTTCCAACAGATGGTGCTGTAGTAGTATAAAGCTCTGTTCACAACAATACATATTTTTAATTTTTTTTTAAATTTTTTAAACAAAATTTTTGTATTTTTATTTGAATAGTCAGATTTGAGATAAGGTAGTTTTCAGATGAACTACAAGATAGATTGTATCTCTCAAACAAATACATACTGATTTTTTGGTGAAATTTTTTAGATATTGGCCAATGCGTGGAGATCTTCAGTAGAATGATGCCATGGCAGATTGAGCATCATTTTGAGGACCTTATTTTGTATTCTTTGTAATCGAAGCACACTTTCCTCAAACAGGTAAACCATACAAAATTATGCTCTGAAAGATGAAAAAAAAATGACAAGTTTATTTTCGGTACAAGGTTTGGTACAGGGTTCGGACTTTACTTCGATCGAAGTACATCTACTTCGATTTTGAGAAATAAAATTAATCTACGAGTACTTTTCGTCTTCTCTTTTAAAGGATCTACTTCTTTTTGAAAAAATTCTTAATCAACATATTTAAGAACAGCGCTAATAACTCTGTATTACATAACAAACAAGTTTAGGAATCGTTTAAACGTAATCACCGTGGAAAATTTAATGTTTTCGAGATCACTTACAGAAAAACGTAGAGATATTTTTCAGCCACCTTTTCAATTGATAAAATTCATATAAAAATACAAAAGTTCGTTGATGGAAAATTAACTTTAAAATAGTAAATTCAATTAATATTTTTTTTTACAAGTTTGAAGTCTGAATTTACTTTTATATGTTATGTTTATATAATTTATTTTCATTTTTTTTTTCTTAAGAAGTCTTCATTAATTGTTATATGTATATTTAATTTGTTTCTGTTAAAGTCTGGAGTTTGTGTTATATTTATTTTATTTTAGGTCTTAATTTCGTGTACCTTATAGTTACTTGTACGCAATTAATTATTTATTTTTCAATGAAAAATCCAAATAATACTGAATAAACTTTTGTTTCGAAAAATTTGTGTTTTTTTGTTATTTTCTAAAATTACTTCAAAAATTTTGGATCTACTTCAGTTCTTACTTCGTATTTACTTCGAAAATTCAAAACTTAAGTCCGAATCCTAGTTTTGATATTCTATTTATAAACGGATACAACATTTTTATAGCCAAGTTGACTTTTTTGATTGTCTCCTGTATATGTTAACCAAAAGACCGTGTTTTGTCTAGATGTATTCCTAAATACTTAATTCTGGATTTCCATTGTGTAGAAATTCCATTGATTTGAAGCTGGGTATTAGACAAGAAACAAGCTTTACTTTGCCTTGTGAAAAAGATAGTTTGAATTTTCCCAGAATTAATTTTTATTTCCCAGTCGTTAAAAGATTATTGTACAGTATTCAATGCAGATTAAAAGTTAGTTTTGATGTTAAAACTAACCGAATCTCATGAATATAAGAACGTTTCTGCGAAAATATATGATTTACAGTCTATAAATCGAGGAAAACCATCCTTGGGGTACAGAACAATTTAATTACTTTTACAACAAAGAGTGGAAAATATAAGACTCGGAGATTGTGGATTAGCCCTTCATGTCACACTGTGTCAAATGCTCTCTCGACATCCAGTGCTATTTCGTAATGAAAAAATTACTTTTAATATCGTTGGTTGAGCGGTGTATCTGATGAATTGTGCTATGCTGACTTCTGAAACCAAATTGTTTCGCTGGGAGGACATTATGTATATTTAAAGCAGCTGAGTTGTTTAACTCAGAAAAAGTCTTGAAGAAAATATCGCCTGTTACAACGATTTCACTCTGCAGAAAATAAGAAACAGTTTTTTGAATACTCTGATTTGAAAAAAGCTTCATTTTATATAGGCTTCATTCGTCCAAAAGCTAGAGTATAACTCCCACATCTGGGCAGTTGCTCCTATAACTCCCTTGAGTCTCTTGGATAGAAGAATTCAAAATAAAACTTTAAAAATGATAAGAACTCCTCCAAAATGTTTTTTGTACCTCATTATTTAATCGTTATTTTTATAAAATATGTTCTAGTGAAGAAATATATAGCTATTTGCATTCTTACTCTCAAAACATTATAATATAATTATAAATTTATAAATGTAGAACTCGGAACGTTAATCCTTGAGCCCAGCCGCCCTACAAGAATGTGGGACGCCTTGGATGGCTCTTTTTTCCCTCCCATTTTGATATTCAGAGCTCTAAAGTAGTTTAAGTATCTCATCTTCAATCCTTCTCTATTTTCCTAACGCTAGCTCTTTATTTAATCATTTTAAGGGTAGTCAAAATCCCTTAAGTACAGACCTATGTATCATAAAAAAACTATCATGAGAGAAAAGTATGAAGGAATTCTTGTTCAAAAAAACTTCCATTTATATACAATAAGTACAGATATGACCTATCACAAAAGTTCAAAATTGAAAAGTTCAATCACGCAAGTGGCACTTACCATTACACCAAGGGATATTACATCTATATCGAATTTAAAGTATTGGAAGAAGCCAATTAAAATTTAAATCAATGGAAATATGGTTATGCATTCCAATAAATTATCGAACATGGGCGTGTTTTGTTGCCTTACAAACAATTATTTTGTGGCGGTAAAGCTCAAATCCCATTTGCTTAATACAATAAAAATAATTTCCAGAAAACAACAGCAAAGTCAATGATAACGTATCCAGATAAACTTATAAAACGACATGTCTCGAAGGGCTAATAATTTGAAAATACCATCCAACAATACAACAATACAACCAACTCCACCTGCAACTTCTACAAAAAATAAAAAAAAACTTTAACTAACATTAATTAAAAGAATTCTCCATGGAATATTCCCTCAAAGCCTACAATCATACATGCAGTTCAAAAGTTCAGAGTAGTGCTAACTAGTTCATTGTTCGGGAAACTCTAGACGCGAAAGCAAGTGTTCGTAAAAATTAAATAAAAAATGAAATCGAAAGTAAGTGATATTTCAAGGAGCACCGAATCGGTGCGCTCTGAATTTGGTTCGAGCATTCCATCTGAAATTTTAAGCGATGTTCCTAGTGATGTAATTATTGAGTCACGCATAAAGTATGGAACGAAATTGCAAATGTTCCAAGGATTTATGATGGAATATTCAAAGAAGTCTTCACTTCATGGAATCCGTTACATTTTTCAAAGGAAGAGACCGTTAATCGAAAGGTTAAGTCATCGATAGGAGGAATTTCCGATATACACTGTTGAAATTTAAATTTTTTTTACATTTTAAAGGCTTTTCTGGGCAGTTATGTTTATAGCTTCGGTTGTTTTTAGCTGCGTAGTTATCAGGCAAATTCATATGAAATTTATGGCTTCCCCAGTAGTCGTGAGCTTTGATGAAACATTGATTCCAATCAACAAAATCCCCTTCCCAACTATCACCATTTGCCCAGAATCGAAAATGGAGACGGAAATATTCAATTTTTCCAATGTTTTTCAAAGGTTTAATATGGGTAATGAGAGCATGAAAAATATATCGGATGAAGAGTAAGTTATGTTGAAATACAACAACAGTGACTTCAACTTAAAAAGAATATATATTTGATAAGAATGGGACAACTTTCTGCGGCACTTCATATCTGTGATTTGGAAGTAGCCGAAGCAATTGGTGCTTTCCTCCCAGTAGACTATGTCCCGAACATTGGCGAGACATTGATGGAAATAGCAGTTTCAAAGAACTTAACCGCACCCTTTTGCAAATGGAGCAATCGATTTTATTTCTGTGAGCACATTTTCTCACTGGTTGCTACGGACGATGGAATATGCTACCAGTTTAATGGGCTACGAGCAGCTGATATATATCGTAATGAAAGGTAAGCCTAATTATTTTGTTCAGGGAATTTTAATAAATAAAATCACTTAAGTAATTTGTCATTTGTATCAAATATGTACATGTAAATATGTACATGTTACGAAGTTTTAAAAGTAAAAAATAGCCAAATCGGCCCAACCGTTCTCAAGTGATGCGCTTGAGAAAGAACAGCATTTAATTTGTATTTATACAGGGTGGTCAGCAAATAATGGATAATCTTAAAACCGGTTGTTGTGGGCCTAAGGACCTTTCAACCGTGGGATTGTACGTTAAGATTTTTCAACGTTTTTTATTTTTATTTATTTATATTTATATTCTAGAATAACTACTTAATTAGAAAAACTAAAATTTTATATATTTTCGTTTTTCCTTCTTTTTATAACTTCTTAACTATAAAATTGATGTTTGTCCTAAATTAGACTCACGGTCAATAATTATTGATTCCTTTTATTTTTTAAGTTGTGACGTTTCGAGTATGATTACACGCTTCTTCAGACCTATTACGAATAAAATTGTAATTAAAAAACATATATTAAATACAATACAAAATTATACTTAGGTACAACTGCAGTAAATAAGAATTTTCGAAAATATTTCTTATTTGTTTGTGTTTTTGTATCCGTGCTTTTTTTTTAAGTCGTGAAAAAGACATTGCCTAATAGGTAGACATGCTTTACGACTTGGAGTTCCTGCAAATGATTTTTGAAGAAGCTGCATGGATGAAGAGGAAGAGGAGACAGTTTCTAACCTTCTATATTCTTGTCCTGCCATATCACAAAAACGAAGACTCCACTTGTGAGACTTCTGCTATAATGATCCTAGTGATCTAAGTGATTCCGACATTTAGGCTGGTATTCACCGAGCGCTCTTAAACGGCTCTTAACTTTACAAGGCTCTTAACTGGAAATTTCTTTGGGGTATTCACCAACCACTCACAAGTGTTTTTCGAAGTTCGAAAATGAGAGCCACTCTCTCTTGTTCAGGCATACCCAAACTGTGAAATCAAACTGTTTTCGAACTTGAATGGCAGCTGGGAGTGAGAATCCTTCGGTCAATTTCGTATTTTGCTTGGGGAGCGTTGCTGGTGACGATAACTGGTTTTGGTTTTGCACTCACCGTCGTTTGTTTAGTTTGTTTAGTTTTCGAACAAACTTTCGAAGAGAGCGCTCGTAAGTTTAGGAGTGGTCGGGACCACTCCTAACTTTTAAGAGCGCTCGTAGATCTTCACTAATATTGCTTGGTGAATAGGTTTATGAGCTTCTTAAGTTATGAGCCCTCGGTGAATACCAGCCTTATTGTTTAGCGAGTAATGGAGATCTTAAGAACCCTGTGGTATCACAACGGACCAATTATCAGTCTAAGTGTGTTGGCTTTTCCGTATAACAGCCACCTTAACATAACCTTGAAAAAGACGTTTCAAAATTATTTTTATATAGACCGAGAGCCCACAGCAATTTTTGGGTGTGATTGATAACAAAAAATAATTAGCATAGTCAGATAGGCCCTTAGTAGTTATTTACAAATGTGAACGTCTTGTATGCTCTAGTTAGAGCTATAGTGCATAAAAGTGCATCATATATGCAGTTCTTTCCAAGTCTAAATAATTGTGACAACAACTTTGCTAAAATGTAGAGTTAAGCCCCTGATTAAAAGTATTGAGGTCTAAGACTTCACTTTCACGGCTGACTTGTTACACAAAAGTTTTTGTACAGAAGAACTTGGCTCTTTTTTTTAACATTTATGTTTTTGGTCTGATCTCACTCCTTTTTGCAAAGATTTTAATATTTTGCCATGTCGAAATCTCGAAAGATACGGAAAGATAGAACGGTGGACTCTGTCTACTAAAATCAACTTAGTTTATAGCTTCCTATTTCTTTTGGTATATTTTCTCTTTGTTATTGGTTGTTTTGATTTGCGCTTCAATTATTTCTTATTGTCCTGGCAAGGTAACACTAACATACCTACCTTAATTACAGCAATCGGAAGTGCTCCATATAAATTAAACATTTTCTCAGAAAGTGGGCGGATACCACGCCTCCTGAATGGAAAACCCCAACTTTTATTTTTTGTCCTTTATATGCAATTTGAGCCCTACCGTTTTACCAAATTTCATTGTTCTACTGCAATCCAAAGTGCTCCATATACAATTTACATCAGTTTTGAGGAAGTGGGCGGATACCACGCCCCTGAATGGAAAACCGCTAATTTTATATATTTTCCTTGTATGCAATTTAAGCCCTACCGTTTTACCAAATTTCATCGTTTTACAGCAGTCGCAAGTGCTCCATTCAACCAACACCAATCCGAAGAAAGTGGGCGGATACCACGCCCCATGAATGGAAAACCTCGATTTTTATTTTCGGTCCTTTATATGCAATTTGAGCCCTACCCTTCTACCAAATTTCATTGTTTTACTGCAATCGGAAGTGTGTCATATAATTTACATCAGTTCTGAGGAAGTAGGCGGATACCACGCCCTGAATAGAAAACCGCAAATTATATCTCAGGAATAGCTTATGCTAGAAAATTGAAATTTGGCGAGGCGCCTGTATCTGACTAGCTTAGCAAATATTCTGAGTTTTATGTTTCTGACTTCATTGGTACTGAAGATAGGGAGGGGTCAAAAATCGCCTGAGTTTTTTCCTCTAAAGAGGGTGTAGTGCCTGAACTTGGCTTCGCACTACCGTGCCCTTTGATTATTTTTTGTTATCAATTACACCCAAAAATTGCTATGGGCTCTTAGTCTAATATCTTTAGTTTATGCTTTTTTATTTATTTGAAATTTAATTTCAAACAAAATGAAGTTTAAAGTATTCCTTGTTTAAATATTTAAATTCAAATGATTTTATTGTGAAAAGAAATTCAAATATTTGTAAATATTTGTGTATGTATATTATGTATATTTGAGGGTTGAGTTTTATTTAGGCAGATATGGTTTGATACTTATTAATACACTGATCATAAATATACTAACCCTCAGTTTCACTGTGGAAGTTTATACTTAAGTTCAGCTGAACCTGAATCAACTTAAACTTAAACCAAACGTGGGGCATAAATTTCTTCTGTGAAACTGGGAATTGAACGTCTATTAATGCTATTTTCGATGTTTCTAATATGTAACGGTTATAGTAATATTCGTTTATTGTAATTCAGTTCTGATTGTAAAATTATTATGGTTTTCAAATCAGTATGATGATTTTCATCTATGCAATGGAGAGCTAGTGCAGTCTTTTGTGTGCTACCACTATTTATATCAGATTTATGACTTGATATACGATTTCGAAGTTCTTGTATTGAGGTTCCTACATAGATTGATGGGCATGATGTTGACTCATCACCTACACATTTTAATTTTGTATACTATATTTGATTTTTCAAATAGAAAAAATTAAATTTCTAAGAGTATTTGCTGATTTAAAAGCTATTCTAGATTTTTCCTTATCTCTAATTGATGCTTTCAGTAAACGGTTTGAAAAATTTGGAATGTATAAAGCACTTTTATATATTAATTGTGGTTCATTTATATTTTTATTTGATTATCTCAAACTATTAAAATATTTTTTAACAAGTGATTTAGTTATTTCTCTTGGAGAAGAATTAGAATACAATGTATTCTTTATTATTCCAATGCTTTTTTATCGAAATGTAATATCACTTATGTCTAGAATTATATTTAAGAAATGCTGTGCTATTTTAATAAATACTAGTTTAAGTTGTTTCAAATTGAAATTGATTAAACGACCTGAAGAGTATTCCTTCTTTTTAAATTTCAAATGTAAATTTAATTTTGGGATGAAAGTTTGCTGTTAAAGAAAAGTTGAATTGTCCTCATTTGATTTGATAATCAAAAATAAATCATCAGGTAAAGTTTTCATCACAGGACTTCCCATAGGTACACCTTGTTTTAGCTGATAAGTTGTTTCATTGAATTGCAAATAATTATTATCAACTAGGCAAACATGTAAAAGTTCTAAAAATTGTTTCTTTTTAATTTGTGTATTTTCTTTAACAGTATTCCAACTTTTTTCAACAATTTCTAGTGCCATTTGTATCGAAATTTTTGTAAACAGAGAAACTAAATACAAACTAGAATATCGTTTTTTTCCAAAATAATTGGAAATTGTTTCAATAAAATGTTTAGAATATTTAACATTATATTTTGAATTCTCAGTTATCTTGTTGAGAATTTTAACAATTTATATTTTGAAAGTTGAGAGCAGGTGACATTCATATAAGAGCATATTTGGTGTAAAGGCCAATTCTCTTTATGAATTATCTAAGTAAGCCATACATTTTTGGGGTGTTGGATGTGATGTACGTTTTCATACATTTCTTCTATGATTCATTTAGAATTTTTTGATTGAATAAATCTTTTATATATGCGCATATTATTGCGAACATGAAGTTTGTTCATCGAATCATTTCTAAAAATAGTACATATGGGTATCTGGATTTCCCATCATATCATTCATCTTATGAAGATGTGATTACATATTTTAAAATAATTACCATAACATTGCCTTTATCTGCTGGAATTATGTTAATTTCAGGATGTCTTTTGAGAAATGTTCGTGTATCACAAAATATTTTCTTCAAGTATTTGAAGGAGTTGAAGTTGACTCTAAATAGTTTTTTAACATTTTTGTTCGTGCAGATTCATGTTTACCATCTGTTCTTTAGTTTTAATTATCTCTTCTCCAACTGCTATTATTTTAAAAAGTGAAAGCATTGTTTTACCAAGAAGAATAGAGAATTTAGGGCCTTATGATAAAAGCCTCTTAATATCATCGGCAAATATTATATTAGTTTCCTTAACGAACCAATTTTCTTGCAATATTATCCTAATTTCTTGTTTTAATTTTTGTATAATTTGTTCAAACTTACGTTATTGTGTCCTTTTTGCAGTTAAATTAATTTTATATTCTGTTAGTTCTTGGCTTCTAAAACAAATATAAATTCACTGGATTCTAAATTTAGCAAAGTTTTTTTTTTTTAAAGATTGTGTTTTTTTTTAGTGTCGACAATAATTTTATTATTTTGTCTGTAAACCTTTATTCGATTCTTTGGATTCAAAATCAAAAATTGTTGAAACATTTTTCATTGAATTTAGCATAAAATTAGGGATAATACTCGTACCATATTTTCTGCAGTTTAGAAGGAATATAAGGGAATTTCTATTTTTAATATTACAAACTTACACTGATCCCGCTTGAAAGTTTAAGCAACTTTCAATACCATACCTGCTTCACAAAAGATAAAAAGAATAAATAATAGATAATAATAATAATTGACCTTGAGACCAATTCAGGGCAAACATCAATTTTATAAATAATAAAGGTCACGAAAATAAACATCCACTAATAGATAGTTAGTAAAATTTTATATTAATTTTTTAATGCAAACATGATGAAGTATTTATTTTCATCAAACTCTAAAAAATATATGACAACCTATATGGTCAATTGCTTTATAAAGTTGTCTATTGAATGTACTTTATAAAATAATACAACACATGGTTCTGTCTACAATAATTAACAATAAAATTTTCTACTAATTTTAACCCGGGAAAATCAAGCACAAAAAATACCAAACTTGAAAAATCTTCCGACTGAGCTAAATTTTGGTGGAGACCTGTATTCTTATGTCCTAACTATTTCATTAAATAGACAACTTTTTATTTAGTTTTCTAACTTACTTTCATTTATTAAAAGATAGATTTATACTTTTATAGAAAATAAGAAATGAATTAACATTTAAGAATAAACACAAATTTATTTCGGCTTAGTTTTTTAAATATTTTCTTTAATAGGTAACACTGGTCAACACTAGTCATGCCACACGAACTCTGATAGCTAAAGCTAAAGCTAAGTGTACACGATTGGTAGATCTTACAATATTGTAAGATCTTACAATGTCTGACAATTATCTACCAATGAGCTGACAAATAAGTTGTGTGTGTACACGGTTGGTACAAAATCTACCAATCTCTTACAATTAATTGTCAGAAGTTGGCTGACAATTCATTTTCAGATAGCCGGCTTAATACCTACCAATTAATTGTAAGAGATTGGTAGATTTTCTACCAACCGTGTACACACACAATTAATTGTCAGTTTTTGTTGGTTATGGAAACTGACAATTAAACCTTGGCTGCAAATTTTCTGACAATGAAAAAATTGTATGATGCTAAAAAACGAACATCTTACAATTTCTTCATTGTCAGAAACGTCAGACAACGATAAAAATTGGCAGGCCTGACAATAAATTGTGTGTGTACACGATTATCAAATACCTTACAATTTACCGTCTTACAATTAATTGTCAGATACATTTTCTGACAATTAATTGGAAGATTACACGATTGTCAGCTAGCGTACACATGATTGTCAGGTTTCTTACAATTAATTGTCAGACAATGATCTAACAATTAATTGTCAGACAAATTTTCTGACAATTAATTGTAAGACTACACGGTTGTAAGACATTGTAAGCATGTTTTTCACTGACAGATCTGACAATATTGTAAGATCTACCAATCGTGTACACTTAGCTTAAGTGTACACGATTGGTAGATCTTACAATATTGTCAGATCTGTCAGTGAAAAACATGCTTACAATGTCTTACAACCGTGTAGTCTTAGCTTAAGTGTACACGATTGGTAGATCTTACAATATTGTCAGATCTGTCAGTGAAAAACATGCTTACAATGTCTTACAACCGTGTAGTCTTACAATTAATTGTCAGAAAATTTGTCTGACAATTAATTGTTAGATCATTGTCTGACAATTAATTGTAAGAAACCTGACAATCATGTGTACGCTAGCTGACAATCGTGTAATCTTCCAATCAATTGTCAGAAAATGTATCTGACAATTAATTGTAAGACGGTAAATTGTAAGGTATTTGATAATCGTGTACACACACAATTTATTGTCAGGCCTGCCAATTTTTATCGTTGTCTGACGTTTCTGACAATGAAGAAATTGTAAGATGTTCGTTTTTTAGCATCATACAATTTTTTCATTGTCAGAAAATTTGCAGCCAAGGTTTAATTGTCAGTTTCCATAACCAACAAAAACTGACAATTAATTGTGTGTGTACACGGTTGGTAGAAAATCTACCAATCTCTTACAATTAATTGGTAGGTATTAAGCCGGCTATCTGAAAATGAATTGTCAGCCAACTTCTGACAATTAATTGTAAGAGATTGGTAGATTTTGTACCAACCGTGTACACACACAACTTATTTGTCAGCTCTCAGCTCATTGGTAGATAATTGTCAGACATTGTAAGATCTTACAATATTGTAAGATCTACCAATCGTGTACACTTAGCTTAATACTGTTTTAGTCACTTACCCTCGTTAATAAATTACAGTATAGTTTTGTTTCGAATGGCCTCAGATTTTTTGTGATGTGTTGATAAGCATAATCTGTACTAGGGCAATAAACGCAAGTAAACGGTCGCGAATAAATAGACATAAAAGTAACTATTTTTGTATTAAATCAAATTTAGTGCTTTATAAGTAAAAAAAAAAAAAAAAAAAAACACATGGTCAGTTACCCTAATTTACAGTCAACTAAAAGACCAGTACTTCATAGTGACAATTTACCTATACCAGTTATACCTGCGGCCGTTGAGATTCAAAATTCACAACAGCCTTCCACTTCGAGCCAGTAGCGGAGCGGTGTTGACGACGATGACTGTAAGTTTAAAGAAATTTCAGTCAAGTCACATTTCATAACTCAAGAAGACCTAAACGACTTGTTCGCGACTTAAATTTGTCAAAAAAGCAATCAGAACTCTTAGGGTGTCGATGAAAATAATGGAATTTGCTACATCAAGAAACTAAAATAAGCCATTTTCGAAATCGTGATATCATACTACTCTCAAGATAGAGACTTGGTGTATTTTATTAATATAAAAGATGTTGAATTTGATCCCTCTCATTGGTGTTGTTCATTGACTCTTCTAAAACTAGCTTATAAGCCGTTTTACTGCATAACGGAAATGTTATGTTCCATCGGGACATTTCACAGACGGAAAAACGCTATAAGGGAAATGGAACCCAAGGATGTTGGCTTATTACTGCTGGACGATAAAAAGGGACGAACCAGAAGCTAAATATGTCAGAAAATCTAAAATTGGACATTCATTATAGAACTTTTTTGCTTTTTTTGTATCAGAAATTCACTATGTTTTTAAATATTTAAATTATATCAATAAATAAAATTCTTGGCCAATAAATTTTTTTAATTACATATTTTCACTAAAAGTCACCCATCAAAGTAAAAAACATAAGTGAAGTTCGTGTGGCGCGACAAAGTTCGAATTTTGTTGCCCAGTGTAGTTCGCTCTTACTTCCCAGTAGATCAATAAATTTTTTCACTGGTTTTTTTTTTTTTTTTTTAAACAAAAAACTCTACAGTCATAAGCATTGAAGTTTCCAGGTGGTGCTTGTATTATTTTTTTTTTTGTATTTTGGAACCCATCTTTAATGTATTTAATGTGGTTTTCCTTTGGCAAATTTGAGTTTTAGAATTTTGTTTGCGGTGAATAAAATGGGTTTTCAAATTGATTTATTTTTGCTTTTACGTAATATTAGCGTAATTTTGTGTCAGTTATTATTTCAAAAAACAAAAAATCTTTATCCTTCATTAACCTTCAGTAGAGAAATAATGAGCTAGATGAATTTACCAAATCATTCTAGTATTTCTTAATAGAAATAATCTTCTTCGTGTTTTGGATATAATTTTCACACTACAGCTTACAATTGTTTTGTTATTAGTACAGTGAGAGGTAAAACTATTCAAAAATTTAGATTTGCAAAATTGATTTAATTAATTTAAATCGAAAAATAAATCAATTTGTTCATATTTTAAGCATTAAAATAGTTCGGTTCGGATTGTTTGGTCTGTTTAACAATTTTAATCGACTTTATCCCTTTGTTATCCTTTCCTTAACTTTTCCTAGCAGTGAAAATATTTAAAATATATTTTCACAGTCCCAGTTTGTGATTGTTTCCCATTTTGGATCTAGACGACACAATATTTAATATTTATTAGCATAATCTTGTTTCATGACAAAAAAAAGTTTTCCAACGCAAAATTTTGAAAAAAAAAGAGTTTAGAAAAATATATAAATCTATTACCCGACAGATTTTTTACTAATTTAAACTGAAATATAATTGGTTCTTCGGCTCTTAAGCACTATTTTGTGCGTCCAGGGGCCTACCGAGCCAAATTCCGGCAGCCCGGTGGCCAGTCCGCCCCTGGACACGTACTGCAATCCCAGGCCATTGCACTACCCCTTAAACCATTCGATGCTATTAACTCTTCTACACGATGGTCCTCGTGATGGCTCATCCTATAGAGAGGCCATAATATTCGACGAATAAGTATAGGGCCGAGAATGCAACTTATCTCGTAGTGGGTTCAGAAGTTTAGATGAGAAGGGACAACTTCCCTACCACTTAATAAAAAGTTCTGCTATGTGAGAGGATCCCGGATAATGAATACCCTATAATAGCAGCAAAACCCGGAACATCTGAGTATAACAACCTAAGAGAATGTAGCTGGATCACTTTCCACATCAGCTGATTATGAGAAGCTTGAGTTGAGCGCGGTCTAAGGCAAATATTAGCGATGGATAGGATTGGGTATAATGAAAAGGAAAATGGCATAATTTATTGCAGAGGTGCAATAAAAATTGCACATACTCATGGTTAGGAACGTCAATTCTGATCATTTTCTAGCTGCGGTAAAATTCAAAACTCGACTGTTGAACAAAAAGAAATTTCGAACCGCCCGCACCCAGAGGAGAAACATAGTTTTATCATACCTGGAGTTGCCAGAGTATACAGAAATCACCTGAGCAAAAAGCTCTTCTGTGTATTCCTTGACTGGAAGCAGCGAGCTAGGCATTGTAAAGGATGGATGGGCGTCGAAAGAGCCAGATAAGTTTGTATTGAAAACATATATTTTAACTATCCTTCAATTGATAAACTCTAAGAAAAATAAATTACTATTATTATTAGATATTATATTATTTTTTGCAGCTACGCTACTGAAATACCAGATGATATTAAAATCGATTTCAATAAATACGTAGATCGTACACCCACTGATCCTCCTATAGAATTTCAAGGTTCTTGGTCAATGGAAGAAGGTTACATAAATCAGACTGAAGAAGCCTACCCCCTTAGAACTATAATTGCTTCAGCCAGAACTGCGTTTGTTGCATTACTTCAAGGTCTTGGACATAATTTGGACTATAAGTGTCGAAGCTTGAGACAAGGCTATAAAGTAAGTTAAAAAAAATTATTTTCTGAGGCTACGAGTGCAAAAGTGGTGTGTTATATCTACTGTTTTTGGAAAATCAGTTAATTTGGTTTCGTATTTTTTTTTTTTCAATTTGGGCACATAAGCGATTCAAGGCCCGTTTTTAGATTCAGCATTATGTACCTACATATGTACATAATATGTACTATGCCTTGTTTTAGGTCTATTTGAAACCTCTTTTGCACTCACAACCTTAACTATACTGTTGAAATGCTAGTTTAAAATGTTGATCTCTACTTAAGATTTATTTGAACTCACCCGAAAACGTTGTATTTTCAACAAGCAACTACTTTTTAGTTCGCCACAAACAGGAATTGATTGTGCAAATTTATCCTGTTTACACCACAACTTCTAAGGGCGTCCGGAAACTACATTCCGAGCTGTAAGATTTGAATGCAGTGTACCATGAAAAATTATGACTGTTTATTGTTTAAGGCGACAGTGCTTTTTCAATAATGAGCGTTACTTAAGATTTTTTAAGTACTACTCGGAGAGTAATTGCCAATTTGAATGCTTGACTAACTTTACTATTGCGAAATGTGGATGTGTCAAATTTTCTATGCCACGTAAATATTCTTATAAATAAATGATTTGCTTATGATTTTCTAAATAAAACTAATTTTTTTAAATTTTATTTATAGAACCCGAGGGAATAAGAGTGTGCAGTCATGCAGACATTACCTGTTATAATGAAGCTGAAGATGACCTTCTTAAGGTACAGCAAATGGAAATTCAACAAGCGTTAAAAGGTTCTTCAACGTCAAAGAGCGGATGTAACTGTCTGCCGGGCTGTGTATCACTTAGTTATAATTTTGTTACATCTCAGGCTCGCATGGAAGGCTTGGGATCAATTCAAGCATCGAACGATTCATATGATGAACATCCTGAGTAAGTATCTGGTCGTTTTTACTTGGGTTATATGGATTTATTTCAGGAAGTTCTCAACTTTCTTTTCAAAAAATGCAGTAAATTTTTTTGAAAGTTTTATTTTTTTTTTTACAAATTATGTAAAAACTGTCTGATTGTGATTTTTTGTACTTTCACTAAGACCCGGTATGTGTTGAAGGTGAGTTGGGCTCATTATCGCATATTTAGCTGTTCGCATCTGGGAACACCTAGACTTCCAACAGTCCAACGCATCAACCATTACTTCAAGGGATAATTAAAGAATAAAGTGTCACTTATCCCGCTCTTACTGTGAAACTGGACCTTCCGCAAATTAGAATATTATTCGTGTTTAAAAAAATAAAATGCACGATTGGGTCCCACGAACTTGCTCCTATGTAATAGACTAGGAATTTTAAAAACGAATGTTATTAAAGAAAACTGTTCATAAGGATAAAATGAATTTTTTAAATTCTTTTAGTAGTACATAAGAGATAAAGACAGAATGTTATGCAAATATGAATTTATGCAAGAACAAAAATTATAAGTCATTGTAGTGGTTCCTTAAAAAAATAAGCTTTTATGCACAAAATTTTTAAAACATTTAAAAACAAAAATTGGTACACCAACCTTAAGTTTTTGTTATTTTACGAATGAGAGTTAAATTTCCAAGAAAAATATTAAGCCGTTCTTGAGATATCGAATTTTCCAAAAATAAAATGACTTTTTTTCCCAAAAATTAAAAAAATATTTTTTTTTTTAAGTTTTGAAATGCAATGTTTTTTAAAATTTTTAGGAGCTTCTTTATAAAAAATTTCATTAAAATCCGTTATGCCGATAATGAGAAATTCAAAATTCGACAAAATCGTTGTATTGTAGGTACAGTCAGTAATATCTAGATTTCAATTTTTTTTTATTAAATTTAAGATCGTAAAAATTAACCAAAAGAAAAAAAATTTTAGCAAAATTCTCGGAACCGTTTTCGAGAAAAATACGATTTTCGAAAACCATTTTTTAACTTTTGTATGAAAGGTACCGTTAGTTTTAGATAAAACAGAATGTTTTTTCTTAAATCTTGTAGATTATTTTAAGAAACTTTTATTTGGCAAGTTTGAAAAAAATCGAGCGTGGGGTTTTTGAAATATTAACTTTCCAAAAAAAAATTTGAAATTTTTTTTAAAAATCCAAAAAATAAAAAATTGAAAATTTTAATATGTAAAAATATTCAAACTTTGGAGGAGCCATAGCATAAAAAAAAATTATTTAAATCGGCTGTACCGTTTTCGAGAAAATCAAAAACAAAAACAATGGACCCAGCGGGGCTACCAAAAATAACAATTTTCTGGACAATTTTTTTCAACCATTACCTAGTTTTAACTAAATGAAATTTTTATGATTTTTTTTTTTAAATTCTGTGGGACAGTTTTTGAGAAAAAAAATATTTATAAAATTTCGAAAAAAAATCGTATGGTAGGTACCGTTATTTTTGGTCTTAAAAAAAAACAGAAAAAAACGTCTGGGGGAAAAAATTAAAACCCATATCTACCAAGTTTGAAGAAAATCGGCCGAGCCGTTTTACGCTATCATCGTAATGTCAACTTTGATCAAAATCTCGAGTTCGATATTTTTTACGAATGCATAACTTGCCTTATAGTACCTATAAGTCGCAAGTAAAAAACAATCAAAGTGAACATAAAGTGAATTTAGATTGTTGAAATACTGAGAGCCTAGATGGCACTTAATTCAATTATAGAAAGAAAAATGTGAAGTTTAAGGCACTGATTTTGAAATATTTTGCGTTTAAACTCCTGTTAGTTGAATCTTTTATTAGCATGACACAAAGTATATAATTGTTATGGTGTTTTCCTTTATAAAAATAAATAAATTTATTTTTTATTTGGATCTGTCGATTTTGACAATTTTTGCATTCCGTTGATTTGCGATTTAAAATCAATCATTTAATTTAAAATCTCAATTCTTTGGCAGATTTACCCCTCTTTGTACTAATACCTACCATTTAATTTTAAATGAGAAAATTGTTTCCAATACGTGAAAGAAATTATTTGTAATAAAAAATGGAAGCAGTTCAAAATGATTCCAAAAAAGATGAATGATGAAATAATCACACAAACCGAAATTATGCGAATAGAACGACAAACAAAAATCAATTTTTTACTAGATATCTGGGCTTCTATCGCGTAAGATAATAATCAATCAATTGAGCGATCGCTTTATGTCGTTTTTACTTGGCAATCGGGAATCTCTCTCCAATCCGGGATCCTAACTGAACACTTTTTTTCATTCTGACGATTCTGAAGTTTGTGTGATTGCATACGAAAACATCGGGAGCGTATCGGAATCCCGCTTTTAAAAAATCCCGAAAAAAAAGTTTTAAAATCCCGTCTGCTTAAATACTGCTTTTTTAAAATCCCGTCTTCTAAAATCCCGTTTGTTCAAAATTGCGATCTATTATAATCCCGCTTTTTAAAATCCCGCTATTCCAGTTTTTTTAGAATACGTAGCTAAAACTTATTGATTTTATGTTGGCTATTTTCCAGATTCTTTAAATGCTAAAGAAACTTTTCATACACCCAACCTCGCACCTACCCCAAATCCTCTAGTGTGCTCAAGCAGGGGGGTTGCAGAGAGCAGCATGCCTGGATTGCCAAAAAAAGACGACATTAGTCTTACGCGATACGGGCACTGAATTGACCAATGTAAAAGCTCATTGATAAACAATCTGCTTATCAATTTTAAATATTTTGAATATTATTTTTCTCATAATCAACAATATTCTTTGATTAAACAAATTTTAATTAATTTATTTAATTTCAATTTGTTTTTCATTTAGTTTTATGTGGTCAAGACTTACAGTGCATTTCAAGGAGCAGCAGTTTACAGCTATGAAACGAAGTGAATTATATGCCGTGACAACACTTATTGCAAACTACGGAGGTGTCTTAAGCCTTTCTATTGGATTCTCTATTTTGAGTATAGTTGAATTAGTTTACTTTATTACAATACGTATGATGAACACCTTGAAAAAGAGATCTCCCAAAGCAAACTAAAAATTTAAACATAAACTCAAATGAATATAATGTGTTACATACCCTCTGGCGTATAGGTTTATTAACTACGTAGTATGTAGAAAATTGTAAATGTCTTAAATATAAGAATAAATCAAAAATAAAATACAAAACTATAAAATTTATCTTGGTTGTTTAAATATACGATTTTTTTTTATCGGAGATAAATAAAATGCACGACTGGATCGCACGTATGTACTTGCTTTCATGTATAACTATGTACTTTGGAATTTAAAAATTGTATTCATTTATAAAAACTTGGATTAAAATGTTCAAATGCATAAAATACAAAAACAACTGTTAGTTTGAGCCAAGAATTTGAATGCCGCCTGATGTTTGGAAACAATCATGCTTATTTTGACATTCTCATGAATAGTCTATTCGTTAGAATGATTCTATTCCTTCGAATGAACTTTCTTAATTTTGAGATTCGAACGAATAACATTCATTTGCGAAAGATAGCATAAAATGAACTTCAAAAAAGATTCATTTTCATTATAAGCTGTTTGACATTTACTATATTTCTATTGGAATTAGTATGAACGTTTTACATTTTTTTTGTTTCTAAACATTTTATAGATGTTGGATAAATAATCAAGAAACAAAATAAATAATACACTTTTTCATTATAAAGTAAAGTTTAACCATAATGTTCTTAATTGACATAAGTGTTCATCAAAAAAGAATAAAAAAATTTAAAAACTCAATTTAAGGTTTATTGAGTTAATTATTTCAAGTTCAAAATAAAATAAAAAATGCTTTCTTTAAAAACGTTATAATAATTAATTTATTTTAAATCAAAAAGGAAGGAATGATTCGAATGCAACTTGATATAATGGTAAATAGCTAGTGTCCAAACATGTTAAATCTGCCTACGAAGAAATCTCGGATGCGATGTTCTTGAATCAGCTGATGGGATAATGTCAACGACCTTTTACTTTAAATTTAAATTTGTTATATACAACTTTATCTGTATTGTTAGTTTACATTTTCCTTGAATTGAGTTATTCTTTAATTCGGAGTTACAATTACATGCATAAATTACATTTGTACTAAAAATGAAAGATAATATTAAAACTCTTGAGTTAAAATGAGAGGCACATATAAATTCAAGAATATTTGTCTGCTTTCTTTTAAACATTACTTTTTACTTTAATTTTTAACTAAATAAAAATGAGACCAATAGATAATGCTGCGCTGGTTAGAGAGAGTAAGATAATGCAGAGCCTTCAAGTTTTGCTGTTCTCCTTTAGTTAGTTTTTTCGTAGTCCCAATAGTTCGCCGCGTGTGAAATTTTCTGTGTAAAGTGTGTCTTGTGTCCCCATTTTTAATATGTAATTGCAGCAAAATGTATCGAATTATTTGTCGAACAATGCGTTTTTGCACTTTGCAATAATTTTGTTGCGCATTTCGACAAATAATTCGATATGATTATATGCAAATTCATCGACATGCATAAAGGTTTCGAGTGGTTAAATTGTTGTTGGGATCTGGGAACCAACATGCTCCGCGTCTCGGGACCGTTATTCAAAAGCTACCGGTGCTCGATTATTTTTGGTTGTTCGTTTGTTTTCTGTGACGTGTTTGATGACATCATATTGGCGGTTTGCGTTGTTTTTACTCGGTATGTTCCTTTGACTTGTCAGCTTGGCCAGAAGTTACAAACATAAAAGAAAAAAAAAATAAGAAGCATTAAAACATAATTCAATGTTGTGGATATTATGCAGTGAACTCATGATTGAAGCTAAGAAGTACATTTATGCAAACTTAATAGGTATTTTTCTTAATATCCTATTAGGGGGTGAGTTAATTTTTGAAGTTGTTTATTTGTTTTGGTTTGATTCATGTGTAGGACATACTGAGTGAGTTAAATTGTTTATTAGGTATTTAGAGATTTTTGCAATTGATTATGTACATATCTAATTTCGTTATATGATGAATTGATAATGTGCATTGATAGGTTTTTATTTGGTAAATCTAATTTCTTAGTCTGGTCGACTCCGACGGTTCCAAAATCGGCAGTGAGGATAGTTTCGCGATTGGTCGCTTTAATATGGATTTCTCTGTTTTTAGTGTTACAACTCTAGTAAGACCATCTGCGCCTGCATGAAGTTCTAGAACCCGCGCTAGCAGCCATAACGATGGAGGAAGATTATCCTCTTTTATAAGGACGATGTCTCCTATTTTTATGTTCGGTTGAACTTGCAACCACTTTGGACGCTGTTGGAGGAGGTGAAGGTACGATGTGCTCCACTGTTTCCAAAAATTCTGGACTAGCCGCTGAAGATATTTCCACCTGTCCAAGTTGTTGATGTTTTTGTTTAAATAATTCCTATCTGGAAGTAAAATAAGTGAAGATCCTATTAAAAAATGCCCTGGTGTCAATACGGATAGATCATCTGGGTCGCTAGAGATTGGACAGAGTGGTCTCGAGTTGAGGCATGCCTCGATTTGAGATAAAAGCGTTGCATATTCTTCGAATGTGAGCCTTGCAGTTCCGATCGTTCTCTTTAGATGATGTTTTATGGATTTTACTCCAGCTTCCCAAAGTCCTCCAAAATGAGGAGATGAAGGTGGATTAAAATGCCAAGTGGTGTTGAAGGTAGTTAGCTTGGCTTGAACTTCGGTTGACCATTCTGCCGATATAAACTTGCTGTCATGTTTTAGTTCGGTGTTTGCACCCTTAAAATTGGTTCCGCAATCGCTGAACATGTTGGTGCAAATTCCGCGACGAGAAATAAATCTTCTAAACGCAGCGATAAATGCTGCTGAGCTAAGATCACTGACAAGTTCAATATGAATCGCTTTCGTAGATAGACAGACAAATACCGCAATGTATCCCTTTGTCATTTTATTGCAGCGCCCTTTCCACAATTTAATCTCTACTGGCCCAGCATAGTCTACTCCTGTGTTAGTGAATGGCCTCGTTATTATTGCGCGTTCGGTTGGTAGGTTTCCCATCAATTGCTCCTGCATTTTTGCATTATACCGATGGCAACGAATGCATTGATGAACTGTAGATTTACTTAGTCGTTTCACATTAGTAATCCAATAGGAGTTTCGAGCTTCTGCGATCATCAGCTGCTGTCCCCCATGAAGGGTTCGCTGATGAATGTCTTTAACTAATAGCTTTGTGAAATTGTGTTTGTCGCTTAGGATAATTGGGTGTTTTTGGTTGAATGAAAGAGGTGCTTGAGATAGGCGGCCACCTACCCGCAAAATACCTTCTGAATCCAGGAACGGGTTAAGGTTCAGAATATGGCTTGTTTTACTTATTACTCTTTTTTCCTTGAGAGCCTTTATTTCATCAAAAAAAGTTTCGCTCTGGACAATACGAATGAGCTGTTTATTTGCAGAAATTAGTTCTTCTGTTGAGATTGGAGATGTGTTTCTTGGATTTTGTGGATTAGATAAAAATTTATTAAATATATATCGTCTCCATATAGCTGTTGTTCGGATAAGACGGTTAAGTGTTGAATATCTATGAAATAATTTGGAATTTAGTATAACGCAGTTCGATACTATTTGTGAGAAGTTTCTAATTATGTTAAAATTTGCCAGATTATGTTTATAAAATTGGTTTTGCATTTCAATATTATTATTTTTATTTTTCGATTCTATATCAGTTCTAAATGGGATCGCCGCTGGAAGGATCGGTGGGACGAATCCTTTAAGAAACGATGGACCTTTCCACCAAGTTTCGTTTGAAATTAGTTCCAGTGGTAACAATCCTCTAGAGCAGATATCTGCTGGATTATTTTTAGTTCCTACGTGTCTCCAGACACTAGGATTAGTTAGCGTTTGAATCTCTGCAACTCGATTGGCAACAAATGTTGTGCGAATTGTAGGGCTTCCCTTAATCCAAGCCAGTACAATCATTGAGTCAGACCACGCAAATATTTCTGGCTGGTCAAATCGCATAGTTTTTATCGTTCTGTGAAGGAGTTTTGCTAGTAAGAGTGCAGCGCAGAGTTCCAAGCGTGGCAATGAAATATTTTTGAGTGGGGCTACTCTTGTTTTTGACATAAGCAAGTGAATGTGTTCTTCCTTAGGTGTTATGACCCTCACATAGATAACTGCTGCATAAGCCCTTTCTGATGCATCGCAGAACCCGTGGATTTGTACATTCGAATATGCTGTGAGATTGATCCAACGTGGTATTTCAACGGTATGAAGTTTTGGTAATTCTTGTCGTAATTTGGTCCAAGAACGTTCCGTTTCTGGATTAATTGGAGCATCCCATGAAACTTCCTTTAACCAAAGTTGTTGCAGAATTAGTTTTGCTAATACAACACAAGGTGAAATCCATCCGAGTGGATCAAATATACGAGCTATATCTGCAAGAACAGTGCGTTTTGTATATTTCGATATATTGGGTAGTTCGAATTTAAATTTCAGAACATCTTGAGCTGGATGCCACTGAATGCCTAGAGTTTTTATAGCATCTTGACGATTGAGATCAAAGGGTATAATAACTTCCCTCTCATCCTTTGAAACTTGCTCTAATACCCTATCAGAATTGCTAGCCCACTTCCTAAGAGGGAATCCAGCAGATTTTAAGGAATTGATAAGGTCGGTTTGAAGTCTAATTGCATCCTCTTCCTCTTCGCTTCCATAAATAAAATCATCTACATAAAATCCCTCTAAAATCGCTTTGTGCACATGTGGATACAGATCCTTCACTTCGTTTGCTATTTCTTGCAGGCACGCTACTGCTGAGTGTGGTGCAGACGCTGTGCCAAATGTGACCGTATTGATCTTAAACATTTTTATTTGCTGATTTGTTGATGGCCTCCATAATATCAGTTGAAAAGACACATCACTTTGAGCCATCCATATTTGACGATACATCATACTGATATCTGCCACCATAGCTACTTTAAATTTTCTCCACTGAGAAACAAGATCGAGAATGTCGGGTTGGAGTCGCGGACCTACCATAAGGGTGTCATTCAATGATAAGCCATTCGATGTCTTACATGATGCATCGAAAACCACACGTACTTTGGTAGTGGTGCTTGAGTTTTTTACCACTGAGTGATGAGGGATAAAATAGTGGCTACCCTCGAGTATTTCCGTCATAGGTGAATGAACTTCTGTCATATGACCTAGCTCAACATATTCATTTATGCACGCTACATATGCCTGACGCAAATTTTCGTTTGTAGACAGACGTCTTTCAATTTGAAAGAATCTAGCTAATGCTGCCTTTTTCGAATCACCTAATAATGGACGAACTTCATTTTTAAAGGGGAATTGAACTTCGTATCGACCATCTTTTCTTCGAGTGACGGTTCTTTTGAAGTGTTGTTGGCATTGCTCTTCTTCTGGTGATAGTTTTCTTACATCTACATATATTTTCTTCAATTTCCCAGAATTCTTTTAGTTGTTTATCCAACGAGTTAAAATGAGTTTGCACTGTGAGACATTGAGATACAGGTCTAGAGTGTGTAGATCCTGTTAAGATCCAGCCTAGTTCAGTGAGTTGAGCAACGGGTGCTCCTTCTGGACCTTTTACAAGACCTTCTAAAATGATTGAACCATAAACATCCGCACCTATTAAAATATCTATCTTCCCAGGAACGTTGTAAGTTGGATCGGCCAATTGAAGATGGGAAAGGTGATCCCAAATTTTCGCTGGTAGATTTTGGGTTGGCAACATTGAAGTGAGTTGTATATGTGGATATACCAAGGCATCAATGGTGATGCGGAAAGAATCATTGAGAAGAGATAGAAGAGTAACTTTCGCTAGGCTAGTGCAAGTGCCGGTTGAAGTTCTTCCTAAACCTTGAATAGTTTTAGTTGTACTGGATCTTTTTAAGCTTAGGAGTTGAGTAGCATTTTCGGTGATAAATGTGGCTTCAGAGCCAGGATCGATTAAGGCTCTAAGAACGTGATGGACTCCGTTTGAAGCTATAACCTTGACCAGAGCTGTGGCTAAGAGCGCTTTAAATTTCATATTATTGAATTGAGAAGTGAATACTTGAGTTGAAGATCCATCTGAAGAAGGAGATGGTTCTAGATTTTGAACGAAATGATTTTGAGTTGAGTTGTTGCCATTATTATAGTTTCGGTTCTGTGCTCGGGGTTGCTGTTGCTGGAATTGTGATCTTTGTTGGTATGTATGTGAATTTTGAGGGTTATAAGTATTTTGTGAATCAATATGAAGCAGAGTATGATGCATAAGGCCACATTTGAAACAACGATTACCACTGCTGCAAAGCGATGCGTGGTGATCGTACCCTAGACAGTTGCTACAAATTGTGTGTTTTTTAGCTGTTTCAGCTCGAATTTTGGGTTCCATGGATATAAACTGTTTACAATGACGAACACCGTGATTTCCTTTGCAAAGGCGGCAAGGGAATTTCGATGTTTTTTGCTGCGAATTTGCGTGAAATGTTGTTGCATGAGATCTCCGGAAGGAGGTTGCGCCCGGCGGCTGTATATGTTTCATAAATCCATTTACTTCCGAAATATTCTCTAAAGAATTAAAACGGCTCTCGATAAAGGATAAAAATTGTTTCCACTCAGGTAGAGACTTTGTTGTTCCTAACTTATTTTCCCAGTCCCTTTGAGTTTGGGGAGGGAGTTTGTTAAAAACGATATAAATGAGGATGCTGTCACAAGTTTCGACACCTACTCCTAAATTTGTTAGTGCATTAATGCACTGCAAACTAACATCGTGTAAAGATTTCAAGCCGGAACTTGATTCAAATATTATTTTCTTTTGCTCCATGAAAACTCTTAACTGCGTGTTCACTAGCTTTCTTTTATTTTCAAACCTATCGGTTAAAATCTGCCAGGCAACTTCATAGTTTGACCCGTCTATGGGAAAGTGTTGGATTAAACCAGCTGCGGCTCCCGTAACGGTAGTTCTGAGATACTGAAGCTTTTGTATATCAGATAGATCGGCATTTTGATGAATGAGACTGTCAAATAAATTATGAAATTCACTCCAATTTTCAAATTCACCCGAGAATGTTGGTATGTGAATTCTATTTAGACGAATATCAGAAGTTGATGATTTTGTAACATTGAAACGCGACGTATCTGCACTTGATGGATTTTCTATATTACGTTTGTCTATTTCATCGTTTAGTAAACCGCAAAATGTAAAAAAAATTCGCTTAATTTTTGAAAAAATTTCATTATGAAAATATTTGTCTTTAATGGGGTCAGCTTCATGTGCTATAATAAGAGAGTGATCTTTTCTTGCCCGTTTGTATAAATTTTCTACGTCTGCTAAACACGCCTGAACGTAACCTCTTGATTTTCGCGATTCAAAATCCTTTTCAAATTCACTATAGTCTTGCATTATTTCTTTGAGAACTTGTTCTTGTGATTCTACTAGTTTATTGATCACTTTTGCCATTTTGGTTTATAAAAAAGAGTTCAGATAATTTATAATTTTGTTTATAAGGCACGTGATGTATCAAGTTTAATAAATATATTATTTCGAATAGATCGTGATTTGGTTAAATTGATATGTTTTTATTTTATGCAAATGCAAATGTTGAAAAAATTACCAAATTGATACCTTACTGTATGATTGTTGTAAAAAAACAGTATTCACTATGTAAAAAAATGTCCTTGTTCCTGTTTCGACCGGTATTGCTGCTTTGACCGCTGTGTCCGCTATGCATTGACCGCTATGACCGCTTTGACCGCTTCAACCGCTTTGACCGTTTTGATTGCTGTGATCGCTTGGAGTTGTTAGATCCCTTGTCTAACTACGATGACTTCTTGACTTTAGATTTGATTGATTTTAATTGCTTTATTGAATTTGCAAATTTGTTCACTTTGACCAAAAAAAATATATATTTCAAATTGACTTCCTGGCCTTGTTTAATTAAAAAGAGCTCGAAGGACCATGTTCTTAATTGACATAAGTGTTCATCAAAAAAGAATAAAAAAAATTTAAAAACTCAATTTAAGGTTTATTGAGTTAATTATTTCAAGTTCAAAATAAAATAAAAAATGCTTTCTTTAAAAACGTTATAATAATTAATTTATTTTAAATCAAAAAGGAAGGAATGATTCGAATGCAACTTGATATAATGGTAAATAGCTAGTGTCCAAACATGTTAAATCTGCCTACGAAGAAATCTCGGATGCGATGTTCTTGAATCAGCTGATGGGATAATGTCAACGACCTTTTACTTTAAATTTAAATTTGTTATATACAACTTTATCTGTATTGTTAGTTTACATTTTCCTTGAATTGAGTTATTCTTTAATTCGGAGTTACAATTACATGCATAAATTACATTTGTACTAAAAATGAAAGATAATATTAAAACTCTTGAGTTAAAATGAGAGGCACATATAAATTCAAGAATATTTGTCTGCTTTCTTTTAAACATTACTTTTTACTTTAATTTTTAACTAAATAAAAATGAGACCAATAGATAATGCTGCGCTGGTTAGAGAGAGTAAGATAATGCAGAGCCTTCAAGTTTTGCTGTTCTCCTTTAGTTAGTTTTTTCGTAGTCCCAATAGTTCGCCGCGTGTGAAATTTTCTGTGTAAAGTGTGTCTTGTGTCCCCATTTTTAATATGTAATTGCAGCAAAATGTATCGAATTATTTGTCGAACAATGCGTTTTTGCACTTTGCAATACTTTTGTTGCGCATTTCGACAAATAATTCGATATGATTATATGCAAATTCATCGACATGCATAAAGGTTTCGAGTGGTTAAATTGTTGTTGGGATCTGGGAACCAACACATAAAGAACTACATATTTATTAAATTTTTTGTGTCAACTCAGCTGTTTTGAAACTATTCTTAAAAAAAATAAGTTGGTCATGACGCGTTCTAAATTTTTATTTTTTTTTCGTATACACTTGGTCACACTAAAATATCAAAAACAAAAGAGAAGTGATTGTGAAATGTCAAAACCAAAAAGTGAAATCTTTGTTTATTTGTAATTGTTTTGTTTATTGTTTAATAATTTAAATTTCTGTGATAAAAACATAAAATAATAAATAAAAAATAAAAATATGGCATTTGTGTTGTTTATAAATGAAGATGGTGTTGAAGAAGTGCAGAAGAGAAGGATAGTGGATGCTTTCCGTATCAACGCGGGTGGTAAAAAAAACCCTTTGCTACCTCCGGGTTTTCTTCCATTATTTTAATTAACTTTTCCTTTTGTTCGCGGTTTGTCTAGTTGGAATGCGACCTTTAAACATAAAACAACAACAAAAATAATAAAAGTAGTTTATTTTCAATGAAATAATTAAAAACTTACATGTTTTGTTGTTTACTCGACAGAAAAATTCAAACGACACAAAAATGACATTTAATTCTATTCTTTCGAATGTCAAAATTGAATTAGCTTTCGCAAATGAATGAACTTTCTATGGATTGGGTGAACTTTCGATTTGTTCGATTAACATTCTAATCGCCGAGTCTCAAAATTAAGTTTCAACGAATTCGACTCACTTTCTAACGAAAGAGAATGTCAAAATAAGCACCAATAATTAGCTATGCAAGCAAAAGTAAAAAAAACCTTTGGAGGATTGATATTACTAATTAAGTTCTTCAGCCATATAGTCCAGTCAAAGCGTCATTTGACCTTGCGCGCAGAGGCATGGTCAATTTTTTTTTTATGGATCGATAGATGCTTATGAGAAAAGCTTAAAACCAAATTTGCACCACATGACAACTTTTTTTACCAAAGTTATTGGTAAAAATGTATTTTGTGTCATTTTTTGGTCATTTGCGAATATCTCGGCTCCACTATCTCGCACAAACAAAAATTAAACATGATTTTATACCTTATAACATTATCTATTATGTTCTAAAAAAAAACATTTGTTTAAACAAATGAAAAAAAAGTTATAGTAACTTAAACAAATTTTTTGTTGTTTAAAAATCACTTTTTCGTGATTATTAAGAAAAAAGCTCATCTAACGATGAAATTTTTATTTTTTATTATTAAAGTTCTTGTAATTCCCTACAATTTAAAAAAAAAATCAACACTCTACGATGAACTAAAGCCGAGTAGTAAATTATTGAACATGTGTAAGTCAGCGCACCCACGCATTTTATGATTTTATGTTTTAATTAATATCTCAGCCCCAGTATGTCGCAAAGTGAAAATAAAAAACTGTATTGCTAATAACAATATTTTCTATCAACTTGCATTTAATTTAATATGTTTGAGCAAAAACATAAAAAGTTACCGTTGGTTTCAACGTTTTTTTTCTTGTTTCTAATACCTTTTTTTCATAGTTATTGAGAAAAAAACTGTATTTCACGGTAAATACTTTTCAGTTTTGGATTTTTGTTTTATAGTCCTGCTAATTTTCTTCAAATTAAAAAAAAATTAGTCCATTACAACAAACGGGAGCCAAGATATTCATGATTTAAAAACTTAGGAAAGCTTACAATTTAGTATTTTAACCTTGTAGCTTGTAATTTTGGTGTCGCCAGCAACAAGATATTATGGTATCCTTCAAACACCCCACACATACTTACACATATTTGTTGCTTCTTGTTGCTGGCGACACCAAAATTACAAGCTACAAGGTTAAAATACTAAATTGTAAGCTTTCCTAAGTTTTTAAATCATGAATATCTTGGCTCCCGTTTGTTGTAATGGACTAATTTTTTTTTTAATTTGAAGAAAATTAGCAGGACTATAAAACAAAAATCCAAAACTGAAAAGTATTTACCGTGAAATACAGGTTTTTTCTCAATAACTATGAAAAAAAGGTATTAGAAACAAGAAAAAAAACGTTGAAATTAACGGTAACTTTTTATGTTTTTGCTCAAACATATTAAATTAAATGCAAGTTGATAGAAAATATTGTTATTAGCAATACAGTTTTTTATTTTCACTTTGCGACATACTGGGGCTGAGATATTAATTAAAACATAAAATCATAAAATGCGTGGGTGCGCTGACTTACACATGTTCAATAATTTACTACTCGGCTTTAGTTCATCGTAGAGTGTTGATTTTTTTTTTAAATTGTAGGGAATTACAAGAACTTTAATAATAAAAAATAAAAATTTCATCGTTAGATGAGCTTTTTTCTTAATAATCACGAAAAAGTGATTTTTAAACAACAAAAAATTTGTTTAAGTTACTATAACTTTTTTTTCATTTGTTTAAACAAATGTTTTTTTTTAGAACATAATAGATAATGTTATAAGGTATAAAATCATGTTTAATTTTTGTTTGTGCGAGATAGTGGAGCCGAGATATTCGCAAATGACCAAAAAATGACACAAAATACATTTTTACCAATAACTTTGGTAAAAAAAGTTGTCATGTGGTGCAAATTTGGTTTTAAGCTTTTCTCATAAGCATCTATCGATCCATAAAAAAAAATTGACCATGCCTCTGCGCGCAAGGTCAGGCCCTTTTTCATGACGCTTTGACTGGACTAATATCGAGGTATCCGTTCCGATCGGAACTTAGATTTCGTTTGAGGTATCCACTTCAGAACAAACAAAAATGAAGCATACAATCGCATTCATTCCATTCCATTTTTCCTTAAATAATCTGCAACTATTTTCTATCGGAGAATTTTCGAAGAAATTTAACGCACAACTGTCAAAAAACTTAATCGCAATGCGTTGATGAGCGTCACATTTTATCGGAAGATTTTGCGATATGTCAATCGGACAGGGTACCTCGTTAGAAAATTCTCCGATTTCGAACAAATCGGAAAATAATTTTCTCCGAACGGATACCTCATCGTGTTTTAAAAGTCCCAAAAGATTTTGTTAAAATCAGATGATTTTTCCTATTTTAATTTTGGGGCAAAATTTCACCATTAAAAATAATACTACTAAATAATAATAATATTAAGCTGACGGTAATGCCATAGCTTTAAATTCCTTTTTTGTCATGTTAATGTAGCTATTTCATAAGATAAATAAATGGATTACTTACTTACTTAATACCATATTTTTAATCTTAAGAAAATGAAAAATGGGCCCTTTTCTCATAATGAAAAAAGCCCCAAGGAACAAAAAAAAAGTTCAAACTAAAAATCAAAAATCGGCAGAAAAATGTTTACATAAAACATCAACAATTTGTTGGTCATAAAGCATTTTGGAATAGAGAACAAAGACCCGTTCCCGAAAAACATGCATTGATAAGATTTTTGTCAGGTAATTTATATGCATATTAACTAACAAAATAATACGAATCAGTTGAAGTTATTTATTTGTCTTCTTTTTCTTGAATATCTTCGACTTCAGCCCCTAAATTCTAATAATTATAAAATTATAAAGCAGAATGTGTTGCTTACACTTTTTTCATTATAACATGAGTATCGAATGCATAGGAGCATTTTAAATATGGCAACCCTACATTTGTTTCCATAGAAGTAAGACCTTGGATTTATTATAGATAGGTATCAACCAATAACTCGAAAAACGAGCTGGTAGAAAGAGGGGTGTCATTTTTAACTAACCCTATATACTTTCTTCTATTTCGTGGAGCACTATAGTTTGGCCACAAAATATATGCGGATGTGTTTAACACTACATTCTTGAACACTTTTTCTAACAGGCATCAACTGACAAAATATTTCTAAAACTTATTGTGAAAGTGTAAAGTTTAGAATTTTGTTGTTTTTGCGACTTTTCTCTTCTGAGGTTTTCTTCAGTATGTCTATGTATACCAATAAACCGCAAGCCACTGTACCGCTGTCCCCAAAGTCGACATAACAGTCATAGAAAACTAGACTCCTCAGATGCGCGTCACCCAGTGAAGGTGTCACAGTTTTTGGAAGATGTCATATAATACAACAACTTCTTTTATTCAACTTTAACATCACTCCTGTTGGAAAATCATATAACAAATAAAATACACAACTGATTCATACGTACATATACTTCCTCTTATGTTCAACGGGCTTGGAATTTGTTTAAAATTTGTATTTTAACTGCAAGCTGTGGCGTAACTACAGGGTGGCAAAATGCCACGGGCCCCCGACTCAAGAGGGCCCCGGCCGCGTATTGCCAAACTGTATATCAGCACAGATCTCCTTAGTCTGTGCTCAGTCATTTTCTGCTCACCGAATTTGAAAGTATTGTAGAGAAAACTGTATGCTACCACAGAGCGCTCTGTGGTCACATGCAGTTTGCTTGTAAAATATTAAAAAAGCTGAAGCAAACTATATACTATTTCAGATCGAGCAAAGTACCTGTGATTACAGAGCCATCGTTCACTATGGTGTGGTTATTGTGTGTGGTGCCGTGACATAAGGCCAAGTGACAAAAGGCCAAATTTGTTTGTGACTTAAGGCCAAACATAAAATGTTTTGTCTTGAGCAACAGTACCTTGGGTGGCCCGCTTCGCGGGTTTTCAGGATTTTAACTCCCTTTTTGGGGCTCACACCCGCTCACGCAACTCCGTTGCTCCGCTTAGGGTATGTTCAGTCGCCAGGCAGGCGCCTGTAGCAACAGTTTTGTATTTTACATTAATTGGAGTAAACAACTAACAGTTATGTACTGCTGCTCAGGAAAACTGTTGCTACAGGCGCCTGCCTGGCGACTGAACATACCCTAAGCGGAGCAAACTAATCAATTCAAACTAATCATTAAAATTTCAACACATTCAAAACAAAAAGATGTCGATTTTCAGAAGGCATCCATTGGTTGCTTCATTTTTTTGTCGCGGTACATTGGTGAAGCGGGAGAGCTAGTGGCGGTCGGGGTATTCCCTTATTTTGTTAACCATACAATGTTAAAGCTGTTTTAGTATGAAACTAGGTTAAAACAACGATTTTGCAATTTGTAACCGAATATAGCATCATACTTTCTCTACCCTTTTATTTATTAAAGTTAAAACCATCGAATACCTATTTTATTTTTTAGTATCGTGGGAACTTCATATGACTCTTTGTTATCAAATTGTTAAGTAGTATCATACTAAAACCTTAATAATAGGCTGTTTAAAATTTTGCGTCAGTCTTTTAATTTATTTATTGGTACGTTCACATTATCAAAATCGACGTGATCATGTCATATTTGGGAATGCGAAGCTCCTACTGCATGATCATTTGTGTTATTGTTACGTGTTAAAAAGTTAAAAGATGGATTTTCGTGATTCAAATCCTGAGATAAAAAACTCTCTGGGGGGCCAGGATTACACCACAACAAGTCAAGTTCAAGTTATAATCAAAACAAGCTTTAAGCATAACTTACCTAAATTGAGCACCATTCAAAACAAAATTCCAAGTTCGTCATATAAAAAACAACAAAATGTGGAATGTCTTTTTTCATATAATTATTTACAAGGATGGATTTTTACATAGTATATATTCAATTATCCTTTGCATATTTTTTTGTTTGTATTCTCATTTAGAATTTGTAATAATTATTATTGTTTCGATTTTTGTTCTCACTTTAACAATATATGTTTGTAAGCATGCAAATATATCTTATTGTTCTCTTCTTTTCTTTTATGTTTGTTTGATTAAATAATAAAATATCTTCTCTGAATTATTATTGCAGTTAAATCTAAACATTGAAACTAAAAATAAATAAGATCAATAATTGGCTAGTACAATTTTGTTAAAATTTGTTTTAAACAAACTTAATTTGTGCTTTGGGCGAAACAATAAACAAAATGGGTGTAAATTAAACAAATAAAACAAAAATTAAATTAAATCAACGATTACGACAGAGAAAATACTTTTTAGCATCAAGATAATCTACATAACATTTTGAGTTGTATTTTAATTTGTTTCAAAAGTTAACTTTCGGTCCATTTCATATACATGTATATAAATATATAATTAAATTCATTTTAACAGCGAACAACATCAATATAAACGCTATAAACAATTGTTTTTGTAATTTTGCTCACTGAACTATTTTTTTAAGAGAAACTTTGTTTCGCGTAAATAAGCTAGACTTTACTAACCAATATTTATATACACTGGTCATTTGAATGATTTTTGAGAAAAATGTGACCAGGGGAATTACTGAATTTATTGTTGCATGCGGCATAAATGATTTATTTATAAATTGTTTTTATGTATTAATTCTTAATTAATTGTAAAGTATGTATATTCTCGAAAAAAGACACAAAGAAAAAAAACAATGTTTGTAAAACGATAAAATACTGTATAACAACTTTATAGAAATATCATTAACAAAGCGTTGGATTGTTAGGATAAATCTTTAATTTTTGTTTCGTTTGCCTGATCAACAGGATGACGAAAATATTTAACAAATAAGAATTTTCGAAACAAAGGAAAATATTGTATTTTCGACGGTTGGTGGAATTTCAAATGAAAACGGATATTAGTAAGGAAAGTATGGTTTTGTTTGTTGTTTTTGTAATGGAATTAGATATCAAATGTTAGTAGCTTTAACTTTTTTTTTATAACGGGGGCTATGCAACGCACACACACTATTTTTGTTTTGTTTTAGGAAATTCTTTAGATGTTTGTATTTTTTTGCTTCTGTTTGTTGTTATTGAAATTAAAATACCACTACGATAACAATTAAATTGGAGAGCGCACACAAATGACTCGCTTATGGTGGGAAAGTGGAGTAGTAAGTGTGCTGGTTCCTTTTAGATCTTTGCTGTTTCCACCATGTCGATGTTCAGTTTATAGAACACATAAGGATAATATTCAGCCTGCCCAAATCCTAATCCGGGAATATCGACATTCTGAAATTAAAAATTAAATACAAATAAGTTTTAGTTTACAAAACAAAGTTGTGTGTCAATATTATTTAATTTTAGAGAGCAGTGGCTTGTACTTAGATGAAGGCAAATATTTAAGTATTTTTTACATATTTTCTTGTTGTTCAAAATTCCTACTTTTTATATAAGGCACATTTTTTGCGTTGGGTTTACTTGTTATGATAAAATAAATAAATCTGATAAAAAAGGATTGGTAAAATGTTAACAGATGCAAATCTTCATTGAAGAGTAAGAATAATTATCTCGAAGAAGGAAAGTTATATATTGACCGACAGTACGGCTTTCTAAAACGTGTGTTAGAGTTTGGCACGAATCTCTCTTAACGAAAATTCAAGCATTTTGTATCGATGAGTCTCTTCTTCGTTGGATTAAAAATTACCTTTCAGACCATTCAATTTGAGTAGTGTTGGACGGTTTTTAGACCGGTATTCAAAAACTAAATGTATGTGTGACAACGCTCTGCAATTTATCCGACATTCTTCCATATCTTCATACATGATCTAATGTCTGAAACTTTTAATTCACATAATTGCTTCACCGCCGACAGCCCCCTCATATTTCCATATTCGTTTCCAGACTCACAATCCTATTCTTCTCATTTTCTCATTTTTTTCCGATCTGCATAGCATTCATTATCCATGAATGTCATTTGCATCATAGAAACGGAAAAGCTTTCCATTGTCGGCAAGTACATATATATTCGAGTAGCAAGATGCAGCGAATTGTTATTAAAAATGCAAGAAATTTGTTTCCCTTTCCAATTTGGCAGAACAGTTGTCCTAAAATATATGGCAACACATCCATTACAGAAACATTTATGCTCATTATCAATGCTCAACGATTACTCATGAGCTTAACTTTGCACGTACATTCTCAAATATATATTCTTTCTTTACCCAAACTATTAGAATGTGAAATTATTTGTCCTTATCGATTCTTTCCTCTCATACATTTCGAATTAAATCCTCTCCTGTTTACCGTTCGAGTGTGTGAAAACTATAAAAAATAACTCTTTATTAGGATTGAATTATTGATTCTTTTTAAAACCGTTAATCCAGACTTATTTTTTTAAAGTTTTCAAAATAGTTTTTTAAAATTATTATTCGTACCCAAAATATGCATTGAAGAGAAAAATCTTAAAACACAAGACTTAGGAAAAACATTTTCTATGTTTAATAAATGATAATACTATTATGTTATTCTACCGTTATTGAATACATGTACATCATGAAGAACATTGAAAGCAAAAACTGCTGAAGACGAATCATCTTTTACTTATTAATTTAATTTAATTAAAATTTAAAAAAAATTTGAGCAAAATAACCACACATTTAGTCATTAAAAATCATTTATTGAAAGTTTTAAAACCATTTTGAAATTGTTTGATGTTCGTTTTAGCATTTAGACTTTCGACGAACATAGAGAACATAAAACCGAATGCCTAAATGTAGCTGAAGTCCTAGAAACAAAAATTGTACCGGAAATGTTGACAAGATTGCCTTTTTGACTTTCTTATCGTCCTTATTGAGTTATTTAATTGAAACCATTTTTTCGCTTTGATTCACTCAGATTTAATTGGATGAAAAAAAGAAAGCTCTACCTACCAAGATATTCATATCAAAGAAAAAAAAAAAAAAAAAAAAAGCACTATTATAAATTACCATCACTACCCTTTCAGATTTTTGGTAGGGCTAGGAATGCAAAATAAAAATAGTCAGGCGTGCTGCATGAATGTTAAAGTAAAGTTTTTATAGGGTTTAGGGAGTTAACTCAAATTTATTTGGGTTTAGTCCATTTAGCTTTGTACCTGCAAATCGCTTGGCTCCTACGTTGTTTTTTCATCCTTTTTACTTGCGATATAGGCACTATAGGGCAAGTTATGCATTTGAAAAAAAAATCGAACTCGAGATTTTGATCAAAGTTGACATTACGATTATAGCGAAGACGAAAAAAGTGGGTCCGGCAATTCCGTCTGTCTGTCTGTATGTCTTTACCTCGAACTACAGCCTAAACTACTGGAGGTATTTTCTTCAAACTCGGTACTTTAGGGTCTTCGGTGATTCCTTAGAGGAGAAATTGAATTTTTTTTTAGCTCCAAAACTAACGGTACCTCCCATACACCCGTAATACGGATCTAACGATTTTGATAAAAATATAATGCACGAACTTGTTCCTATGTAATAGGCTAGGAATTTTAAAAACGAATGTTATTAGAGAAAAGCTGTTCATAAGAATAAAAATGAATAATTAAATTCTTTTAGTAGTAAGAGACAAAAACAGAATGCTATCCAAATATGAATTAATGCAAGAACAAAAATTATAAGTCGTTGTAGTCGTTTCTTAAAAAAATAGCTTTTATATATGTACAAACTTTTTAAAAGCTTTTTAAGAAAATATTTTGGTACGCCAATTTAAAGTTTTTATATTAGGTGCGTTTTATTATCCACAAATCTATCTGGATCCGGATCTGGATCTTCCCTTGAAAATAAAACGATACGGATCTTAGTGACAGCAGTGTTATAAGTCCGTCTCTTTTTATCCCTTGGTTTGTAAATTTTCAATTATTTCTTGTCTTTTTTCTTTACACTATAATTTGCACTACTTTATCATAAAAGCCATCTACTCGCCAGTGTAATAACTAATTTTTGGATCTTTGAAATAGATCCCGATAGAAAACAGGATCCCAAATTGTTTTTGTAATACATGTTAAAACTTAATCCAGATCCGGATCCAGATAGATTTGGGAATAATAAAACGCACCTATTATTGTTCGAATAAAAATTAAATTTGCAATAAAAAATATTGAGCCATTTCTGAGATATTGAAATGCAATGTGTTCTAGACTTTTTAGAAGCTTCTCTATAAATTTTTTTATTAAGATCCGTTATCTGGATAATGAGAAATTCAAAATTCGAAAAAAATGGTTCTATGATAGGTACAATAGGTACAAATTTTATCAAAATTCTAGGCGCCGTTTTCGAGAAAAATACGATTTTTGAAAACCATTTCTTTTAAATTTTTAGCATTTGTATGGTAGGTACCTTTATTTTTAGGTAAAATAATTTTTTGTATCACATCTTGTAGATTATATTGAGAAACTTTTATTTATCAAGTTTAAAAAAAATCTAGCATGGGGTTTTCGAAATATTGAGTTTTGAAAAAAAAAATTTGAAGTTTTTTTTTTTAAAATCCAAAAAATTTTTTTTTGAAAATTTGAGTACACAATTCTATTTATGTTTTTGTGGAGCTTTAGCAAAAAAAAATGATCAAAATCGGTTGTACCGTTTTTGAGAAAATCAAAAACAAAAAAAAAATGGTTCCATGGGGGTACCCTCAATAACCATTTTTCGGAACATTTTTTTCATCCAATACCTAACTTTAATTAAATGAAATTTTTTTGTATTTTTATTTTTAAAATCTGTCGAGCAGTTTTTGAGAAAAAAAATGTTTATAAAATTTCGAAAAAAAATCGTATGGCAGGTACCGTTATATTTGGCCTTAAAAAATCAAATCAAAAAACATCCGGGGGTAAAAAATTAAAATCCATATCTACCAAGTTTGACGAAAATCGGCCGAGCCGTTTAGCTGCAATCGAACAGACAGACAGACAGACAGAATTGCGAGACCCACTTTTTTGGTCTTCGCTATCATCGTAATGTCAACTTTGATCAAAATCTCGAGTTAGATTTTTTTTACGAATGCACAACTTGCCTTATAGTACCTTTAAGTCGCAAGTAAAAATTAAGTCCATTAAGTCCATGTCCATAATATCAGGACATGGACTACATTTTTGTTAAAAAAAAATTTTGGGGCAAAATGTTATTAACGGTACCTGTCACAGAATTTTAACCAAAATTTTTTAGCAGGAGTCCCCTTAAGCTTAAAATAATATTGTATACAGGGTGATTGGCATAAGGTGTGACAAAAAGCTAGGGCGTGTAGGTTGGACTTAGACAAGAAAAAAATCGTATGGGAGGGGGGGGGTCTATTTCCCCCCGTTTAGGCGGGAGGGGCAATTTAAGAAAAAAATCACTTAAAACTGAAAAAAAATTATTAGAAAATAACGGTGATACCTACAGAGTAATGCTATGGCATTTTGAAAAGCCGGAAATACATTCTTTAATTTTGTTTTTAAATAAAGTTGTTCGAGTGAATAGTTTTTGAAAAATTAATTTTCAAAATCAAAATTTTGAAAAAAAAAAATGAAATTATTTTTTTAAACAATTTTTTTTCAAAATTTTACGTAATTAAGTATTATTTTTTTTATTCAATATTCAATGCTCTTTTTAATTTTTGATCAAACACAAAAAACCGGATGTCAAAATGTTTTGTAGTTTTTGAGAAAATCAAAAATAACAAAAACTACTTTTGTTCTAAGAAAAGCCTTTTATTTTAGTTTTTACGTTTTTGGATTCTTATGTAGGTGAATTTACGATTGAAAGGATTAACTTTCTTTTTACTATTCTTTTAATTATCGTCTTATAAGCATACAATAATGTGACAAAGTACTGGATTAACCATATTTCACACATTTTTTCATTGAGAACACCTGCGTGAGAGCATTGGTTTAAAATTGACCTGCCACTTTTTTATTATGGTGGGGTCGGCTTGGCTTAGGTGCATTTACGAAAGAAAGGATTAACTTTAAATAAACAGTAATTATGTATTTTATCTAAATATGCATGTATTTATTATTTAAATTGATTTCAAGATTCAGGAACATTTTTGTTCTTATTTCGCAATTGCATTTTTCTGTCACTAGTTAGGGCGTGTAACGCTGCATTATTTAAAAAACATTCGCAGATCAATATTAATCCAATGCTCTCACGCAGGTGTTCTCAATGAAAAAATGTGTGAAATATGGTTAATCCAGTACTTTGTCACATTATTGTATGCTTATAAGACGATAATTAAAAGAATAGTAAAAAGAAAGTTAATCCTTTCAATCGTAAATTCACCTACATAAGAATCCAAAAACGTAAAAACTAAAATAAAAGGCTTTTCTTAGAACAAAAGTAGTTTTTGTTATTTTTGACTTTCTCAAAAACTACAAAACATTTTGACATCCGGTTTTTTGTGTTTGATCAAAAATTAAAAAGAGCATTGAATATTGAATAAAAAAATAATACTTAATTACGTAAAATTTTGAAAAAAAATTGTTTAAAAAAAAAATTTCATTTTTTTTTCAAAATTTTGATTTTGAAAATTAATTTTTCAAAAACTATTCACTCGAACAACTTTATTTAAAAACAAAATTAAAGAATGTATTTCTGGCTTTTCAAAATGCTATAGCATTACTCTGTAGGTATCACCGTTATTTTTTAATAATTTTTTTTCTGTTTTAAGTGATTTTTTTCTTAAATTGCCCCTCCCGCCTAAACGGGGGGAAATAGACCCCCCCTCCCATACGATTTTTTTCTTGTCTAAGTCCAACCTACACGCCCTAGCTTTTTGTCACACCTTATGCCAATCACCCTGTATAAAAATATTCGAAAAAATATTTGTTGGGTTTTTTTGAAATTTTTTTTTTTTGAAAAATCAATATCTTCAAAACCTATGAACGATTATTTTTTTCTTGAAAAATTTTAAAGAAATTTCTTATATAAAAAATTTATTTAATAATAAACGATTTTTTAAAGTTTATTTGTAAATTCATACTTTTCTAGAAATCAGACCGCAGTTTTATGCATTTGAACATTATTATCTCATTAAATACATGTTTTATATTTATAAAGTGTATCTTAAATTCCAAAGTACTTTTACATAAGAGCAAGTTCGTGCGATCCAGTCCTGCATTTTATTATTATTATTATTATAATTTATTAACATTAAATTTAAATTTACATGTTAATTTATACATGAGCACTAGCTGCTAAGGCTTTTGACTCTTAAGTTACAAAAAAAAAGGATTTTCACCCATGTTCTGCATTTCACTTATTGTGAATTCGAGCAACAAAAGTGAATTTTGATGTTCTGCATTCCGCATAAAATGACTTGTGATTTGTTCATTCCGAATGTGAAATGTTGGTGTTCTGAATTCCACCCGAAATGAAGTTTGTGAATTGAGTTTTCGGAGATGAAAATTCGTGTTCTACATTTCGAATACATAGCGTTTTAAGGTGAATTCAATTCACTTAGTTTTATTTGGTGAAATTGATAAACGTGTAAATAAAGATTTGAAATTTTGATTGATTGATTTTGATTTGATTGATTGGTAAATTGTTGTTTACAAGAAAATACAAAAGAGCTCCCGACAAGAAAAAGTTGTGTTGCAATTTATGAAATAAGAAGGAAGAAATTTTGTGTTAAGGGAATTAAAGTCGATTTTATTAGGAGATTTATTTCAAAAATGTAAACAAATGCCTCTTCGCTTAGTCTGAAGCTTCTTTTGAAACTACAAACAATTCAAATATGACCATGTTAATTCATTCCCCATTTTTTACTTACGCTGCTTCTGGAAGATCTAAAATTATGGCTTTACTACGTAAAACTTTTCCACAAACTCTCTATCATTGATTTTCGTCCCTTCTACCACTTATTAATAATAAATAGTGAATCTATTTTCATTATGCACAAGAAACAATGTTTTAATAAATGATGCAAATTGTCTTTCAGCTGATTTTGACATTTCACAAATAAATTCGGAGTGAATTGAATTCACTCGGAATGTAGAACATGCCTTTTTATTTTAAGTGAAATTGAAATTCGTTTTCAATTCACTTTCACTCGGAATACAGAACATGGGTGAATGTATACTATAATTAAATGAAAAGAGAAATATTTTGTGGTAGATACTTAGATTTGGATATTGTGGAATTTTATAAAATTGTATATTTTTTCAATATTCTCTGGGTCTAAGTTTTTTAAGATATCTTCTGTTGACGTGGGTGAGTTGTAAGCGCTGGTGTTGGATGTCAATGATTTGCATGGACCTATTCCAAGAATATGTTTTATGTCTATTCGTCTTTGACAGTGAGTGCATGTTGGTGGATTTGATTTATTTAGAAGATGTTGGTGGGTGAGTGCTGTGTGTCCCAGTCGTAGCCTGAGAATTACGGTGTTCATCTGCTTGGAGGTGGTGATAGGATAACAAGGTTTGATCTTATCGATGTTGATGGATTTGTATGTGTGTTGATAGTTGTTTTGCCAGTCACTTAACAGTTGTTGTCTAAGTTTGTTCTTAACATCCCGCAAAAGGTCACTTTTGGTAAGATTTGCAACTGTTTTGACTGGCGCTACGTGAGCGTCATTCGCCGCTTTATTCGCATATTCGTTGCCAAGAATCCCTACATGTCCTGGTATCCACATAAGTTTCAATTTATTCGGATGTTTTATAAGGTGGTCTCTTATTTTACTAATAATAACTGCAATGTTGTTGGGATTTTGAATTGCACTGAGAACTGACCGACTGTCGGAACAAATAACAAAATTACCGGGTAGTTTTGCGGTTGCAGTAGCAGATTCTAATATCGCTGTTGCCTCGGCAGTGAAAATTGAAGCTATATTGTTCAATAAACCTATGGAAAGTAATGACCCGTTTTCGTGAGTTGATGCAAATGAAGTGCTATGTTGGGTTTTAGAGCCGTCTGTAAATACGAATCTCCAATTGTTGGACCTCAAGCTAGTTGAAATGTCTTGAAATAATACCCGGTACATGTAATCGGATGTATCGCTTTTTTTGTATTCTGCCATGTCCATGATGAAAGAAGATTTTTGTATACACCAAGGTGGAAATATCGGGAAGTATTTACAATTCTTTACCACAGGAAGTGCCATTAGATCTGCTGTGACTATTACGTTTGATAAGACTGATGGAATACGTTTCGGCTGTTTAGCTTGCAATATTGATTTTAGATCGTCGATTATCATTGTACCTTGTGCAAATGAAAGTTTTGCGTAGAGTTTAGCTTTGCTTTGTAGAATGAGTTCCTCGACTAAAGGAAGACCGGCTTCGGCCATTATGTTCCGTATTGGACTAGTGGGAAAGGCGTTTAGGCACCTACGTACTGCTTGATGATATGGGGCTTTGATAATGTTGATTGTTGTTTTTGGAGAGTTCCCATATATAAGGATACCATAGTTAATCTTACTTAGTACCAGAGATCTTGCAACGTTACATAAGGTGTTTAAATGAGCATTCGATTTTTTACTTGATAAATAGTTAACAATGTTTGCTCTAGCAGCTAGCTTTTTCTTTAGTTCAGTACAATGGTATTTAAAATTATATCTTTCACTAAAAATAATACCTAAGATACTTAGCTTATTGACATTTTCTATGTTTATATTATTGAAACTAAAATTAAATTTTGTACAAGATGTTTTCCGGCATACATGTAAAGTTTTGCATTTGTCGACAGATAATTTAGCACCGGAGGTGTTAGACCATGACAATATATCCGCAAGGGCTTTTGAAAAAATATTTTGTTGTTCTGCCAGACTGTTATGCTTGCATAAAATGTAGACGTCGTCTGCGTAAATACAATGATCAAGTTGCGAATATTTTGATATCATAATACTGACTTCGTCAAAAGCAATCAAAAAAAGGACTACTGACAATGGGGAACCTTGAGGAATACCGTTCTGGAGAGAATAGTACTTAGAGAAACAATTGTTTGTTTTGACACAGATTTTTCTATTCGTCAAAAAGGATTTGATATAGCTGAATGTTTTCGGGCCAATGCCCCAAGCTTTAATTTTGTCTAGAACTAGATGAATACCAATTCTGTCAAATGCCTTTTCGAAATCTAGTGACAAAATAGTGACATGGTTTCGAGCCGATAAAGCTTTTGTTAAATAATAATCTAGGTGTAGTAGGGCATCATCACAGCCTTTGTTAGCTTTGAAAGCTACTTGCTTTGAGCACAAGAGATTTTTAGATTCCAGAAACCACAGGAGTCTCTTCGCAACAATTTTTTCCAAAACTTTCGAAGCACACGGAATAATTGATACTGGACGGTATCCGTTAATACTATAATTTGGTTTTTTTGGCTTAGGTAAGGGCAGTATAATTGCAAGTTTCCAGCTTTGTGGAATGATACCTGTGTTAAAAATGTTATTATACAGTCGTATTAATCTTAATTTAGCTGTTGTTGGAAGATTTTTTATCATCGGCAGCTTTCGAGCTCTATAAATGAGATGGGAGTTTCGATACGTCTAGATTGAGATGATGAGTAGTTAATATAGGAAGTCGAATTAAGTGATCTTGTCTTGTTTATATTAAAAGCAGAGGAGAAGTTTTCATCTTTGGCATGATTTGACCATGTTTTTGCAAACAGGTTGCTTATTTCGTAAGGAGAGGTTGTTTGTTGATTTTGGTCTGAGATGCAAATGACAGAGTGAGGTGTATATGTACCTGTAAGGCAACGGATTTCTTGCCAAATCTTTGACGGAGAAGATGTTGGAGTTATTGAGGACGTAATTTCATTAAATTTCTTCGTTTTTGAAATTTTTATGTCCCTGCGAAATTTGGCGTTTAATTTTTTAAATGAGATAAGGTTTGGTTGGTTCGGAAATTTTTTGAAAAGTTTCCATGCTCTGTTTTTTTCTTTCCGCAAAAAGTGAAGTTCAGTGTTCCACCAAGACACCGTTTTATTTGGAGTTTTTGTCGAGCTTTGAGGTATCGACTGGTTGGCTGCAAAACGAATCGCTTTGGAAAGTCGAGCTGCCTCCTGGTTAATATTTGAAGATATGTGTGTGCGCGATAAGTTTTGAGTAATATGATATTGGAAAGAGGTCCAGTTTGCTAGCTCAGTTTTAAACTTAGGTGTAGCTTTATGTTTTAGGACAGTATGGCTAGATATTAGTGTTGTTACTATTGGGAAATGATCACTGTTGTAGAGGTTATCAAGAGTAATCCATGAAGTGTTTGGGTATAGTTCGGGGGAGCAAGTGGTTATGTCTATATGTGTGAAGGTATGATGCGTAGAAAAATGTGTAGGGGAGCCATCATTCAGAATTATGAGGTTAGAGTTTAATAAAAACCTTTCTAAGATTGCACCTCTACCATTAGTTACAGGGGAGCCCCACAAAACACTCCAAGAATTAACATCACCAGCTATTATAACCGGAGTATTTATTTGATCAGTTATGTTAACAAGGTCGTTTATGGAAAATGATTGATTAGGGTGTATATAAATCGATATTACAGTAAACTTACATGCAAGTTGGATTTCAACTGCTAGGGTAAGAATATGTGAATTGATTACTTTATGTTTATGCGGTATACCTTTTTTTATTAAAATACCTATTCCTTGTTTTGCTGTTACGTTGTGTGCCGAATTGTGAAAGTATCCTTCGTACATTTTGGGTATATTTGGTTTGAAGTGAGCTGCACAATGTGTTTCTTGGAGAGCGATAACACTTGGGAGATATTCTTTAATAAGAATACTTAATTCATTGTAGTTATTTATAAAACCTTTCATATTCCATTGAAGGATTTTAGTTATTTCTTTTGTTACGTAAGTGGAATTTGTATTGTTTTGTAATTTTTTGGAGATGTCGTGGTTAGGATGATCAGATTCTTGACTCCGCTGCTCGGATGCTGAGGCAGCCGTGCTCACTAGAGGGCTCGGCTGACTCAATCCCCTATCAGCGGAGTCAAGTATTAGTTCGGTGTTATTATTTTTATTGCATGTCGTCATCTTGGGGATCAGAATTTGCTATAAAGTAGTTATTTTTTTCAATTAAAGTTTGGGTTACTTTCGATAATGGAGATTGTGTTTTACAACAAGTAGTGGGATGAGTTAGTGTTATTTCTGATGAATGAAGTTGTGTGGTAGAAGAGTTGTATGAATTTGTTGGAAGTATTGTTTGTGTGGAAGGAGAATTGTTAAAGATGGTTTGTGAATTTTTTGACAAATTGGATAATGAGGTTGGGTCGGAAAGTTTTGATTTTTGGGATGAAACTGGAGTTGCGTTGTTGAGAAGGTTTTGTTTGGTAGATGTTGGGTGAGAATCATTTGTATTTTGCATTGTTGAGTTTGTTTTGGTATTTTTTACTGTGTTAGGGTTTGGATTTTCTGTATTGTTGTTTTGATTAGAGTTTTTAGAGCTTTGTACATTTTCTTTATTCAGAATTTGCACACTTGAAGTTTTCGAGTTTAGAATTTGCTTAGCCCTTTCAGCGAATGATATTGAAGAAGATGAAAGCTGTGCGGGGATATTATTTTGTTCTTTATGGATTCTCTTAGCTTCAGCCATTGTACATTTTTTGTGGGTTTTTATTGTCAGAATTTCTTTGGCTTCTTTATAGGCAGGGCAAGTTTTAGAAGAGGAAGAGTGGCCTTGTGAGCAGTTTGCGCACATAGTTCTATTGCATGGTTGAGGAGTGTGCGGGGGAAAACTGCAGGCTTCGCATTTAGCTTCTCCCATACAACGTTTGCTTGTATGACCGAGAAGTTGGCAATTACGACAGCGCATTGGGTTTGGTATGTATTCAGTGACTTTAGCTTTATAGAAGCCAATGTCTACTGATTTGGGGATATGGTAAAGGTCAAAGGTGAAAAGCATTAGACCTGTTGTTCTTGTTTTGCCATCTTCGATTCTAGTGAATTTATAAACGTCAGTCACACCCTGAGGTTTCATTTCTGCAATGATTTCCGATTCAGAGACGTTTATCAAACACGGAGCATAAGCTATGCCCTTAGACTCATTAAGTTTGTCATGGAATTTAACAATGACTGGGCAAGAGTTAGCGAGATTATTTACTTTAAGGAATATTTCCGCGGCCTTTTGTGTTTTCACCAAGATAAGGAGATTACCGTCACGCAATTGCGAAATTTGCTCATATTCTTTAGATATATTATCAATTGCTTTTTTTAGTAAAAAGGGACTGAGGGACGATAAGGGCTTTTCATTGGATTTAGGAGAGATCACTATGAATTTGGGATTTCTTGTATTTGTTGTTAATGGAAGATCAGGATAATTACATAAGGGGGTAAAGTTAGTTTTATGTTTTTTGGAGGGTTGAGGAAATGCTGAATCCACATCTAGCGGCAGTTGCCTGAAACGGGATCCATCCTGCCCGAAGGGCATTTTTAACACGTTATATAACACTCCACTCACACGTGTATTCGTCTTTAGCAAAAAAGTCACAAATTGAAATTTATTAGAAAAAGAGAGAGATGGTATAACGGAAGATACCGGTTTGCGCAAAGCAGCACAAAAAAAAAGAAATCACACAAGAGACTACGTACGATGCCTACGGTTCGAAGGTTAGTCGGTGACTGGTGCATTTTATTTTAATTGGACTTGCAAGAAACAAGCATACTATAAATTAAGCCTGTCTGAATACATGAATGAATGAATTATGTATTGGGGGTATTGCACTGCAACCTGGAAATCTGTTGTGAACGCACTTGAATATGGATGAGGTTGCTCTTTTTAGATGTTCTTTCCCCAAATGTACTTCTCTTAAGAATTTTAGTATTTGGGGACCTTCAGAGGATAGGTCGCTCCCTTTCACCTGGTATTGTCCCCGATGGTTTTTCTTTTGGTGCATGACTGGACAACATCTTCCTAGTATGTTGTCCTCTTCTTGTTTAATTTTGTTTTTGATGATATTTTCTTCTATTCAGCCATAGTTCTCAGGTCATGTTAAAGGGGTTGACACGCCTATTTTTGCTAAGAAGTCTGCCTCTTCGTATCTATGAACACCCACGTGACCAGGTACCCAGTGAAGTGTGGCCCTATTCTGTTTGCCAGGTTCATTAAGCCTGTTTATGCACTCCCACACCAGTCTGAATATAAGTATACATCTTCACCTTCCCCGTCATTAATTAAGCCTGAATTTGTACTTTAAAGTCTATGCCCTTAATCCCTCTACTTCAACAAATTTTTATTTCCTTTTTAGGATGTGTGAATAGTAAATTGAGTAAAATCTACTCTACATTAAAATTTATTCCACTTAATGAAGGAATTTTCACCTCGTGTACTTCATAAGTATAAAATTCATTTTATTAAAGGCTAAAACAACTTCCGTAATAGATTTTTTTTCAAAAATCCAAAATAATTTGTATTAAAGTTTTGATATGTTTTTTAAACTTTTAAGATGTTTTTTTTTTCAAAATTTAATTAAAACGCCGATAATGAGAAGTCAACAACCCAAAAAATAGTAAATACTGTTAGTAATGGCTTTATTTTTTATTGATTGATCGTAAAAATTACGCGAAATAGAAAACAAAATATTTTTTAACTGCATCTTGTAAATAATAAGTTTAATTTTTTTTTATTAAAAACAAAAATGTTTTGAAAATTTGAATATGTATATACATAATACTATTCAAACTTTTAAGGTGCATTAGAAAAAATATAATCAAGGGTTCTATAGGTTTAACTATACAATAGTTTTTACTCAAAGAATTTGTTTTTAATCTGTGGAACAGTTTTTGAGATAAAAGTACATATTGTATTTTCAAAAATTCCGAAAAAAATTGACTGGTACTGTAATTATTGGTTTTAAAAAGAAAACAAAACTGTGGGTGGAAAAATTAAAAATGCTATCTACCAAGTTTAAAGAAAATCATCCGCACCGTTTAGACCGTATTAAAACAGACAATCAGAATAGCTCTTTTGTTTCTTTACCATAGCAATGCCCATGTCTGATCAACATCTCGAGTTCGATTTTTTACGAATGCATAATTTGTCATATATAACCTAATCAAGTAAAAAATTAGAGTTCAACGGCTCATAGAGAATTTAAATTGAGGACTTAAAACTCTCAACAATTCCTGTGTGCGTGTTGCCGGTAGGAATGAGTCTGAAATGAGTCAGTTTCTCGCAAGAGGCAGTAGGCCTGAAAAACTTTTTTGTTTTTTCTTCTAAGATGACAACGGTTGAGGAGAAAACATAGGCCTCTAGCATAACTATTTAACGTACTAACCATTATGCCAAGGGATACTCCTTTTCCGTTTTTTTATATTCTAATTAAATGTTCCATTCGCAAATTACTTTTTTCTAGAATCCGTAACGCAACTAAAACCGATCATTTATCTACTTCTACTAGAACTACATATTTTTTAAGTTTAATATATTACTTTATTTTCTTTACGCATTAATACAATTTAAATATTTTAAAATGACTATGATCGAGGTATGATGACTGATATCGAAATTTGTTAAACATGTAGTGGCTAGAAATGCAAACGTTTGTTCTTCTTTAATTTAATTCAACTGTGATATTTGTACCTACATGAAACCTATAAAAATGAAATATAAAACAAATGGGGAACTGCTTGCAAATAAGACAATAGAACAAGGTCAAATGGGGAAGTTTGGAAAAGATTTCAAATATAGAAACAATTTGTGTAAAGTAAATAATGATAAATAATGCACTTACGTCAACACTTCCACCAGCTGGATTCGCAGCAGAGCCATCCAAATGACCATAGAGTTGATTAAGGCAATCCCTTAGACGTTTAATACTTTTCTTGTTTGGCTGGATAAGAATAGCTTGGAAATTTACTGGTAGTCCGTACCTTAAAGAAATAAATTTAGATTTGGATGTGATTTAATCAAAGTATCAAGAAGTAAAATGTACCTCAAAACGGATTCAACGAAGACACGGAGCGCCTTAACGTGCACTAAAGCGCAGAAAGATTCACTGAAATTTACTTTCAACCATCTAACCAGAGGGCCCTGTTAAAATATCGAAAAACATTATTAGGTTTAAAGGAAAAAAAATATGAATATCTAACTTACAAATTGCTTTTTCTTATCAGTGACGAGCTTAGTGATTTCGTTTTTTCCAGCAGCCAACTCTTCTTCGTTGTATACGAAATCTCTCACCACAAATTTCTTCTCTCGAGCGTGCAACTTGAATTCTTCAACAACTTTCTTAAATAAAGTCACATTGTACAAAGCATAGTCTTGATCCTGGGTTATCAATTGTGAGGAACGCGGAACAATCATATCTGTGATCTTTTCGTAACCAATAGTCCAATCATTAGCAAGGGCTCTAATGATTAATTTTATTTAGAGATTAATAAATTAATCAAAGTAATAATCTTACTTAGGTACAATGACCAAAAGAGTGGTCAAATACTCAGAGTCCAGAATAAAATGTTCCTTCTTCACTAAATCAGCCAAATTGCGTGTGAGCAAACTTCCACTAATAGGAAAAGTTTTGAATTAGTATTTAAAAACATAAATGGATTCCCCATCAAAAATTATTTCATTTACGTTTGCTTTTTCTCCAAGTTTTGTAGACTTCCTTTAAGATTGTTGTAAGCGGTGGATTTCGTTTTTAAATCGGCATCGATTTGACCAACTTGTTTAGAAATAATATCAGCGATATTTCTAAGCGATTGCTTAATTGGATACTTGGCCATATCCCATTGAAATCGGGTAATGTACGATGGAAGATCGGCTGTTAATATAGGAAAGAAATATTGAGTAAAATTAAAATTATTAGGAATGTTAAATGAATGTGCTCTAAATGTCCTAAGCTGCATAGATCTCTAGCTAAGTACTTAAAATTAATAGTGCAAATATTTAAATAAAAAATTCTAATACTCTAATTATAATAACTTTGAGTTAAACAAACATAAATCGTTATATAAATGAAGGTCTACGAGTGTGTTGACATATTGATCGGAAAAGACATCAAGTGACTTATTGGTTGCAATGGAAAGTGGCTTGAAAATAATTTTTCTTAATAATAATTTGTTTGCGATTTTTTTTACCAATTAACTCCCGCTCAAGGGATTATGGACATCTTTTTAATTTTAAGCACACCACGAACGATGGGAAAAAAATAGGTGGAGGGTGTTGGAGAGAAAGGAAAGGGAGAATAGTTTCGAGTAAATTATTCCATAATCATGTTCACATCACAAACGAATTTTGTCACAGTACGTATAAAATAAGGTTCGAGGGGAATCAATTTAGGGGAGGAATGCAACTGACTTCCTCGAGGGAGCCAGGAAATACATAAAAGATTCCGACGGTGTTCAAGAAATGGCTATGATTTCGTGATATTTCTGTTCTGATGCTTTTTGCGATTATCCTCAGTTGGGTTGGCTTTGTAAGAGCGGAAACTTACTTCTCTCAACCTGGGGCCTATTGCACCATCTTACAAAATTGTGATTACAAGCATTTTTTTAACAAATTTGTAAAAAATCGAGGTTTTTTCGTTTGTAATTTTTTTGTTAAACACAAATTTGTACTTTTGAATTACAAGTCACAAATTTGTTGACAAATAGAATTTTTTGTTGCACAAAAAAAAAAGTTGTAACTGTTAATTACAAGCTAAAATTTGTGAAAATCGTTCTTTTTTTGTGGGTTTCTGTTGCACCATAATAAAGCGATCACAAATTTGTTTCAGTTTATAAAAAAAATTCTACAGGTGAAGACCATGTGTAAATATTTCTACAAATTTGTTAACACACTCATTTGAACATGGTGCAACAAAAAATCGTATACAGGATTTGTAGATTACAATAACAAATTTGTGGTTATAAATTGTAAACTGGTGCAATAAGCCCCTGATAGCTTATTTACAGCTTTCATGAAATCAAGACCTTATCTTTAGATTTTATGCTCTTAAAATTGTAAGGAATATAAGGAAATCATATCGACATTGGTATCAACGTCACTGTCCAGTAAACATTGTCACCAGTTGAAGATTCCGAAAAAGTTATTTATGCCTTCTTAATCTTCTTCTTCTTAATCGTATCGCCAAACGGTCTTAGTGGGATTTTTTTTTTTTTTTAATGGAAGGATAGGACAAGATAAATTGGCTGATAATTTGCAATCCAACAAGCCAAATGGAGAGGTAACCTTAACATTCCATCTCAGCAAAGATCTCAAAATAGGATGTTGTCTATCCTGAAAAGCGGAGTCAACTTGAATTGTGTATATTGAATTCTCCCTGCGGACAGTAAATTTGAGCCACGTTAAAGTTCGTATTGGAACAATTCCCATGTTGAGGAAGGCTCTGGGAAGTAATATTAAATCTAACATAGAAAAGGCCGTGATTGCGAAAGAATAATCGCATTAAGTTATAACCAGATAAGTGAAATTCTGAAAGATCATTGTTCCTACTAACCTGTTATTTACTTAGTGCCAAAAAAGCTGGGCTGTATTTAACAGAATGGACGTTTTAATTTATAAGAAAAAAAAAAAAAAAACAAGAATAAGAATAAGAGTACGAAATCAAAAACGAAGTTTAGAAGTTTGAAAAAGAGAATTTTATTGGAATAAATGGAGAGATTTGTCGAAGAGTAGATCTGAACCGGTTGTAGAGGCCGTGATGCTGATGATAATTTTAATAAATTCCTGTACTTCACGACTTGTATATAGCAAGTTTCTTGACTGATATCGCACTGGTCTACAAAATTTATTTTTTTGGAGTAGATTTTACTTCTCTGGAAGTTTTTGATGAAGTGAACTCAAATTGCGAAATTGGGTCTAATATTTGAATGTTAAAGCACCTTTTTTAAGGTAATGTTAGTTAAGTTTGGTTTCCCAAAAGTCGATATGTCATCTGAAAACTTGAAGTTTTTTCATAGTGTAGGGGGTGTTCGGGGTTAAGAATGGCATACGAAAGGATATACTAAAGAGTTCTCGGAATGGAAAGAAAGGAGTGAAGCAAAATTAATTTGAACAGGGCAGGTGAAGTATTTTCGTACATTATATTGGCATTTAGTTCCGGGCATTTTACTTGGACTAATTAGGTCTGCACATACGGGATGAATTATGACGTCAGAAAACTCAGATTATATGAGAGGGAAGCGAAGTGTGTGGAATGAAACGGAATACAATGACAGTATTATGTTAAAATTGTGAAAACTTAATGAAAAAAAGATAGTGATTCTGTAGTAGGTACGTTTCGCACATTTGCTCACAACATTTTCTTCTGTGATGAGGCTCCTTTTTTAACCGGTGAATACGTTAACAAAGAAAATCTCCACATGTGTGGAAGTGATAATCCACATGTAACAGTCGAAAAACCATTACATTTAATAAAAGTCACTGTATGGTGTGCAATTTGCTCTGGGGGTGTCATTGATGAATACTTTTTTGTAAATGGTTATAGCCTGGGTGTTAAGCGATTTATTTGTTTTGGGTCTGAAATCGAAGATATGGATTTGAAAGACATGTGGTTTCAACAAGACTATGCCACACCACAAACAGCATGCGCCGTTGAAAGAAAATTTTTTCCCAATAAAATCGGTCGGTGGTGTTGGCTCACCGTGAATTTCGACGTTGATTTCCTAGTAGTGTAGCGCCAACTAGGCAAACATTCCGGTGCTTAGCTACTCGACTCGAACAGACTGGAACCACAGGAGACTATGCAGGACGTGGCCGCCAACGGACTGGTCGTTAAGCAGAGAATATCGCGGCTGTGGCTGCCGATATCGCTGAGAACGAAGAAACATCAACCAAACAACATCACCAGACGGATCCTAAAGCGAATTTTAGTGAAAGACTTACACATGTTCCCGCACAAAGTGCAAACAGTGCATCAGTTAATGACCGTCTGTCGCGTGTCACTTACTGTCAAGCCATCCTAAATCTCAACAACGAAGAGGACGATTTTGTGTCGAAAATCATAATGACGAGGCGCATTTCCTGTTAAGCGGTTGCGTCAATAAGCAAAATCTTCGTTTCTGGGGCGCTGATAATCGGCGTGTGATGCACGAAAAGCCATTGCATTCACTCAAAGCAACTGTGTGGGTCAGCGTTCACCCGGGAGGAGTTATTGGGCCGTATTTTTTCGGACGCCATCGGCAATACGGTAACTGTTACTGGCGAACGCTTCAGGTTCATCATAACTTCTTACTGCGGGAATTGGATGAGAGGGGCCATAAGCCATAATTGATACATTGAAGGAAGCGTTTTCTGGTCGCGTAAACTCCTTTTTTTGCGATCTGTCATGGCCAGAAAGAAGAAATTGTAAAGGTCGAAATAAATATTTCCATCACTCATTTTTTTTTATTTAGTTAAAAAGTAATTCAAAAACAAAATTGGATGATTTATTTTGCGTAACCTGTTATTATATCGTCCAAAATATTTAACGAAATTTTTTGGGATGGCGAGTACTGTATTCTAATACAAATTATAATTACTCCTAGTGATAAAGAAATCTTAAAATCTCTTAAATTAGATTCTGTACAAAAGTTAATAAAATTAAGTCAAAGATAACATTTTGATTTCGTAGGTAACAACTTAAGCTAATCCTCACATTTAATAAACTATATTAATATGTTAAAAATAGCATTTCGAAACCTTTGTCAATACTCATATGCAGCTTAAGATTTTTAAAACACCTTTCCATTGTTTTATGAAAATCTCAAATTTTTATTAATTTTGTTTTACTTTTTTTAAATAAAAATCGTAAGCAATTAGGCAGTATTTGATGCAACATGTATGTATCAGTGTGTAAAAGAAGCTTTTTAAACATAAATTATGCTAGCTAAGCGTACGCAAGCAGGAACAAATGTAGTGTATTAGTAGTGGTGTAAGATCATCAGTAATATAAAACAAAAATTCAACGTTAATATAAATCGATACATACATACATACAAACAAAAAAAAATCAATACACAGATATTTCTAAAAATAAAGTAGAAGATCGTTTTCATTGGTTTTCATGTTGTTCTTGTTGTTTTTTTTATAAATTTTTATTATTTTTTTCTGTGAGGAAAAGAATACACTATTCAGAAAGCATATTTACGCAGACAACAGTACCTGTAAAGTATTTTTTAATCGCTCTGGGACACATTTATGTTCAATTCTTTTGCACACATTGAGCACCTTTTGTATGGTTAACAATTAAATAAAAAAATGGTGTAAAAAAAGGACACTGATACAAATTCTATGTTTTTTTTTTGCTTTTTTCAGAAATTGTAAACTCAACTAAAAAATAATAATTATTATTTTAAGGAAAAAATAAAAATGGTGACCAGCTGCTTTTTTCTGATAGCAAGTTTGAATTCTTCATTAAATAAAAAAGAAAAAAAAAATGAAAAAAATATAAATGAAATAAACAATTCTTAAAAAAACACATCATAGATATATTTATAGAATATTATATAATAATTATGTATAAAAGAAACAGAATAGAAGTCTAGAGTATAGAGTGTTATAACAACCAGGGCCTAACCTGGACTTAGTGGCATTGCTGGCGGTTCTGCCCCCAATCCGTCGCCGTTAATGTCAGTGTCCGGACTTGATCGGCCTTGGCTACTACCACAACAACTACTCACTGGAGACGATCTATGAGTTGATGAATTAAATCCATTTGTTATATTTAATTGACTCGATGAACGACTTCTAGTTTATTTTTGATACAATGTAAAATTTACGTGTTAAATTAGTCGCTTGTAATTTATTGTGATATTTTTTTTCTTTTGTTGGTATTATGTTTTATTAATTTATGTGTTAATGGGATTATATTTCAAATAATATTGGTGATACGTTCGATATTCATTTAAATAAAATTTTATTCGTAAATGAAAATGAAATTGGTAAAGTCTTGTTAAAGATTGTTAAAATGTAAAACTTTGCTATGTTTTAGTGCAAGACAGGGGAGGGAATGACAAGTGATGGAAACTGAATCTAAGTGAAATGGAGAAATGTCTTTTTTTCTGGACGGATTGTGTATGGTTTTTCTTTTAGTTTTATTTGAAAACTTGATTTTAAATGATCACGTCAGCTGGTGTTAGCTTTTATCCAAAACTAAAATGCATTTTCAAAATCAAACAAATCATGTTTTTTGTATCTTACTTTAAAGTTTAAAGAAGACGCATTAAATATTAAAGGTTTTAGACCTGGAAACCATTAGAGAAACAAATGTTAGCCAATCAAATGTGAAAAAAAACTTCTTGAAACAGTGACAAACCCTTGACATGGTCGACAGGCCGATTTCATGACTCAACTTTTTGTTTTTCAAAAAGCCAGATTTGTTTAATGCAAAATCTTTTTGTTACTAAAATTTTTAAAATATTTTTTGAGTTCAAATTGAGGCTTAAAATGCTAAATATTGAACATTTTTGAATAACTTAGAAGTAGTACCTGTGTTCAAAGTTGGTCGAGGCATTAATGAAACATACGAAAATAATCCAAAAACAACAATTTTCTCAAAATTCGTTCATGTGTTTTTAGTTTAATCAAAATCGTTTGAATCGTTTTCGAAAAAAACAATTGAATTAGTAAATCAGTTCTAGATGATCTGAAACAAAAATTGGAATCTTTTCTTTAAGAAATATCATTGAAATGATTCGTACCAAATTTTAAACAAATCGACCCATCTGTTAAGGAATATATTTGACGAACAAAAACTAGGACCCATAGATAGTATAACGGATACTACTGTGTTGGACATCTCCAACATCGTAGAATTAGAGAAAGTAGGACAACGGCCAAATCCTATTTTTGGGATACTCCTGAAAAACAAACTTAGAATTCTGAATTTGCCAAGACGTTTCGAAATCAGAAAATTGCAGAATTGAATGTTCCATAAGTATACACTTATCTAGTTATAAAACCGGAAACACTTAAGAATTCAGGTGTTCCTCAAAAGATATTACCTTTTAATATAATTTTCACGCACTAAAGGAATTATGACTACCCTTAAAATATTTCAGCATAGTGCGAGCGTTTTAGGAAAGTTGGAGGGGATTTAAAAGGAGATACCGATGCACATTGGTTTTGAATGACTGAATATAATAATAGGAGGGAAAGAGTCGGGTAAAGTATTTCACATTCGTGTAGTGCGGCTAAAGAAAGAATCTCTGAATTTTACTGAGCGTCCAAAGTTGGGCTCAAGGGTAAACTGATGGGCATTCCCTGACAAGAAACGTTGCTACGATGATGAGAGATTGAAATGTTTCTGTTATACTTCTATCACTTTTCATTTTCCAATATACTCAAGTGTTTTATTTGAGGACCTGCCCAAATATGGGAATTGTACTCGAGCTTTGGACGAATACAAGCCTTATACGAGTAGATTACAGCCAGATCAGAAGGGGTATGAAATTTCTTGCAAGGTCGAAGGAAATATAAACACTTAGCAGCGTTTTTGGCGACGTCGAATATGTGGTAATTCCACACAAGGTGGTATGTGATGCACAGAACTGATAGCTGTTCAGATTTTTCAATGCAAGTGCCGATCGTGGATAGCGAAATTGGGAGTGGGTTTAGTGGTGGGGAATAGGATTAGAAACGAAGTAATTGAATTTAAGCCGATTAGTGATCTCCTATGTAGCAATTTCCAAAACATGATCTTACTATGTCCCCCCGCCCTACCTTTGAATCTGAAGATCATACCAAAGAATAGATATGTGATCGCCTGAAAGACTACGGAGCATTTTTGGAGTACCATTTCAAAGTACTATTCGGGGACACCAATGCTAGATTGTAAAAGTAAACATCTTCACCTACCATATACGCCAAAAATGTCTGCAGCGCTTGTTTTGCAGCGAAGAAAAAAACTATCGAGCTAGAAATCGGGAAGACAAGAAGTAGACCGAAGAGTTTTACGATCGAAGCGAAACCCGGAAGTTTTACTGATTTTAATACTGGAACGCAAGAGAATATGTAGGTAACCTAATCACCTGGGCACAGGAAATATTAGATATATTTGAGCAGCGCTTCCAGTTAAATGGTCATCATAAGCGCAAGGAGACACAACACTTCTAGTAAATATGAAAACTCAAGGTTCATGCATCAAATTATCATCGATCAAGGCAACACTTAAATCGACAAATACCAGTTTGGCTTTCGGCCTAGCAGCTCGACCATAAACCAAAATTTCAAACTGAAGCCGATTTTTGAAAAGATCAATGAATTTAAAACTGAGAACCACCATCTTTTTATAGTCTTCAAAAACGCATATGATGGATTTTTCTCCAAGAGTTCTATTTTGGCAATGGGAAAGCTGATCCTGTGTGGCATTAAATCTGCAACTATATCTATAATAATAGCTCCTCTCAACTATTGCAAAAAATTCGAAAAATTAAACGAGTTTCGGCAAGGATGAGATTTTTTCAATCTTTGTGGTGGAAATAGTGAGACAGTGCGAAGGGGAGATGTTAATACGGATAAAGCTAAGTGTACACGATTGGTAGATCTTACAATATTGTCAGATCTGTCAGTGAAAAACATGCTTACAATGTCTTACAACTATGTAGTCTTACAATTAATTGTCAGAAAATTTGTCTGACAATTAATTGTTAGATCATTGTCTGACAATTAATTGTAAGAAATCTGACAATCATGTGTACGCTAGCTGACAATCGTGTAATCTTCCAATTAATTGTCAGAAAATGTATCTGACAATTAATTGTAAGACGGTAAATTGTAAGGTATTTGATAATCGTGTACACACAATTTATTGTCAGGCCTGCCAATTTTTATCGTTGTCTGACGTTTCTGACAATGAAGAAATTGTAAGATGTTCGTTTTTTAGCATCATACAATTTTTTCATTGTCAGAAAATTTGCAGCCAAGGTTTAATTGTCAGTTTCCATAACCAACAAAAACTGACAATTAATTGTGTGTGTACACGGTATTAATTGGTAGGTATTAAGCCGGCTATCTGAAAATGAATTGTCAGCCAACTTCTGACAATTAATTGTAAGAGATTGGTAGATTTTCTAACAACCGTGTACACACACAACTTAATTGTCAGCTCATTGGTAGATAATTATCAGACATTGTCAGGTCTTACAATATTGTAAGATCTACCAATCGTGTACACTTAGCTTAAGACTCACTACTAAAGCTAAGTGTACACGATTGGTAGATCTTACAATATTGTCAGATCTGTCAGTGAAAAACATGCTTACAATGTCTTACAACCGTGTAGTCTTACAATTAATTGTCAGAAAATTTGCCTGACAATTAATTGTTAGATCATTGTCTGACAATTAATTGTAAGAAATCTGACAATCATGTGTACGCTAGCTGACAATCGTGTAATCTTACAATTAATTGTCAGATACATTTTCTGTACCAACCGTGTACACACACAACTTATTTGTCAGCTCATTGGTAGATAATTGTCAGACATTGTAACCGTGTGTACACGGTTGGTACAAAATCTACCAATCTCTTACAATTAATTGTCAGAAGTTGGCTGACAATTCATTTTCAGATAGCCGGCTTAATACCTACCAATTAATTGTAAGAGATTGGTAGATTTTCTACCAACCGTATACACACACAATTAATTGTCAGTTTTTGTTGGTTGTGGAAACTGTGACAATTGAACCTTGGCTGCAAATTATCTGACAATGAAAAAATTGTATGATGCTAAAAAACGAACATCTTACAATTTCTTCATTGTCAGAAACGTCAGACAACTATAAAAATTGGCAGGCCTGACAATAAATTGTGTGTGTACACGATTTTCAAATACCTTACAATTTGACGTCTTACAATTAATTTTCAGATACATTTTCTGACAATTAATTGGAAGATTACACGATTGTCAGCTAGCGTACACATGATTGTCAGATTTCTTACAATAAATTGTCAGACAATGATCTAACAATTAATTGTCAGGCAAATTTTCTGACAATTAATTGTAAGACTACACGGTTGTAAGACATTGTAAGCATGTTTTTCACTGACAGATCTGACAATATTGTAAGATCTACCAATCGTGTACACTTAGCTTTAGTAGTGAGTCTTAAGTCAACAGCTTAAGTCAACATTGTATGAAGTGGCGCAAAATTAATCATACTATCGGAAGATGTTATAATTTTTGCAAATGGCGTCGTACGTCAATCGTATTTGACATTTGTGAACAAACAGATAAGCAATGAAGCGCGGAATAATTGTGTCGACTTTTTGACCAATAATCGGTCGGTGGTACGCTGCACCGCAGCGTGAATTTCGACGAGCGACGAGGGACATTTTCACTTCTGGGGCACTGAAAATCCGCGTGAGGTGCACGAAGAGCGATTACATTCACTAAAAACCATTGTGTGGTGCGGCGTTCACGCGAGAGGTGTGATTGGCGCGTATGTATTTAGTTGGGGACGCCATCGGCAATACGATCACAGTCCTTAAGGAGAATATTCGACAGGTTGCGAACATTTAACACCGGAAATCTAATGGAAAGTAAATTTTCTATCGAATTTAACGGTTTCAAGCCGATTCGTCTATATCAATTAATTTAATAATCTCTCAGCATTACGAGACCTTAGTGGTTCAGTTTCTGGGAGACTTGATTCGGTCGTTCTTTAGAATGTACCTTTGGCGCCCAATAATAAGAAATCGATTAACAATTGGGTATAAACAAGACCCTTATTTCAGTACACGCATAGTAATGAATGCTTCGTTCAAAAATTGCCCCAGATTTGGAGTTTTTTACTAGAAAATTCAACTTCATAACAAAAAACAGACTCACTTAAGTAATACATTTTCCTTTCTCAAATAAGAAATTGGTTTTCTTAAAGCAGGTACAGTACTGCAATTCAGTGAAAGCATTAGATGCCAAACGCTAAAGCAATTTACACATAAAATAGCTCACAAAATACAAAACAGAATTTTTCATTAAAATTTTCACAGTATAGGAACGAGAACTGCATTTTTATAAAGCATCAAGTCATCAACGAAATTTCAGTCTTATCGACAATAACAACAAGTTCGATATAAAAAAGTAAGCAAATTGGCGAAAAATATTATTTTTGAAAAATTAATGATCTAGGATTGTATGTAGTATTGATTTGTAACGTTTGGAGGTAGTTACGGTTAGATTATAGCAGTAAAGGCGGTAGTTATAAAATGAGTAATTTAAATGAAAAGAACTTACCCGCAATTACTTTTGGCGCCGATGCTTTGTTTTCTTTTTAATTCGATTTGCAAGGCAAACAAGAAGGAAAAATAAATGAGAAATTCAAAAATATTTGTTTTGTTTTGTTTTTAGGGAAAATATTTTTATGACTTTTGTAAATTTAATGAGCTGCAAGGAAACCAAGAAACTGGCTGCAAAGAAGCCAAAAATTTTCGGGGCTTAGGTATTATAGTTGTTTTATCAAGCTTAAAACGGCCGCCTAAGGGCGATACAAAATTCGATTAGTTAAAACAATTCTTACAAATTATTTATTAGTTTTACTAAAATTTCAACAATCTTACTCAAGCACACTAATTGTGAAAACAGTTTTTATATTTTAAATATAATATATAAAGTCTTTACTAAACTCTACTAAAGGGGATATGATTTTAAAATCAAGTAGTTTATAGTTTCAAAATGTTAATATCTAATTAAGGTTTATTGATATAATTATCTAGCGTTAAGACTAACTAAAAAATATTTCTTTATTATAAGAGATTTGAGATCGAAAATCCGTGGGTATTATATTTCATAGTAGAAGTTTTCTTAACTCCGAAATAATTCAGACACGTTTTCAAAACATGGTTTAGTTTTCATTTACAGAGCGCAAGTGATATTTTTTTTGTTCTGCTTTTATTTGATATTCAATGTTCTTTTGTTGTTGTGACAGGCGTTTTTATTGGTAGTCTATAGCTCGCGCAGAAAAGATTTTAGGCGTTTTTCTTTTTTTTAATCTGAACAGAGCTTGAGCATGTCGAATATAGTCTGAGCAGAGTTGGATCAGTGATCTGTTATTTTTCTATCTTTATTGTTTATAATCTGCGAAAATTCAATTTTAACTTTTTAGTTATATGCCTCACAAAAAGCTAACAAAATGTTTGTATTTGTTTGGAAAACAAATCGTCTCATATGTTCACTTTGAGAGATCAAAACTTTCAACTCCTATCATAGAGAAGAGTTGGAAATAGTTACAAATCGTTATATGCCACTTTAAAATGAATTTAAAAACGATGTGATCGTGTCATACAGTTACAAATCGTAACTGTTTTGAAATAAACGAACGACTATAGTTAACTATGTTTAGAAAAAGAACAGCCCGGAGCTCTTCGATTTATTTACGAAACACACTGAAGCACTGAACTGTCAAAAACGTCAATCTCAATTTTTAATTGTTTGTTTGTCTGTCTCTGTCAGATTACACGAAAAAAGTGAAGTTATCCGCGCTCAAGTTTTAACCCCATATGCTCTGTAATTTTATTCTGAACTCATAGAGCGCTCTCCCAGGTCCGATTGAAAAAAATAAACACAACCTGAGCATTCTAATTTATTTGAGTTAAAAGAAACAGATCTTTTTTTAAAGCTCAGTTCCCTGCTCTGAGCTTAAAAAGAAAAACGCCTATTAGCCGCGTTTTATTATTCACAAATCTATCTGGATCCGGATCTGGATTAAGTTTTAACATGTATTACAAAAACAATTTGGGATCCTGTTTTAATTCGGGATCTATTTCAAAGATCAAAAAATCAGTTATTACACTGGCGAGTAGATGGCTTTTTATGGTAAGGTAGTGTAAGCTATAGTGTAAAGAAAAAAGACAAGAAATAATTGAAAATTTACAAACCCAAGGATAAAAAGAGACCGACTTATAACACTGCTGTCACTAAGATCCGTATCGTTTTATTTTCAAGGGAAGATCCAGATCCGGATCCAGATAGATTTGTGAATAATAAAACGCACCTATTATCGCCAATGATCCATATAGAATAACCCTTGACAATAAAACGATACAGATCATAGTGACAGTAGTGTTGTATGCTCATCTCTCTTTTGCTTATGTTTCTTGATTTTCAAATGTTTCTTGTCTTTTTTCTTTACACTGTAGTTTACACTACCTTACCATATAAAGCCATCTACCCACCAGAATACGAACTAATTTTTGGATCTTTAAAATAGATCCAGATAGAGAACAGGATCCCGAATTGTTTTTGTAATACGTGTTAAAACTTAATCCAGATCCGGATCCATATAGATCTGTAGATAATAAAACGCACCTATTATTATAATTTGTACGTTATACTACTGGTTTGCGTGGCATTGGTCACGTTCAGAATTCTATATGTATCTGCTTTGTGTTATTGTACTCCCGTGTAAGAAACAGCTGATGCAAAAACGAAATCTCAAGTAATCCTAAGAATTTAAGTATACACAGCTATCCTATGAGAAACTTCAAAAACAGCTGACTACAAATCTGATCTAAAGCTAAGTGTACACGATTGGTAGATCTTACAATATTGTAAGACCTTACAATGTCTGACAATTATCTACCAATGAGCTGACAATTAAGTTGTGTGTGTACACGGTTGGTAGAAAATCTACCAATCCCTTACAATTAATTGTCAGAAGTTGGCTGACAATTCATTTTCAGATAACTGGCTTAATACCTACCAATTAATTGTAAGAGATTGGTAGATTTTCTACCAACCGTGTACACACACAATTAATTGTCAGTTTTTGTTGGTTATGCAAACTGACAATTAAACCTTGGCTGCAAATTTTCTGACAATGAAAAAATTGTATGATGCTAAAAAACGAACATCTTACAATTTCTTCATTGTCAGAAACGTCAGACAACGATAAAAATTGGCAGGCCTGACAATAAATTGTGTGTGTACACGATTATCAAATACCTTACAATTTACCGTCTTACAATTAATTGTCAGATACATTTTCTGACAATTAATTGGAAGATTACACGATTGTCAGCTAGCGTACACACGATTGTCAGGTTTCTTACAATTAATTGTCAGACAATGATCTAACAATTAATTGTCAGACAAATTTTCTGACAATTAATTGTAAGACTACACGATTGTAAGACATTGTAAGCATGTTTTTCACTGACAGATCTGACAATATTGTAAGATCTACCAATCGTGTACACTTAGCTTAAGTTTGCTGTTTCTGTAGTTTTTTTTTTCAGAAATAAATTAAATATTAATGATTGAATTATTCAAATTATTGTTTTTGTTAATATATACCCGTAAAGTTTTTGAACAAGTAAAAAAACTTATTGATTTCTGCACCGAATTTGTCCACAAGGAAATATTTCTATTTCATTTTCTTTCGTATCAGGGCATATCTACAGAACTTTTAAACTTGTGATTTTGAAACTTTATTTTTTCAAATACTTCGCACACCACTGAGACTTTGCGCACTTTTTACTGAACTTATCAGTATGTTGAATAAATAGTCGTGCATCGATTTTATCGCGGGCCGTTGAGGTAGGGTATATATACAATATTATAAGAGCAGGACCCGAAATTTCATTTATTTGAATAAATACTCTAATTAAGGTTGATAATTTTAAAACTACAATAATTATTTTTGTGGCCCATTGTTTTTCTAGAAATCTATAAGCATACAGTAAGATCAGAAGCAGAAAAGATCGATTTTAAGCCTTGCGAAAGATGTGCTATACATTTAAGTGCAAATTTCCATTCTTGCAGAAATTCGATCTCTGATTGAAAACATTTCTAGTCTCGAAAATTTATTGCGCACATACTTGATTCGGTGCCGTGAAATAAGGCCAAGTGAAATAAGGCCAACTTTCAAAAATTGGCCTTATTGCACTTTGATAAAGTGAAATAAGGCCAATTTTCAGTAGTTGGTCTTATTTCACTTTGACAAAGTGAAATAAGGCCAAATGATTTTGAGAAATAAGACCAAATTGGTCTTATTTCACTTTTTAAAAGCGTAATAAGAGCAACTGAATGTATTTAACGGTGCCGTGACATAAGGCCTAATTTTAATACTTGGCCTTATGTCGCTTTTACAAAGTGACATAAGGCCAAATTTGCTTGGGACTTAAGGCCAAACATAAAATATTTTGTTAAAAATAAAAAAGTAGTTTTTGCCGTTAGATTCATATAAAACATAATTGTTTATTGAGGGCCGTTGTTCTGGGTTTTCTTGAGCAACAGTACCTTGGATGGCCCGCTTCGCGGGTTTTCAGGATTTTAACTCCCTTTTCGGGGCTCACACCCGCTCACGCAACTCCGTTGCTCCGCTTAGGGTATGTTCAGTCGCCAAGCAGGCGCCTGTAACAACAGTTTTGTATTTTACATTAATTGGAGTAAACAACTAACAGTTATGTACTGTTGCCCAAGAAAACTGTTGCTACAGGCGCCTGCCTGGCGACTGAACATACCCTAAGCGGAGCAACGGAGTTGCGTGAGCGGGTGTGAGTCCCGGAAAGGGAGTTAAAATCCTGAAAACCCGCGAAGCGGGCCACCCAAGGTACTATTGCTCAAGAAAACCCAGAACTTCGGCCCCCAATAAACAATAAATTATGTATTATACGAATAAATTATACTTATAAATGAAATGAAATAAATATAAAAATGCAGTTCGGCCTTATTTCGCTTTGTCAAAGTGCAATAAAACCAACTGTTGAAAGTGAAATAAGACCAATTTGGCCTTGGATTTTGAGAAATAAGACCAAATTGGTCTTATTTCACTTTTTCACGACATTCTGGGTTTTCTTGGGCAATAGTACTTTGGGTGGCCCGCTTCGCGGGTTTTCAGGATTTAACTCCCTTTTCGGGGCTTACATCCGCTCACGCAACTCCGTTGCTCCGCTTAGGGTATGTTTAGTCGCCAGGCAGGCGCCTGTAGCAACAATATTTTTTTTATTGTTTGCAAAATGGTGACCGGCACACAATATTAACAAGACGTGGACGTTAGTATAATGTAATAATTGCAAATCTTAGACCATTTAGACGGTAGTCATAAATTAAAAAAAAAAAAATTCAATTATGCCCACTTGTCTAAAATCAGCTTGATTGTTTTTGGTGAAAATGATATCTTGGTAATTTCTGTTGCAAATGTCTATTTAGCTTTTTCTGATTCTTACTCTGTGTCTTTTGTTTCTTAATTAATAGAATTAATAGAAGAAGGATATCTTGACCAAAAAATGAGGCATTGCTCACGAACGGTAAGTGACAAATTGTCTTTGTAAGTATATTTCAATAAAATGTTCAAAGGACCAATTTTGTCAAAAATGAGTTCATAATTTGCATTTTTATATAAACAAATAACAAAACAAAAAAAAAAAAACAAAAATGTTGTTAAATTTCTTCCACAAAATTTTGCGTACAGCTAATAACATTCTTTCATTACACACTGTGCTAATAACGGTACATTTTTTCGGACTACAGGGTTATTTGCTCGAGTTGCACAGTTGAATAAAATTATATATTTTTGAGTTTCGCGAAATTAATTCAAGAAAAATTAATAGTTAATTTGTTAATAATTAATTAAACACCAAAAAAAAGTAAAGATAAAAATATTGAACTTATTTTTTCACTTAATTGATCCTTTAAACATTGTTTTTTTAAAATATGCTTAAAAAAATGTATCACTTACTTGTATGTAAGTACTTAAAAATGTATGTAAGTATTTTTAAAAATATATCTTTAAAAACTATTTTTTTGTCTTTTATGAAGGGGAAGACACATGTGTAAGAGAAAACCTGTCTGAATGTTGGTACCACTGCAAGGCAAATTCGTACGAAATTAAGAACGTCGTTTTCAAATCCGTACGAAAATCAATTTCGGTAACGAATTCAATTCGGAACGAAAATCAATTTCGGTAACGAATTCAATTCGGAACGAAAATCAGAACAGGGGTGAATACATTTAAAATTCATAAAATCCGTTAGACAATACATCACCGTTTACATATGTATACATACATACATATGTATGTATGAAAAAGAAACACAGATATTTTTTTTGGCAGCTGAGTTTCCTACTCTGAGCTCAAAAAGAAAAACGTCTCAAATAATCGTCAGCCGCGATTAGTTAAGTTTCGTTCAAATTAAGTAAATGCCATCCCAGTTCGGCGCATAATTGGATTTGACAAATGCAGAAAAAAAAACACAAAGCGTGTTTCTTTTTCAGTTCAGAATAGAGCACTGAATAGAGTTCGAGCATGTCGAGTAAGTTCTGAACAACCTCTGTACCAAGCGTGACCTTTGCGCTCCGAGTTGTTTTTGAAACACACCTGAACATTTAACTATCACCATTTTTTTTAAATTTTCATCTGTCAAATGCTTGTGTCAAGAAAATTAACTGTTTCTGGTTCTGCTCAGTTATATTATTGTGAGCTTAAAGAACGCACTCCAAAAACGCCAAAACATGCTCAGAACGAAAAAAGTAACACATATTCGCAGCTCTGAACACTCTGAATTAAAAAAAGAAACATAATTTATTTTTTGACAACTCAGTCCCTGCTCTGAACTAAAAAGAAAAGCGCCTCTTGTGTCGATCTAAAAGACGTGGAGCATGATTCATTTTCGACCGGCACAAAAGTTGAATTTCGGTGAATAGACACACTTTTGTCTGAATCATCGCTGCTAATTTGGTGCAACATACGGGTGAATTGCTCGTGGCGCGAGCGATTATTCGCTCTTCACGGACAATGAGCTTTCTTTTTATCCCGGTCGTGTCACAGTGCCATAACTGTTCGGATTTAAAAAGTGGCTATAATCCGTCGAACTATATATGCGTCAGCTATACAATCGAACTAACAACATGGATTCAGTTCAAATGTAAAGGATATAATATTGAAAGAAAAATCGATCAAAGACTACAAGTTATGTCACCTATGCATATTTCTTTCATCTTTGAGAACCTGTTTAATGTTGCAAATTAAACCTCTTTTTGAAAAGGGGGCTAATTATATGAAACGCAATGGTTCTTGATGATTTATTAGTTTAAATAATTTTGAAAGAACAATATCAACTTCGTCAGCACTTAAGGACTATTCACATGAGAACGACCAACGAATAAAATAACAAATGGGATTTAAAACATATATAAGCCTAAATTCTTCACAAATACTTTACAAAAGGGTAGAAATCTAGTTTAATTTAATGTAAATACAATAAAATTTACGTTGTAATTGCTAAAATGAGAAAAATTTGAGAAAATAAATTGGTCGTCGCAAATTGCAATATGATTGCTACGAACTGACAAACAATATTCGTGTTCCACATACCATCCACACTGCAACGAATGAATTGTTCGCGCGCGACTAACCTCAAAATTATTCTAAAAGAGTTTTCTTTAAGACAGTTGTGGTTGTCTAAGTAAACGATATTCGCGACGAATAAAAATAAAATGCACGACTGGGTCGCACGAACTTGCTCCTATGTAATAGACTAGGAATTTTAAAAACGAATGTCATTAGAGAAAACTGTTCATAAGGATAAAATTAATTTTTTAAATTCTTTTAAAGTAAGGGACGAAAACAGAATGCTATGCAAATATGAATTTATGCAAGAACAAAAATTATAAGTCGTTTTAGTGGTTTCTTAAAAAAAAGCTTTTATATACAAAATTTTTAAAAAACTTTTAAGAAAGAATTTTGGTACGCCAATTTAAAGTTTTTATTATTGTTCGAATAAAAATTAAATTTAAAAAAAAATATTGAGCCGTTTCTGAGATATCGAATTTTCAAAAAAAGAAAAAAAATTGATTTTTTTTTTCAAAAATTCAAAAAATATTTATTTTAAAGTTTTGAAATTCAATGTGTTTTAGACTTTTTAGGAGCTTCTCTATAAAAAATTTCATTAAGAACCGTTATGTGGGTAATGAGAAATTCAAAATTCGAAAAAATGGTTCTATGGTAGGTACAAGCTGTAATATCTTAATTTCAAATTTTTTTTAATTAATTAAAGATCATAAAAATTAATTGAAAGAAAAAAATTTTATCAAAATTCTAGGTGCCGTTTTCGAGAAAAAATACGATTTCTGAAAACCATTTTTTTTAATTTTTTAACATTTATTTTAAGGTAAAATGAATTTTTTTTTCACATCTTATAGATTATATTAAGAAACTTTTATTTATCAAGTTTAAAAAAAATCTAGCATGTTGTTTTCGAAATATTGAGTTTTGAAAAAAAAATTTTGAAGTTTTTTTTAAAAATCCAAACAAATTTTTTTTGAAAATTTGAATACACAATTCTATTCTTCTTTCTAATTTTTGAAGAGCCTTCGCGAAAAAAAAATGATCAAAATCGGTGGTACCGTTTTTGAGAAAATCAAAAACAAAAAAAATGGTTCCATGGAGGGTACCCTCAATAACCATTTTTCGGAAAATTTTTTGTCAACCATTATCTAGCTTTAACTAAATGAAATTTTTTTGTGTTTTTATTTTTTAAATATGTGCAGTAGTTTTTGAGAAAAAAAGAATATTTATAAAATTTCGAAAAAAATTCGTATGGCAGGTACCGTTATTTTTGGTCTTAAAAAAAAGAAAAAAACGTGTGGGGGGAAAAAATCAAAACCCATATCTACCAAGTTTAAAGAAAATCGGCCGAGCCGTTTAGGCTGTAGTCGAACCGACAGACAGACAGACAGAATTGCCAGACACACTTTTTTAGTCTTCGCTATCATCGTAATGTCAAATTTGATCAAAATCTCGAGTTCGATTTTTTTTACGAATGCATAACTTGCCTTCGTCGGTCGTGAATAGTCCTTTAGTCTAACCGTGTTTGGAATTTGTGGTATTTAATATAAGCAGGTTATTATATCTACGTGTTTCCAAACAAGTTAAAGAGGAGGTTTAAACCTAAGGCAATGCACCCGACTTGAGCCCAATTGAAAACCTTTCGAAACTCAGAGAGCAGGAGATAGCCAATGAACCAGCACCAAAAGCTTATTATTTGGCCAACAAATTATTTTAACTTAAAAACTAAAGGAAGTCTTTAATGTCACTAATTATTTGGCCATCCACTGTAATACTCATCCTATGAAAAAATTATGTTTAGTTTCTGCATATTTATTAAAAAGCTGTTTCCAAAGCTCACGAAAGCAAAACAACAGAATTAATTCCAAATATTAAGAACTTATTAATACATCAAACATACATTTCAAATATTTTAATTGTTTATCCTTCCAATACATAATTTAAAAAGAGAAAATATTGCAGGTTCCTTTTTTCCAATTTTAAAAGCCAGCTATAACACAAGGACATTTTAAACAGTAAATACTTTCTAAAACTTTACCAATTTCATCTCATATAAATCTATATTATAATAATTTCTTCAAAATGGTTCTTCCGTTCTATTGTTTTTTTTTTTTTAAATTTTTGTTTACTTATTTGACAAAAAAAAATAAGAAAATGCATTTTGCTTTTTAATACCTGCTCTTATTCGAACCTCTATGCCTATGAAACCACCAATCGAATGTATCACTAAAACTAGTGTTATTTTTTAAAGCGCAATTATTCGTTGAACAATCACAATCACAATTGCACGAAGTAGTGTCAGATTCACGTTCGGAGGACTCTGAAGAATTGTTAAGGCTCCCGCCGTGGCATGCTGAACAAGTGGTTGTTGTTGTATCACGACTATTTGATAAATTTGATGATTTACCCGTTAAATCCGAATGAGTATTTTCATCGGGCGGACCAGGACCTTCTGGGGCATATAACACAATTACATTTTCGGGTACATTGTTTATTGAATTTTTGATTTTGGTATTTGGTAAGTTATCAAGTACATTTTTGTTTTATTTGATTTTGTATTTTTTTTATTATTTTTGTTTGAGGAGAAAACATTAAAGAAAAAAAAAATAAACATTATTTATGGGTTTCTTGGCATTCAACATATCCTGTTCTGCATTAAGTAAATAATATAATTGGTTCAGAATAAATTTAAAAAATAATAATAAGATATAAATTCAAACATAATAGAAAAAAAAACTCAAAAACATAATAATGATGAGTTGGAAGCGTTATTAAACGAACAAAAAATCATTACTAAGCGGCACATTGACACAGATTTTATACAAAACTGACAACAGTCGTTTATCAAAATATCAAAATTAAAAAAATTTAAAAAAAACACTAGACAAATGCCACATAAGCACATATATAAATAAAATAAAACAACAAAAACAAAATTTTATGGATGCAAATTAAATCTGAAGATGTGTTACACGTCTGTAGATCGGCAAGCCTAAAAAACATATTTAGAAGCATAATCTAGTCGCGGTTTGAAATTGCAGAATTTGACAAGAAGATTTAAAAACTAATTGGTTTTCTCTCCATCTAAAAGGATTTTGATGTTAATATCATAATTATTTTGATTTTATTGAATATGGTGGATGGATCATGCAATGAAATTATCAAATGAAAAGAGAATCAACACAAAATTTAATTTAAGTAAATAATTTTTTTTATCAATTTGTATGTTTAGTGTTGCGTGTTAAATATTTAATTGCAATTAGCTTTAATATGTGAATGTGGTAAGTAGTAATGCATAAACTAGTAATAATTCGGAATATCACTGATAAAAATGTTTGTCTGGTTGGTATTATCAATAACATGAAAAAGTTTAGAATACTATTCTACAAATTTTAGTACTCTGGACTGATATAATTATGTGAATACTTGATCGTTAACCGTAGCCGAAATCAAATGTAAAATAAATAGTTTAGCTGTTTATACACACCTAACTTGCTATAGATTTATCTATGTATATTAACATATACATACTATTAATACAAGCATATGTGTACGCTTAATGAATATTGACTTTTACTATTAAAATCTATAAATGATATAAATTTGGAAAACTATACTCAATAAATGTATCTACATATATTAATTTAATATGGTCTGTATGTGCTAAATATAACTGAAATAGGAAAATTATTTTAATACATCGAGCACAGCGACAAAAGCGTACGCTATTGAAAAGTCGCAGCAAAATATGAATAAATACAAATTAAACTATTAGCTTTGAAACATTCTTTTGAATTATTGGCATATTTATTTAAAAAAAAAACTTATTTGTCGAACGAAATACCAAAACAAAAGCTCACATTTTGAGTTCTATGCTTTTTGTTGCTTGTAAATTTAACATGAAACAAATTTTCTGAAAACTCAAAGTTTTGCATGAAAATTTGTCGCAAGCAATCATATTGTACATACTAAACAGTCTTATGTGATTGCAACAATATTTTTAAATACATACATAATTAAAGGCTCAAAATAAAGTTACAATATGTCGGGCAGAAATTAAAAATATAATGAAGAAATTAAATTATTGACCAACTTGCATATCAACATATAAAAATATAATGTTCTAACGGAGTTTTTTTGGAGAACAAATATTTTTTTGTGTAACATAATCTGAAACTCTTAAAATATTTGAGAACAGTGCGAGCGAGCGTCTAGGAAAGTTGTAGAGGATCTAAAAGAAGATACCTATTCACATTCGTTTTGAATGTCTGAATATTGTAATTGGGAGAGATAAGGCATTCCACATTCGTACAGTGTGAATTAAGAAATAACCTATGAATTTAACAGTCACTCATATTCTGAAACTCGTATTCGACTTCACTTGTACTAATATTGGGAAACGAAAAACATCGCATACGACTGTAGTTGAATACGAGTCATAAATACGAGTTTCAGAATATGGATGGGTATGTCTGAAGTTTGCCTCAATGATAAACTTGTGGACAAATATGAGGCTGATGAATTAACCGTTTTAAACCGTTTTTTTTACTAGAAATAATTTCGTTAGTGTTTTGCACATCATTTTCACAATTAAAACAAACCTAACAAAGGTAAGAACTGTTTTCAAATTAGTACAGCTCAAAAATTTAGATTTGGAAAATTAATTTGAAATACAAAAATTGCCAAAATCGGCATTTTTAGAGACCCGATTCAAATATAAATTGATTTCTTTTACCAAAGAAAAGCCACAGCCACATGCATAAGTCCAGCACCAACTCGAAGAGAACCATGACCTAGTGTCTTACAACTCTCAACAATTCCTGTGTGCGTGTTACCAGAAATGGAAAAATTCCTCAGTAAATCAAAAAATATGAGTGTTTATAAGTTTTTGTGGAGTTTGTGGAGTCTAATTTCTATCATATCGATTGGCGTTTAGGCTTTACTTAAAAATGCTAAACTGAGCATACAAATAGGGGAAATGAAGCTGAATACTTAATTAAATAAAAGTGAAAATTATCTGTATTGTCTTTAAAAAAAAAAATCTATTATGATTTACAACCGACTTCGCAATAACCAAGTGGTAGTTATGAGATTAAGTCAACAAACGGTGTTCAAACCTATGAGTTTTAATTTTCTTGGCTTAAAAAATTTCACTGATTACTTGGTTATTTCTTCTAGTTTTATTGTGCCCTGTCTGTCCTATTTGAATACCTAAATATCAGAGATGTGATTTATATGATTTCAAAAAATGTTTAAAAATAAAATTAAACTACAGAGGGCTAAGCCATTCTTCTAATTTCATAATTCAAAATATAAACAATTTGAAATAAGTTTATAAAGCTCAAATTTTAAGTGCACTGAGTACAATATAAATAAATTAATAACAACGCTCAATTCAAGCACTACTTCCACTGCACATGTTTTAAGTAACCTTCTTATTTAGTACGAGCGTTCAGAAATAATATCGAATAGAAATAAACTGAAACGTAATGTTGTATGAACGTATTTTTGTTTTGCTCGAAAAAATATTGTTTTTTTTTTTGTATAGCTTGCGTCAAAACACTTCTTACTTGTCAGTACAGAAAATTCAAATATGCCATGAATCGCCAAAAGCTTTGTTTAACTCTAATTCTAGCTTGTGTAAAAAGTTAAATTAAATTTAACGTATTAATGCAAATGAAATAATGTTGAATTTAAGTTAATTGAACCATCTTCTTAGAAAGTAATCAAAGTTAACTTCTTAGTTTACAAAAAAAAATCAGTTAATAACATAACTAAAACTAAACGAATTTCTCTTTTAATTCATTTCTAAAGAGCGCATTTAAGTTGTAATTCATTTTATCATCAACTTTAACAATCATTTTTTTCAGAGACTTAGATCACTTTCAAATTAAAGGCTCAATTATGTCTTTCGAAATGTTCCTTCTCTCTCGGAAACAAATATAAATTACTAGAAAAATTCTGCTTATGTATTTCAGTGTGTCAGCTCAAACAGAAAATTATTGTTATTATTAAATTAAAAACATTAATATAAAAAGCTTTTCTCTAACCAAAGAGACATGAATTTGCTGTGATAAATTAAAATTTCAAATTTAAATTAAGACAAAAATAATATAAAAAAAAACATAAAATAACAAAATAATAAAACAATAAAACAATAGAAACAAAACACAAAAATTAATAAATAAATAATAATAGGGGATAGAGAATATCAATATATAATTAAAGATAATACAGAAAATCGATTAGTTTTTAAATCCATTTCTAAAAGTGTAATGAATCATAGATCGATGTCATTGCAATTTTAGATTTCCATTCACATATTTGCAAAGTCGCACTTTGAGTTTAATTAATTTAGATCTAAGGATATATTGTGTTAGCATTCCCAAAAAACTACTTTTTAATGTAATGTTTTTATGTTAGGATCTGTTTGGAAATATCAGCTACAAACAACAATATTTTGCAAATTTAAAATCTCGTGAGGTACTGAATTTGAAGACTCTACATTTGCAAGTTTCATTGTGATTTCTGATGTCTCCAAACAAATCCACTATAATTGATGGGAAGTTAAGAATATATGTATATAAAAATGTAAATATTTATGTATAACATATGAATGTCTTAGTATTCGAAAGCATATTCTGAATTTATAGGAATAATGGACTGCCTGCTTTAAATATTTATGCGGATTCGTTTTGGAAATATTTATAACATTAAGTTTCACACAAAATCAACTCACTATTGTTGGCGAGGAGATTCTCGTGCAATTTATCTCTCTGATCCTCGAGCACTTCACCCAAGTAAGTGGCAACTTTCCGGGTGATTTGCTCAACATAGACATCCAATTTACCCAAATCATCTGAAAGACCAACCAGCTGATCCAAAGTACCGACCTTTAAAAAAATTAATTTAAAAATTGCTATACTTATACTAAACTGAGTTTTTTTTTTACTTACCTTTAAGTCGGGAATATGAAATTTAAAATTGACACAAAGATTGTTCTGTTTGTGGGTGAGATTGTTCATTGTTTCGTAGGTTTGCTGGCAGGTTTTATCCCCAGGAGCGGAAATGAGCCAATATTCAGACATGTTGGTGTTTTCTATAAATAAATAAAACATAATTACTTAAAGCGAACGTATTCTTTAATTCACGCGAGTAATTAACCGTTATCAATATATCTCAGAACAATTCAATTAGGGAAGCAAGTATTCATCATCAATTTATATACATACATATGTAAGACGAATTTTTTCACGATCGACAAGACCTACATACACAGTGTTCCAAAAGAAATTGCATGTTTTATTAAATTAAATTGAAACAAAAAGGAATTGTTGTGTTTTACAGAATAAACTTCTGGAAAGAGATATTTAACGTTAACACCACTTTGGGTGTGCATGTACAAATGGTTTTCAGTGTTATAACTAATTACATATGCTCATATGCATAGCAATATAATAAATAAATAAATAAAATTAACTGCCTAAGCATATAAATTCAACCTGTGGATCCCATAGCAGTAGCATTTAGATTAATAAGTTTTATTTGAATTCAAGCCCGAGGGACTGCACATTAGATGATAACTCTTGCTCAGAAAAGTGGAAGATGACCTAAACCGACTAAGTTTACGAATCTGGAGACAACTGGAAATTAAACGAGCTGACTGGAAGAAGCGTTGGTTGATGCCTTGGTCTACTCTGGTCTATAGTGCAACCATAACAAAGTAAGCAAGTGTTTTCTCTTTGCTATCTGATAGTGAAAACAAATGTAATTGTAACTTACGTGTTTTTGAATATTGTAGAAAGTACTGATTCATTTCTTATTTTTAATTATTGGGGGCTATCGTGAACAAAATTTCCCTTGGAATTTTTCCCATCTTAGAAAATTGGAAATCACTGTTCATTGTAAGCTGGGTATTGTCTTTTGAAATGAGAGACAAAGTCCTTATGAAACTTAATTTCCGATATCAATAAATTTCAAGGGAATCTTTCGACATTATTCAAGTTGGGGAACATTCAGAAGGAAATTTTATTTACGATAGGCCCCATTATGTGACGTCAATCAAAGAATTTTGGCAGACATAATTCTATGGAATTCGTCAGCTTTTTAATTATATTGATGAGACTTATTTTGAAAAGGTCAGACCAACTACGACTTGACAAAAATTTTTGGAGATTCGAACTGGCTGAATGCAATGAACTGCAGCAACTGGAAGTGGAACTGCAGTTGGAATAGCCGTCAAAAAGTGTCGTATAATGTTGTATTTTTTTACGTACCCACAATACAGCTGTACACATTTCTAACATTTGATTTTTGATATCGTTTTTTTGGATCAGCCAATTGACTATTGTATAAAATAAAATCATTGTATAAGGTACTGTAACACTGTTTTGCAGTGTCGTGCAATGAGTAGGGGTGCTCTCAAAGTTTTTCCTCTCGCTTTATTGAACCGCAGAAACTTTTTTTCACTTCTAACGGTGCTGTAACTGTCAACAATATTTTATGATACATTTTGCTATTAACAACGAATAGACGCTCAAAGTTAATAATAAATGTATCACTATTTTCTATTATTTTTTCATTTTAATCTTTGAACTCGGGCTCAAATATATTTCAACTAGAACTCGATTTATATACATATGTATATCTAGGTTTCGTAAGATTAGATTATTTATTTATTGTTCTTTCTTCTTTAACTTACAAATTCATTTTACAAGCAAAAAAAAAATTAATAAAAAATTTGTTGTACAATTTCGCTTGGTTTTAATTTTTTTTTAAATTCTTATTAATAATTTGATAACGATAGCCTATAGCAGATTTATAGAAGTAAAAAAGTTGTTCAATATACAGCCCTATCAGGAGTTTCGCCCGAATGTCATTCCACCCGAAAAATGTCCCTTTTTTCTTTTCCCTTATTTTGAGTTTCGGGCGAAAAAAATTTCATGTTCGAAAAATTCCCCTTATTAGGAGCATTCAGTTCGGGTGAAATGCAACACGATTTACATTTAAAATGTTCACTTCTTTTTTGGAGGCGAATAGGAAAAATAATACGAGGAATCATGTAAAACATATCTTTATTTTAATACAAAAGGAAGTAAAGAAGTATAAATTAAATATTTCTGTATCATCAGGTAGAAATAGATACTCTATAGAGCTGTTGAAAACTGAAAATTATTTATAGTTAGATATTAAAGAAGTTCAATGTATAATTTCATTCTTACAATGGTTCAGGTAACTGCAACGGATTTGGATGGTGTCTTAACTGCCTCCGAATATTTCAACGCAGTATTACATCTTACTCTTCCTCAAGCAACAGGAAATGCATGGGTATGCTTTGAGTTTTAATTTAATGGATTTTTTTTAGTTTATCATTTATATTTTTAGAATTCACTTTTTCGTTTAAATAAAAATATCAACCAAACCAATTTTTTTATTCGTCGCTTGATTTAATTCTTACTGGTTGTCAACAACTGTCAAAACAAAAAATTAGATTGTTAGGTTTGTTCATGTATCGAACACGAATAGTGATTAAAAACTGAGAGGGAAATTTTATGTATCCGCTAATTCAGAAAATTTTTTTTCTTAAATAAATCGATTGGAGAAGGATTAAAAATCGTATCATTGCACTCAATGGACATTATTTTAACAAGAAAATGCAAAACCGAATTTATTTTAATTTTTTTTTTAAACAAGAAAAAAGTAAGCTCAGATTTCATTCTCTGTTTCCATCACAGAGATGGGGAAATTTATTGATAGCTCAGTTTTCTGAACATACCTATTTTTCGAACCGTCAGTTCTAAATTCGAAGTGAAATCTTGTTCGGGCGAAATTCCTGATTGCTTTTTAAAATCCGGGGGAACAAAACTATTTCGGGTGAAAGGTTATTCGGGCGAAACTCCTGATAGGGTTGATAGTTTCGTTGACCTGTGTGCTGATGAAGTGGCTAGAATTATATAATCAATTCTGTATAATTTTTCTACCGTTAAAATAAGGATATTTCTGAAATTGTATATTGCAAGATCTTCTAGTTTTTTGTACCATAGGGTTCTCCTTTCTTTGTCTTGGTTTCTCATCGGCTCGACAACCGGGTTCCGGTCCTGGCCTCTTTCAACAAGTCTCTCCACCTATCCCGGTCTCTAGCCGACGCCATCCAATTGCGCACCCCAAGGCTGGTCTACGCCATCTCTCCAGCGCAAGCATGGTCTACCACGCTGTCGTCTACCATAGAATGTACCACAAAGAACTTTCCGAGCAGGTTCCTCTTCGCTCATGCGAGCTAGGTGCCCTGCCCACCGGAGTCTACCGAGCTTAATTTTTGTCACGATATCTGCTTCTAGGTAGATTGTGTACAGTTCATGATTGTACCGTCTCCGTCTGTCTTGGTTCCTATCATATTATAATTATAAATTTCACTCATACTTGACAACATAAACAAGACTTTCCTAACATATCCCTCAACTTATTCAAAACTGAATTGGTTATAACTATAAGTGGTGTTTCGGTTTTTGTTTTCATTCCCAATTAGATAAGAATTGAATAGTTAAGATCTAATATAATAGAAAATGGCAAATAGGAATTTTTTCTTGTTTATTTTTGTATTTTTGGGGTAACCGATGTTTTTTCAATTTAATCCTACATGTGATATATGTTACTTATATTTAAATATTGTAGCTACGAGGCAAGCCGAATAATTTAAGGAAACGACTTTAACCATGGCAAATATTGAGTCGTGAAAATTTGCATAAGAACGTGTTTTCAAGTTCTATAAACTTAAGATACACAATTTTACCCAGCAGCCTCTGGAATTTTGACTTTTCCATGATTTATAATCCGTTCGTTTAATTTGCTTACAGATTCAAACGCCATAACGTCTCGTAGAGTCTAAACCAAGTGAATAACAACTCTCAACCATCCTGTGTTCGTGTTACCAGAAATGGAGGGGACCTACAATCCTACAATTTTCTGCCGATTCCGAACGGTTTATGAGCAGCACTTCTCATAACAAGAGATACTCTTAGAGGATTTGTCAATTCCCCGCCGCACTGTGGTCCAAAATGACTTTTTTCGTTGCAAAAATCATAACTTTTGAACACGTGAAGCTATCGCAATAATTTTTTTTTCCCTTAAAGGTAATTTCCAAGGCTATACAAATTGTGAATTTTAAGAAAATTACTTTACAGGGTGTTTCAGAATAATTGGTTGATGTAAGATTTTCTTAGAAAAAGGAGCTAACAGAATAAAGTCTGAAAGTAAACCTTTTAAAAACAGTCCTAAATTTTTAAAACTTTGTAAAAAAAAAAGTTTTTGACTATTCAAGTGAATTCATCACAACAGTGGATGCTTAAAGTTAACGCACCAATTTCAGAAATATTTTTTAAGGAGTATTATAAAACAGTATTTTTTCATGTTGTGGGGCATCAGTTTATTCTATAAACTGTTTGACTGATATATTTTATATGAAACAGTGTAGGAAAAAAGTAAACGGACGAAAAAAAAAAATAAAAAAAAAATCAAATAGAATATAAAATTTATATTAAGAAAATAAAATAGAATACATTATAAATATTTGTTTACAATTAACTACTATAGATCTAATTTTCAGAAAAAAATTCATCGGCATCGTTATCATTTTCAACAATTAATAGACCTATTAGTTCTGGGCAGTAACTCTTTTTCAGCTCTTTTTTTGATCTAACGTGTCTTAAAGATGAAACAAGTGGATCTGATGATATAGCTAGCATATTAAATAAATCTTCATTTTGTCGTTTCCGTGTGACTTTGAATGTACGAGTATTTGAGTATCGATATCGCTTGTAGTCTTCATTCCTTGATTCCTGTGCTTCTTCTGAAAGCTCCCCGATTGGCAAAATTTGATGTCTTATAAGTTCCCCTGCATGGTCCAAAATTTTGTGCAGAGTTGGTGTCAGGAGTTTGTAGCTGTATTTGGCTTTTAAAAGATCCGAAGTGGTTTTGGTATACTCGCTGAATTTATCTACATTAAAAGATTCTTTAGATGACAGCGCATTTAAAATAACTTGCAGTTTCTTTTTAAGATCCTTGTCTACTCGGGTTATAGCTGACGTAACTTCTGGATTTTCAAAAAATCTATATATATCCATTGTCATAGTTTATATATATCTCCATAATGTATATGCATAAGGATTATTTTACCTGTTAAATTTAAGCTTAACAATATGGGGTATCGGAAGAAAATTATTATTTCTACCTGTTTTATTAGATCATAAAATACGAGTAACAATCCAAAATTAAATAATTCTTTCAACTTTGTATATGGAGTAGGCAATAAAGCTATTAATCCTTTTCTTTTGGCAAGTTAATCTATGTTTAGGTACTATTAGAATAAGATCAATAAATATTTACAATAATTTAAGTTAAGGGGAATTTATTCAAAGAGGGTCTTCAAAGTGGGCGGATTAAGGAAATTTAATGTTCAATAAAGTAATCAATAGTTTGTGTACAATATTTTATATTTTTTTTAATAATAATTGGCATTTGTATAAAAAGGGGCGTAGAAGTGGGCGGTTTTTTTTTTGTCAGAATCAAGATAGTAATAAAACGATTTTTAATTAAAAAGAAAATTTCACGTTCTCGACTATTTTAATAATTAAAATAATTGAAATTTTCCATAAGGGAATTTGCTTTTAAGACCAAAAGGTCAGCACCGGGAACACGACTTTTTTTAAACAAATTACAATTTCTCTGAAGGTTGCAAATAGTTGCAGCTACAATTTTGCATATGGTTAAAGAAATAGTTAGGGTAAACTATCATGGTCAATTTTCCGCGCGAACTCGCGAGTATTTTTTTGTAGCTCTATTCAAACCGAAAAAATCTGCTAAAAAAGGGTGTTTTTTGTTTAATTTATTAAAAATATTAAATATTTTTTTATGTTTTTTTTAATTAAAATTTTGATTTACGCACAAATAATACAACTAGAATAAACTATAGAAAATTAATATTTTACATTTAATACGCCAAAATTTCAAATACGAAAACAAAGAAGTTAGTTTTTTCTGCTTTTTTTTAACTCTAGAACGAAATTGACCAACTTTGAAAAGCTCTATAAGTCAAACTAGTTAGCGGAAAATTTTTTTGTTTGCTGTTTTTGAAGCTCCGTTTATATTTCTATTAGAAATAAAAAACAAAACTTTAAAAATAAAACATCGAAAATAGTATTTTTGCCACGAAATTTTCCTTTTCGGACCACAGTGCGCCGTGGCGCGATGATTGTGTGCTCGCCTGTCAACCTCACTATAACAGGTTCGATTCCTGCCGTCGTCTATGTCTTCTTTAATTCCATTAAAACCTTCTATAAATTTTCATCAATGGGATGCTGGTTTACTCATTACATGTTGTTTAGGCACTAAACAACATGTGATTGAGTTAAAACTAGTATGCACAACAAGGATGAAAAACGAATAAAATAATGCGAATTATAAGGGACATAGAAATAAAACACGGCAATTCTCCGCTTTAGTTCAGCCGCCATCCCTAGAGATAAAAAAATCTGAGACAACCACCTTCAGTCTCAGAACATCGTGCCACACATCTTTCCTATCCTTCTTTCTCTTCCGTAACTTCACCGCCCACGCTGTGTTGAAACATTTAAAGGGTATTCATATTTCCTTGAGCGTGAGTAAATTATGCATCCCTCAAAATATTTTTTTTTGCAGCTGCTGAGAATTGAACTCAAGACCTTTCTGCATGACAGTTCAACGCACTAACATTATGCCAAGGTCTAATATTACTTGGATTCATTTGTTATGAATCATTTTCAGTTCTCACTCTAAAATTTATTTTAATTTTATTTAAACGTGAAGCTTTTTTCTTATAATACATTAAATCGTTTATTGTTCACAAAAAGTGGGTTTATGTGCTATGTGCATACATACATATAAAACCATCTTCAAAATAAAAGTAGAGCAAATCGTTATTTCATCGTCCTTACAGTATCTTATTTTCTAAAGAAAATCAGTAGATGACCTTTCTCTTCAAGAACACATCTATGTTTTTTTTTTTTGTGTAAATAAAATTTAAGTGTCTTTTTTAATTTCATTGAATCGATTTTGTTTTTTGAGGGTGTAGTTTGAACTTTATGCATTTTGCCTTGTGACGTAATGTAAAGTTTTGCAATAACTTTAAATCAAAAACATAATAAAGTTATCCAGGTCAACTGTTGACTTTCGTAATTTAAATTTATCATCTCATCGTAGATTCCGAAAGGCGAATACAAGTAGAAGATTTTTGTTTTATAAATGCCCTCCGCTACAGGTCGTAACTAAGGGATTTTTGTTAACTATTTAAAAAAATTACATTTGCGACAGTAAAAAAAAATACAGAAATTATAACCTCTATCGTGTAGTAATGCGAACTAAAAATCCATCTTCATAGGTACAAAAAAAAAAAAAACAGATTAAATTTCTTATCAATCTAAGATAAATAAATCTTAAGATAATTTTGGGGTGACAGATTGAATTCCAGAAATATGAAAAGGAATGTACAAAAGTATACCTTCTTTTTTGTACAAAGCATTATCCCACAAATCACAGAGTTAAATATGGAAAGTTGGGAAAAAAGACTTCCGTAATTGAATTGCATTACATGAATTTATGAATTCACATAGAAGAATTACCATGAGAAAAACGGCCAAAATCTTTTTTCTTAACTGTTCGGTATTTATCTGAAGCTATAATTTATAAGATATCTCCTCTTTTTAAAAAAAAACACAAATGTTCTTATCTTTTTATCAGGCACATGCTAAAATATGCATTCTCTCTTGCGACCCAAGGAATGAAAGAATTTTGCTAATTTTGTTTTTATTTCTGGAAAAGCTGCTACAACTGTAAACTAAAAGTATCACATGACAGGTCTCAATTCAAACAAAAACTATCATAATAACTTTTCATTCAATGAAAACCATAAAAAACAGATTCGATTTGCGTTAATACATATAAATATGCAATATATATTATATAAACGACAGTTCCTCAACTGAAAAGAAGAATGGTTCTGAATTTATTTTAAGAACCGAAACTAGAATTACTCATGCACTCCCACACAAAGTTGTCAAAGTTGTGTAATGTTCCTGTATTAAAGTTTAAATTTGAAATTTGCATATAATTGGCCATAATTATAAATTTATTAAACAAAAACTAAAAGTTAAAAAAATGGGGTTCTCTTTCAAACGCTACGAAGCCTATTCAGCAAACAAACGGCGTTGTCTATGGTCATACATTGTTGGCGTTTTCCTTGGTCAGTTGGATCTTGTACGGGTGAAGGCTTAAGTCCCGACGCAACCGCTTTATGAATCGACAGCCTGGCGTTCTGCTGTACACTTTCACAAACCGCAGCGATGCTCCGGCCAATCTTACATTCCCTTGAAGTACGATTGTTGGCTGAATGATTACCGAACCGGTCGTCTTAAATTTGGATTTGGCCACCAAACGGTGAAGAGTCGAATGTGAAAGGCCTCTACGTCTACCATATAATGGGCGCAACGAGCCTAAATTTTGCACTAACTGATTTTCATAGTAAAGTTTAATCATTTAGACGTGCTGTTTCATTTAAAGGTATCTTTGTATAAAGTTGTAACAAAATTGGTCAAAACACTTGAAAACCATAATTTTTTTGTTCATCTTTAGCCAAAGACGCAGTTAAATTACAATCGACAGACAAAAAAATTTAAATTTCTCTTTCAGGCTATCACATACAAAAGCTCTCTACGTACAGGCAGGGACGCACAGCGGACAGATTGAAACCTTAAAGCACTTAAAAGAAAGTAATCGACTATCACTTTGTTTGAATTACCTATTTTAACAATTTTCAGCCCTCCATAGTCGTAAACACAGTAAATTGAAGCCGAATTGAATGAAAAATAACAATTCGTTATTATGTGCGCTATGATTTCAAAAGTAATCTCTTGATTTCGGACAACAATTTATAGTTCTACCTTCAGGGGTGTAGTTGTAACTTGTGTATAAAATATTTATTTTTCATTTGAGGTGGCTAAACGTCACACGAACATCGACAAATCAGTCGATTTTAATCATCGTCAACTTTTTCTTCGAAGCATGTAACTATAAATCACAGTCTTCGATCTGTAACACATACTTTAAGAACAGTTATATTTAATAAGCGATGCGTGCTGTCATCATCATTTATTGTGAGAGGTTTAAGCAGTAGTGAAAATTATTGTATAATAAAAATGATGTTCGTTCCAATTTTATTGACATAAATGAATCACAAGTACAAGAACGTCGTCATGTATTCCCTTTAATTTCTTCCTTGACTAATACTTCAATAAGAAATAAACATTCACAGTTTATAGAATTAAACATCTAAAATTTAATTGAGAGTTTTAAAATCGATGTGATTTTCATCAAGTCGCGAGTCGTTGGGAGCATAGTTATTTTCTTGCATAGGATGCTTAGTTCCGCATTGCTCACCTATTGGCGTTTTTTATTATTTAAGTATTCATTGTGTCACGAAACAACTTACTCCTATTTCACGTTGTATCTTCAAAATAAAACTTAAAACTTCAAAACCATGTAGGTATATATGTATGATAGCAAAGCAGTATAGTATATAATGAGAAATCTAATTCAATTAAAACATTTAATCTTTATTCTTGCAAACAATCAAAAATCGGTTAGAAATCTTTCCAATACATACATATTGATGTTAAAAATAATGGTGCTTATTTTGATATTCTCTTTCGTTAGAAAGTGAGTCGAATTCGTTGAAACTTAATTTTGAGACTCGGCGATTAGAATGTTAATCGAACAAATCGAAAGTTCACCCAATCCATAGAAAGTTCATTCATTTGCGAAAGCTAATTCAATTTTGACATTCGAAAGAATAGAATTAAATGTCATTTTTGTGTCGTTTGAATTTTTCTGTCGAGTAAAGCCTAGTATACAGTTCTTTTTGAAGAAAAAAAAAATGAGTGGTGAAAAAAAAATTTTGTTCTCATGAAAAAATTTCTGTAAGTTTTTTCCGTCAAAACAATGGGATGCACATTGTTTTGCGTGAAAAAAAATCGTGGTGAGTATAAATTTTTTTTCGATTTTGGTTTACAGTTTGGTGAAATGAAAAAAGTTTTTTTTCGGGAAAAAACTCTCCCATAAGAAATGCATTGGTTTTTTTTTAGAAGAACTGTATACTAGGATTAAGCATTGGATCATTAACCTAAAGTAGGAGTGGACGAGTGGTAGTGGTAGAATTCTAAATTGTGGAGGAGGACCCGGAAAGGAGAAGCTTGATGCAACCCACCAACGCCATGCATTAAGCAACAGTGTTTTATACAACACAGAAATCGATGACGCCGACACGGCTCATTTCCAGCAGGAAGCGAACCTGCTCAAAAAAATTCCGCAACTACAGTTCTGCGGGCATTGGTCTGCCGAACAGCAACCAAACTTCAATCCTGGACCTGGGACTGAAGATACTACTAAACCGGGTGTACTAACTACGTCACCAAAACTGAGAACCAAGTTTTTAAAAACTGGTACACACCAAAATCATCTGGGCAATCCACTGAGAGTACGGAGGCTCAGAACCCAAGCCGCAACAAGATTCAAATCTATTGACTACTCAGGGCTAGCCCCAGCAACAAGAAGGCCATCCTGGCCGAAGCCCCTCAACGCAACCCGAACACGGACGTGGTTCCTAAAGACCAAGACCTTTACAATCTTCAAGTTTTAACACAAAACTAAGTGACATTATTATAACCGATATGTGATAATTTCTTTATTATATACATAATTACAATTGTATTCAATTTACATAGTGCGCTATCGATCGCTCTATTTTAAACAAAAAAAAAAAAAAAAGATTAAATTAGAAAATACAACACATAAAATGTAAGGTAATCTACCTATACAATGCTCAAATGCATTATCGTTTGTAATCGTTTGTATGTTAGTTTGTAAGTTAGGTTAAGAATTGTATGTATTGGTGACAATCGTCACAAGCTAAAGATATATTATGCTTATGAGCAAGAGCAGTTCAACACTATAATACATATTATATACCAATTGACCGCCATGAGGCTGTACATAACACGTAATCGAAAAAGAAGGCAATACATTATAGCCACTTTAGTCTACCTTAAGCTATCGTAAGAATTGGAATAAGAATATCATTGTAACCGAATAATTAAAAGTCTCAATAAAATTCAATTCAATTCAATTCGCAAATGAATGAACTTTCTATGGATTGGGTGAACTTTTGATTAACATTCTAATCGCCAAGTCTCAAAATTATGTTTCAACGAATTTGACTCACTTTCTATCGAAAGAGAATGTCAAAATAAGCACCATTAATTTCTTCATATTTTCCTTCGAACATGGATACTTCGAGCGGAAATCTGCATCCCTCAGTGTCATGAGACTAAAACGAGTTTTGAACTGCTTTGCAAAATAACTATCCATTTTGTCTTAGTAACTAAAAGAAAAAAAGATTGTTTACACGCCTTTTTGTAAATTTCACACGATGTCATGTCAAAATGGAATTTACATATTACAACGGCTTTAAACCTTCTATGAACCAGTTTTAGCTTACTCCGCCTCTATTCCTCGTGTATGTTTTTTTTTATAAATAAGCTTTTCAGGATTAGAGTCGTTGTAAAGTCGACGTAACATTACTCCGTCCCTAAAACGAGTTTATAAATAAGGCTGTTTTAGTTTTCCTACAAACTTTTCACCACCGTGTCTTTTCAAATAAATTAATTTTTTACTCGTCAGATCATAAAATGTTCCGCCATTTTTCTTTGATCCATAGAAGATTCTGCTGCGCGAAGTGTTTCCGTCTTTGTCAATTAACAATGGACATTTCCTCGGCCTTCTAGCAACTCCGGCAACACGTTCTTATCGTTGAGGTGTTTAAATCAAAGCTTAAATCCTTTTTTGATTGTTTTGAAGTTATAATCGGGTTGGTCATAACAGCTCTTGTAATATGTCGATCAGTGGTTTTAGTAGTTTTCTTGGTCTTCCTGGGGTCTCTGAGTGGTCCATATTAAGGAACTTGTAACCATATTTTGAGAACAACAAAGCTGTTTCGCGATTGTTTTTTTTTTTTTTTGACTTCTTAGCTTTTTGATGACTTCTTTTAACTGATGAGAACAATGTCGCTTACGACTCATTTTCAATCGTTCTGCCATGTGAATGACTTCAATCATATACACCTATTTTTTTGCACAGCGAAATTTAACAACGGTAACCATTAACAAAAGCAACGGCTAGGTCCATGTGAAACAGTAACAAAGCGATACAAGAGCAGTGCGACATGTTTTATAGCTAATTTTAGTAGAACTTATTTCACTCTTTCTTAAGGAAATAAAAGCCTTTTCAAACATTTCTTTCACATCTATTATTATTCACATCGCTGTAGGTACTTATTTATTAATTAGGGACATTTTTGTTTTCAGCCTTGTGCTAAATTTTATCATTCACTATTTTTTGCCATTTTCGTTTATAAAAGCAGATAATTACCCATAGAAGTCAACCTAACACATTTACACATTTACCCCTATTGAATTATTTAAAATATGTACTCATCAATGATTCAATTCGAGCCCATACCATTCTTAAGGCATTATCGATTGGAATTCGATGCACTTCAATAAACTTTCTTAAAAAAAAATTCAAATTTCGATTATATACACAAATATATGTGTGTGTACGTATCTATAACATAAACAAAAAACTCATAATAAATTGGATTTCACAGCACTGTTTTTCGTATTCAAACAGAAACAAATTTGAATAAACTTGAAAAAACATTCCGAATTTTTTTGAATCAAAATTTAAACGAAGACACGAACTGCTTCTCATCGAACAAATCCAACCAAACTGAAAACACAAACACATCTGACCGGAAACATGGAGTTCATTTACTATAGAAAATAGAAACAGCATATTTTCGTCTATTTATAAACTACAACCTATCGTTGTTGTTTGCTATAACCCTTTTTCTCTTAGCCTTCACTTTCGGGTAAGGAAAGACATATGGTAGCTAGCTAGCCCCTGACCAAGAACTTTATCCTACCTTTGCATAGATGATCGATATTATTTGTACTACGAGTATGTGGTATTGCGGTAGGCTAATTAATTAATAATGTTTGATTTGGAAAGCATTGAAAGAAGAACGGATGCATAACATTGAAAACAAAACTAACAACACACAAACAAAAACAACACTTTCAAGGACAATTTCGTCCGTCGTTAAATATGTAACTACTGACATTGGAGCATTAAAAACGGCATTCATTGAAACACTCTCGATTGCCCCGGCATATTAACGAAATGCGTGTATTTATTACAGAAGATGACAACGTTGACAACAATAACAACTCACAACAACCCCAACCTGCTGTTGGGAGTTCAGGAAACACTTGCATGTTGAGAAGTAGTTTCCTGCGCAACGTGGGATGATATGTTCAACAATACGACACACACACACACATCTGATTATCTCATTCGCTAGGATAATTGAAGTTCTCGCTCATGGTTTGGCTATGGAATGTAAAATTTTGGGAGCTCACATTAAAGTTATCACATGAAAATCTCTACACTTCGGTATCGATTGGTGAAAGTCTTTCGAACAATCTTGACTAAAATATTATATTTCCCATTGAATATGAAAATTAATTCCAAAAAGTGATATTGGGTCACACAGCCAAAGTAATGACTGTTTTCTTTTTTAGTGGTTTTTAGGTTCGGCTTAGGCGTGGCTGAACAAAATAGTTTGGTAGATACGACTAATGACGTAACAAGCGAAGCGAAGGTCAAAATGAGGCGAGGTCCTAACCGAGATGACTTATTAGGGATGTTTTTAATATTGGAAATTATTTAACGCAAGGAACCTGTTGTATTTCTGATTCCATTGAAAGGAAATTGCTTAAAAGACTTAAAACTATAATATGTACGTATGAATGTACCTGCTTATGTATGTACTGTACATTCCTAAATTAAATGAATAAATTTGGTGGCATTGCAGCTTGGGGAAAACCAGGGTCTAGTGACTTACAACTCTGAATCATTCCTGTGTGCCTGTGGTCGGCGACAAGAATGTAAGGGACCTACATTTGTCTACCGAGTCAACGGTTAAGATGACAGGAAATTCATTGGAGAATTTTTCACTCGCTCGCAAGGGACAGTACCCCTGAACAAATATTTTTGTTTTAACGGGACATAGGTTTGGAATCGGTTGCCCGACCTCCACGTAACGGTCCAACTGCCTTGAAAAAAATATCTAACAAGCATTCCCTACAACTTAAATGAAGAAGGATACTGTGAACAAACATTTTGTCTTATGATGGAAGAATCTCTTAATAGAATAACCCTTATAAAACGATTGCTTGCATAATTTTACAATATTATGTAATAATTCTGAAAATTGTGTTATAAGAACAAGAAAAAACTGCAAATATTTTGCTTTTCATCAGGTTTTCCCATGAAAAACTTTGTATCTCACAAAACGTATGTGCTCTCGAAACAAAAGTTAAGCATTAGAAAATATGAAAAAAGTACACGTGCCTAGATACATAATTATGTTTATGTGTTTGAGAGAGATTTAATATTTCGTGTTTATTTTTTAGCTCAACCATATCTGAGCATTAATATTGCACTTATTTTTCTACATTGAGCTTACACGGAGAGCACTTTTAGAGCTCAGAATAAAAGAGGAGCTGTAGATTGCATCATATATTACGTATCCAAGTGTGTTTAACAGATCGAAAAAATTTGAGAATATTCTGCTAAGACTCACTAAATACTATGCTCAGCGTCAAAAACGCCAATTGCATTTAAAATTTTAGAAGACGATTATTTAGTTAAAAAGGTAATATGATACTTTTTTAAGGATATCAATCGAATAAAAAAAGTTTATAAAATATTACATATAAATATTTTATAAAAATTTTTCAAAATAACCAAAAACCCACAGAAAAGAGAGTAACCAAAAACACCCATCAAACGTCAGTATTATCCCGTGGCCACGAAGGGTGGAATTTCTTAGAAAAGTCGGGAAAAAGAAATTTATAAATATTTCTTATAAAATTAAAGTGGTAATTTTTGAAGTCTTTAAAAGTTTAAAAAAATCTCGATTTAAAGAAATGATGAAAACCACCATTATGTCAGTTCTATTTTATCATGATTACACCTAGTCCAGCAGCTGTAGAAAAAACTGGACTTACTCGTCGAATTTTAAAGTCTCCAGTGCCCAAACAAGATATCTAATACTGTGGATACGATTTAAGAGGGGAATGTTTGTATGTATTTTGTTTAGAATTGAATATTGCATATTTTAAATTAAGGTAAATACTTCTATAATAACGATTATTATCAAAACCCAATAGTTTTGAAGATACTACAGTGACATTATTTACAGCAACCCTCAATTGTTGTTCATTTCTCTCTCATTTTCGTCATTTGTTTTTTGCACTTTGTTGATATTGAATGTTGTGGCATTGAGTTGTATATTCATTGCCAATAACTAGGAAACAAAGGTTTAGTCTTGCAATTCACGGCTATTGCCAACTCAGTCTTGTGCAATTAATCTTTCCGTTTAAGTTTTTTTTAAATTCTATATTATCTGTGGTGTTTGGTACAAACATGATAAGTCCATAAAATAATTTGAGTTATTACGTTCACTTTACATGGAGCTAGGGCTGAAACGGGTTGACTGATTTTCTTCAAATTTGGAAAACTTTTGAAAATATTCTTTGAAAAATTATGTTCCACATTTTAAGAAAATCGGTTTACCCGTTTAGGTTGGAGCTCGATACTAATGGAATGTAAGGATGCAAATTATTTTATGGAGTTATCATGTTTCTACCAAACACCACAGATATTTAATGTAACACTGCGATTATGTATACGAAAAACGGTTGCACATATATGTACATACATGTACTATACCGAATCAGGACCTAGTGACTTACAACTCTCAACCATTCCTGTGTGCGTGTTACCAGGAACGGAGGGGACCTACAATTTTCTGCCGATTCCGAACGACTAATGAGCAGCACTCACTCTACTCCTCGCAAGAGGCAGTACACCCCCGAAAAAACTTTTTTGCAGCCGGTGAGAACTCGAGACCTTCCGCATGACAGTCCAACGTACTAACCATTATGCCAAGGGGTACTACTCCCGGTTAGATTATTGAAAACTTAAATATGCAGTACATTTTAGGCGTGCCTTACAATGTCTATTCCGAAAAGTACCACTTGAAGTCATTTAGTTACAGAAGAAAGAATGTGGTCTTAAATTGTTGTTGGTAGCATTTGCATATATTGAAACATTTTACAATGTTAACATCAACGAGCCTAAAATAAAATGCACGACTGGGTCCCACGAACTTGCTCCTATGTAATAGACTAAGAATTTTAAAAACGAAAGTTATTAAAGAAAACTATTCATAAGGATAAAATGGATTTTTTTTAAATTCTTTTAGTAGTAAGAGATAAAAACAATGCTATGCAAATATGAATTTATGCAAGAACAAAAATTATAAGTCTTTGTAGTGGTTCTTTAAAAAAATAAACTTTTATGTACAAAATTTTTAAAACATTTTTAAGAAAAAATTTTGGGACGCCAACTTTAAGTTTTTATTATTGTACGAATAAGAGTTAAATTTCGAAAAAGAAATATTAAGCCGTTCTTGAGATATCGAATTTTCCAAAAAAAACGACTTTTTTTCTAAAAATTGAAAAAATATTTTTTTTTCTATGGTAGGTACAGTCAGTAATATATAGATTTCAAATTTTTTTTATTAAATTATAGATCGTAAAAATTAATCAAAAGAAAAAAAATGTTAGCAAAATTCTCGGAACCGTTTTCGAGAAAAATACGATTTTCGAAAACCATTTTTTAACATTTGTATGGAAGGATTTTTTTCTCAAATCTTGTAGATTATGTTAAGAAACTTTTGTCAAGTTTGAAAAAATTGATCTTGGGGTTTTCGAAATATTGAGTTTCCAAAAAAAATTTTTGAATTTTTTTTTAATCCAAAAAATAAAAAATTGAAAATTTGAATATGTAATAATATTTAAATTTTGGAGGAGCAGCATAAAAAAAATTGAACCAGGGGGGCTACCAAAAATAACAATTTTTGGGAAATTTTTTTCAACCATTACCTAGTTAAAGCTAAATGAAATTTTTCAATTTTTTTTTAAATTCTGTGGGACAGTTTTTGAGAAAAAAAAAATATTTATAAAATTTCGAAAAAACCGTATGGTAGGTACCGTTATTTTTGGGCTTAAAAAAAAGGAAAAAAACGTCTTGGGGGGGAATCAAAATCCGTATCTACCAAGTTTGAAGAAAATCGGCCGAGCCGTTTAGGCTGTAGTCGAACCGACAGACAGAATTGCGAGACCAACTTTTTTGGTCTTCGGTATCATCGTAATGTCAACTTTGATCAAAATCTCGAGTTCGATTTCTTTCCGAATGTATAACTTGCCTTGTAGTACCTATAAGTCGCAAGTAAAAAACGAAAGACTATTTTTGGATCTATTTAAACGTTTCGGTGTTAAAAGTCTCATTCAAGTCTATTAATACTTTTTTAAGAAAGTAAAAAATAAAAATTTAATTTTTTAATATACATATCGTCGCCTGAGTTCTATCTTGTTCAAAAGACCATTTTTGGCGAAATTGAGTTAGAAATGCAGTTTTTATAAATCGAACATGCTCTTTCGAATGGCGTACTCCATTTTTTTCTATCTCTTTTAGTTTTACAGTTATGAAGAACTATTTTGTTCAATAAACCACTTTATTAAATATTTTGAGTGTCTTTTTTATTCAATCAACCACTGCTTTTTGTTTTTATATGAAATTGAACAATTTTATATTAACTTTAAAAAAAAACTACCATGTATTTCTTTGTTGTTCAATGTCCATATCTAATCCATTTAGTTTTGTATGTTATTGAACAAAATCCTATTAAAAAAGTTATGTGGACGGAAAACCGCATTTTTATTCAATATCACTGCACTGGAATGTACCACACAAAATTAATACTGATATAACATTGGAAGCTGTAAGCACAATGTGATGTAAGCGAAAAGTTGGAGCGTAATCTTCAAACGCTTTTAAGGTATTTTGAGAAACCCTTTTATCTTTAGACAGCTTTTGAATACAATATTTGTCGCTTACAGTATGATAAATCCAGCTCATCCAGGATCTGGTATTTCAGAATTCTATGATTCAGAATTCTAATATAGCTCCTTTATGTGAAGAAGTCATTTCAGTACCTTCATTGGAAAATGTAGTACCAGCAGAAGGTTCCATTTCATCTAAACAAACTACATGCTTTACACCAAGAGAAGCCCTGGATTGAGTAAAAAAAAATCGAAAACCATTTTTGTGGAAACAAAATATACAAAAATGGATGGGTCAAGGTGGTAAGCAATATTCAAATGACATTCGCTTGCAACGTTAGTTGCAGTCATAATTGTTTCACCAAATTTTCTTATGATGAACGTGTGAAAATATTTGATTCATTTTGGACCTTAAGGCTAGGCGCGCACATTCAATTTTTAGTTGCACAACTGTTTGGTTGCTTATAGAAAACATATAATTATATGTTACACAAAATAGCGAACTCATTTTAGGCAATCGTTTAGTTTGTGTCAAAACACAAACTCGACCCAAGCAGTTGCAAAACTAAAAATTGAATTTGCGCGCCTAGCTTAAAAGATTCTGAAAAAGGACAGTTTTATTCCAAATTTGTGATAAGATCGGAACCAAAGTGAAAGAAAGTAGCTAAAGTAATTTCAAGAAAAAAGTTTACTTTCAATGTAGACAAATACAATATCGACAATCTGGGGCCTGTTTCTCAGATCATACACTTCATACATTGTATGATATTGACAGTTCTGCTGTATGATTTCTGTTTCTCAATTTTGTTGTATGATCCACTGTCATACAACAATGTATGACTGAAGATTACACTGGAAATATTGGAATGTTGTATGATTCTGTTTCTCAGAAATGTGTCATTTACATCATACAGCAAATTTACCTATAAATGATCATATATTTAATACAGCACAAAATTCTGTTGTAAAGTGGCTGCTGCATGTAACATGTAGCAACATTGTTTTCATCAAGCAAAGCTGGGGAAACAAAATTTATTTGAGAAGTTCTCTGGCTCGACATTCACAAAACATGGTAGAGCCTGTAGGGCATAGAGAGAGGTAGTTTCATTGGGGTTGTCTTATGGGCTTGCATTATGCAGATTTCATGATAATGGATTCCATTTCCAAGCTAATGAAGGGTTAACAATATTTGTTGCAAAGGTGACAAGGCTTCGTTGCAATTAGTTGAACGCACAATTGATCTTCCCAATTTTTCCACCAAAAATGTTTGGCAATCTAAATTTTTCAACAAAATATGGATCTTTAAGATTGAAATTAACAGGTTCTTTTATTATTTTAGGGCGTCATCTGACACGTATATTAATTTCAACTAGTTCCAACACGTCTTCACTAAAAATTGAGATATATATTAACCTCACACTCAAATAATAATGAAATGTCAGAATCATACACATCATACAACAAAACAAATGTCATACAACACTTCCAATGAAATCTGAGAAACAGAATGATGTGTATGTTGTATAAAAATGTTGTATGTTGTATAAAATGTATGATGTGTATGATCTGAGCAACAGGCCCCTGGGGCCTGTTTCTCAGATCATACACATCATACATTTCATACAACATACAACATTTTCATACATCATACACATCATACAATTTTCTGTTTCTCAGATTTCACTGGAAGTGTTGTATGATATTTGTATTGTTGTATGATGTGTATGATTCTGACATTTCATTATTATTTGAGTGTTAGGTTAATATAAATCTCAACTTTGTTTTCTTGCGAAAGAAAAAAGTTAATTGTTAGATAAGAAAATTAAAGTTTTACTAATTTAAAAGTAATATGGGAGATAATTTATGTATAAAACTATGGAATTACTATATTCATTAATAAATTAATAACTGTAATTGATTATGATAATAGTTGATTACAAAATTAAAATTCTTGAAAGAATCAGAAAAATGCTTCGATGGTTCATAAATGAACAAATTAATTTTAAAAAACTAACAGCACTAGCTTCATGGCTTAAGGCTGGGGGTTCTATTTATTTTGAGTCTTCTAGGTGGATTTCACTTCAAACATGAAATTCTCTTGTTAAACTATGAGATAATTTGGATTTGTGAGTTTCAAGCCAGTGAACTTTCCACAAATAAAATGTCTTGTTTTCAAAGAAATGACTGCACACTAGAATTGTTTGTTCTTTTGACGACTGTAGAAAAGAAAACAATGAAAATTAATTCAAAATTTGTATAATTTTATTAGTTCAAAAAATACTAACTTTTGTATATTTCCTTTTCATGTTGTACATGCAGTTTACAACAGAATTTTGTGTTGTATTAAATGTATGAAAATTTGTAGGTTAATTTGCTGTATGATGTGTATGATAAATTTCTGAGAAACAGAATCATACAACATTCCAATATTTCCAGTGTAATCTTCGGTCATACATTGTTGTATGACAGCGGATCATACAACAAATCTGAGAAACAGAAATCATACAGCAGAACTGTCAATATCATACAATGTATGATGTGTATGATTTGAGAAACAGGCCCCTGATCTTCTTTCAATGCATTACAAATAAAATCATAATGGCACAAAATGTTAGTTGAATTATTAAGATGTTAAATCTGTGTTAGTATGAAACTAGGTTTAAACAACGATTTTTATGAAAAAATAATAAGAAACCAATTACAATAAAACTCAGTGGCGCAAAATTTTAAACAGCCTTTTATTAAGGTATTAGTATGATAATTCTTAACGATTTTCTAAATTTAAAGTAGTTTACTAACTCATTCTTAATTCTTACAATTTTCTAACTATTGTCGTGCTAAGGCAATTTTCTTAATAAATTGCACCTAAAACAATGAAAGTTCGAGCAAAGAACTAAGTCTTTGTGTGGCGTTTGTAAATAGCACGATACTAAAAAAATAATATAGGTATTCGACGATTTTAGTATCATACTAAAACAGCTTTACATTGTACTAATTTAATTAAAATTTTGCGCCAGTTTGTTTAAAACAATAACAAAATTTAAATTAAAAATTGTATGTAAAATAAATAATGTATTAATCTGAAAAAAGAAGGGTAAAAAGTGAATTCAAAAAAAATGTTTAACAAATTTTGAATTTCATTACCTACCGAGCAGCAGCAATATTTTTTCTGATCACCCATTATGTTCTAGTGCTTAACTCAAAGAATGAGTTAGAATATTTTGTTCTATTTTCATAGTATTTTCGTAGTTTCAATGATTTAATTAGTAAGTGCTTCTATTTTGTTCAATATTTAGCTTTTTTGTTCAATATCCACCAATTTAATCAACTTGTTTACAGCCCATACAACGTTGTTCAATATCCAAAATGACATCCCACTTGATTTTATTTTTTAACTATTTCAGGATTTAATAAAACCTAGATTTATAAATCATTTTGCAAACAAAAATTATTGAGTTTAATGGAGAAAAAAACTCCACAGTATTTTCTTTCAAATTTAAGTAAAAATTTTGCTTCTGAAGTTAAAAAATCGTTTTCCCAACATTTTCTAAAATGGACTTTGAACAAGATAGAACTCAGGTGACGATATGTAGTTAAATTAGTCTTTCTTGGGGTTATTGTAGTAACGGTTTTTGGTAAAATTTTGTCCTACAAAGAAGAACACAGTTTCTATATGAGTCTCTATCTCTATTGCTGATTTTGCTGGTGTAAGCATCTCCTCCGTTTGCATTTTATTGCGAAAATAACAGAACAATCGCTAAAAATCGATCGAGATTCATTCGCATGCCTGAAACTATGTTGGAAATGACTAAAGCTAGCGAGAAATTCTAAATACAATTTCCTCCCAAATAGGCTGTTTTTCTTTCAGGGTGCATGTGTCGGTTTTTTTATTTTCTATTACTTTAGAACGTCGTAAGATGAATTCAAGGAGAATATTTTCTTCCAATTCTGTAAAATTTGAAGTCCTTTCGGGTTTTGTCGACATTTTAATAATACGAGTATATCAATCTCAAATTATTATAAATATTCAAACTGTTGGCGGTTGTCTATTTACAAAAATGTAAAAATCCCTGGGATTTTTTATAACAAACATTTAAATTTAAATGTCTTATTAAAAACAAGTATTTAACTAAAGAGGAGTGAATAAATCGAAAATTTAAATGGAGAATACTTAATTGCGCTAGTACCTTAAAGCTTATTTAGCTAACTTGACAAAATACTGTTTTTAATTGAGTGTGAATAAATCAGCCCTAAATGAAGTAAATAAAATAATTACATATATGTACTTTGTTTTCGATATACTATCATATTCTGAATTAGTGTACTCAAAACTATATTACGTCTTGAAACAATCTCCGTATTGCATTTCAGGACTTGACAAGATATGTACAGTGTTGGCCAAAACAAAAGCAACTTTAATTGCCTCCATTATTAAATAATTAAAAAACAAATTTAAGAATCAATCATGGTATATTTTTGTTTTAAAAATTTAAATAAATATTTACAGTTTCTAATGGAAAATAAAATGATTTTTGTAATAGTTCATTAAATATAGCAAAATTAGTTCAATATTAGGCTGGTCAAAACAAAAGCAACTTTTAACAAATACATATTTTTTTAAACTATAAAATATTGCTAGTATTTGGTAGCAAACCGCTTGTTTTTGGCACATCTTCGAGACATGGAGTCAATTAAATTGTTTATTATGCTGTTTGGGATACTTTCCCAAGGCAATTTAATTTGTTTAAACAGGTCACTTTTATTTTTGCAATTAGTCCTTACTATTCGTCGATCTATAATTTCCCATAAATTTTCTATGGGATTGAGATCTGGGGACTGTGCTGGCCATTGTAACACGTCAATCCGGTTTTCTTGAAACCACGTCTTAACCGTATTGGACGTATGCTTTGGGTCGTTGTCCTGCTGAAATATCCATTTCAGAGGCAACTCATCCTCAGCGTGTGGCAGCATTACACTTTGCAAAACGTCACGGTACGTAAAATGATCCATTGTACCATCTATTTAGTGAATCGGTCCCAGTCCATGCCCTGAAAAACATCCCCAGACCATTACGTTTCCTCCGCGTTTTACAGTAGCTTTAGTGTAACGTGGATTTAGTGCCTATTTGGCTGGTTTTTAACACGGCGGAAACCATCGGAACACTTGAAATTGAATTTGGATTGGACTCGTCCGAAAAGAGTACGTTCCTCCATTTTCTAACGGTCCAGTTGATGTGGTCATGAGCAAACTTTAATCTCGCCAGCTTGTTTTTGGTTGAAATAAAAGGCTTTTTTACAGCTTTGAAGGATTTTAGTCCACCATCAACAGCTCGTCTCCGGATTGTTCTCGCGCTTACGCCCAGGTCGAGTTGGACTCTTATTTCTCACGATGATATAAAAGGGTCTTTTTTAATTGATTTTATTATAGCAGAATCTTCTCGTTTTGTTGTTTTTCTTGGTCTGCCACCTCGATGAACCGTTTGGAATAACTTTGTGGATTTATAAAATTTTACTAATCGGAAAATCACTGATTTTGGAATAGAATATTTTTCCGATAATTTAATTTGACTCCTTCCACTTTTATAATTCTTTCTTTTATTTCGTTAGAGTATTTGTTTATGGCCATTTTACAAACGTTAGCTAAGAACACTGATTAACTTGCCCGTGAACTGAATAATACCTAATAAATAGATTCATCTGCACTTTTTTGCCAACACCTTTACTATGAGCAATGCATTTTTTAGTTAACGGTCTAACTTCTCTTTATTAATAAGAAAAAGAGAGATAGCAATAAAAAGTTGCTTTTGTTTTGACCAGCAAAAATTTGGGCTCACTGTCCTACAGTGTTGGAAAAAATAATAGAAACAAAGCTTTACATAATGATCAACCGTTAATAACTACATACAATTACGTCTTCCTTGGTTCTAATTTTTTATATATTAATAACACCTAACATGACTTTGAAATGGTGCAGCCGTTTGTTGTCATTAGCTCTTTGTTTGAACTTAACGGTAAAAAAAATGAGCTAAGTGATAATCTTGTTTGGAAAAAATAATAGAAACAAGGTACTTTGACTTTCAATTTGACATAAATTTCGTTTTTTATTTTTATTGAAATATACGTTTTATAGTTTGTTTATTAGTTTTGCACGTGTTTCAGTCGTTTTAATAAAAAAAATATAACAGTTATTTTAAAATTTTATAAAAATGGGTCGTGGAGTACACTGTACTATTACTGAGCGCAATTTAATAAAAAACTTCAGAAAAAAATGGGAAAACTATGGAAGAAATAGCACAAGCATTAAATTGTTCAAAAAAGAAGATATTTACAGCTCTCTATTCAAGTCCAAAGCCAGAAACAAGAGGCAGAAAACGAAAGACCTCAACGCAGTTTGATAAGATATTGTTACCACTGTGTAAAAAAAGGCTTTTTCTTCTTCCAAAGACTTGAAAATTTAACTAAATGCGCCTGTTTCAAATCGTACAATAAGAAACCGACTAATAGAAGCAAGGCTTCCTGGAAGGGTCCCAGAAAAGTACCATTCTTGAGCATGAAAAATATTCTGCAGAGGATGAATTTTGCAAATATACACGCCCAACGAGCAAATTGGAACAACGTTTTATGGTCGGATGAAACAAATATAAATTTATCTGATTCCGATGGCAAAATGTATGTCAGACGACCTAAGAACGCAGAATTCGATCCAAGGTACACAAAAAAGACTGTTAAACATGGTGGAGGAAATATCATGATTTTGGGGGTGCTTCTCAACATCTGGCGTTGGTCCAATTTTTTGGATAAAAGACAAAATGTGTGCTACTGACTACGTACGAATCATAAATGAAGTTATGCTGCCATTTGCCGAAGAGAACATACCAATTAAATGGGAATTCATGCAGGATAACGACTCCAAGCACTTCTCAAAATTTGCTAAGGAATACTTTAACAAAAATAAAATAAATGTTATGGAGTGGCCATCGCAGTCCCCGGATCTTAATCCCATAGAACACCTGTGGGGCATACTTAAGAGGAAAATTGGAGACTTCAGAGCCAAGAATAAGGAAGATCTGTGGTCTATAATACAAAATGTATGGTATTCCATACCTTCCGAGATATGCGCTAAGTTGGTTCATTCCATGGGGCGGAGATGTTAAGCCATCATTAAAAATAAAGGTGCAACGACCAAGTACTAAACGAATATGAACCAATTTAACTGTTAAGTTACTCTTTACCAAAAAGAAAAACACAATTATAATATTGTTTCTATTATTTTTTCCAGGGTAAAATGGCTGTTAATATTAATTTTAATTTTTCTCATTACTACTTTTCTTTTTATTAATAAATTTAATATTGTGTATATTTTAAACTTTATAGAGACTTATTGTATGTATTTTTAATTTCCAATTTCTTCCCAATAAACTTTTTGTTTTTAAAAAACGGCATAAAAGAAGCTTGTTTCTATTATTTTTTCCACCACTGTACTTATATCATATTTAATGAACCGCTTTGAAAACTATTTTCTCTTGTTGTCTATTCAGAAGTACATACATAATGTATTAAATTTTAGACAAAAAATTAACATGATTTGTTTTAGTTATTCATTTTTGAATGACATAATGATGAAGGTAGTTTTAGTTGCTAATGTTTTGGCCAACACTGTATATGGCCAACATATCCTCTTGTTACATTCTTAATTGCACACTCTCTGAATAAATTTTCGGAATTGTGTCTTTTTGCATGCAATCATTTGCACGAAAACGCCCAAACATCTTTATGAAAACATCAGCTTCTGCCATTCAATCAGAACAGGAAGTCTTATGACACCTCCGTATAATTTTGTAAACTCATCGCGGTTGTTCTTTGAGGCATTAGCCTCTGGAATTCCTTACCCGCTAGCATCAAACAAATAAAAGATTTCGCAAGCTTCAAACGTGAAGTATTTAAAAACCTGGCGTTAAGACTTTGTTTTGTATGTATGTTAAAAACAGAAAATCGGGAAGAGTAAAAAGTGAATTTAAGAAATAATAAGGGACAAAGAAGAAACGTTATCTTTTTCATATACGTCACCCCAGTATTGGATTGATACATATGCATTTTCACCATATTTGAGTTAGGAAATGATTTCTTATTGACAAAAAGCAGATCTTTCTATTGGTGTTATTAAATCTCTCCTATCTCTACTATTGCTAAAGATATCAGTGTTCCAAGTGATCTAAACGCATTTTTGTGAAAGAATGGTCAGTATTGGTCTGCCACATAAGCCTTTATATTAGAAGGTCATAATTTTGTATGAACTTTTGTCAAATATCAAAAATGTTTTAAATGACCTATACGTACACAAATACCCCTCTTTTTTTTAAACCAATGGTTTAGTTTTGAAATGATATATACACACATTTACTGGTATTCAAATTCAAACTAAAAACATCATTTTCCCGAAACTAGGTTTTTGTCGTTTAGAGCACTCTAATACTGGGGTGACGATATGTATATGAATTTGTGTACTATTGGTTTAATTCTATTTTATGCATTCATGTTTTTTTTATTTATAATATAAGTCCAAATATTTGTATATAATACTATAAAAACTCAGTCTTACTGCACTTCAATTTACAGATGGAAAAATAGCATGTAAAGGACTCGTACGCTAAAATGTATATTGGGCCGAAGGATACCGCATGATTGCGTAACTGTTACAGCTACGACAGAACGCAAAATTGAAATACGCATCTTGATTCGTAATAGATGAAAACTCATACGTAATGTCCGATACCTTAACCCGCTTTAAAAATACAAATACAAACTAAACAATAAAATATAAACTGTTAGATGTATTCATAGTCGCCACCTCGCAGTTATTGTGTCAACATAGTATGGGAAAACTTAACAAACTGCGACAATACGAGGACCAAGATAAAACAAAGAAGTTGTCATATGTACCACCTTTGTTTTTATAATTCATTTCGTTTTTACATGTTACTGCAGCATTACATAAAAAATAAATAAATTGAAATGGGTCAACCATCTGGACACTATCCAAATATTATAAATTGGCTAAAATTAAACAAAAAACAAATACCCCATCCCTTGACATAGACTCTTGACAAATGCTTCCATATTTACCCGATTTATGTGGAAACATATTCAAATTAGTGATGATGGCGATGATGACGTCCTCCGAAAAAAAGGTTTTTGTGTACCCAGTCTTGGTGTCGTCGGTCGGCGTCGTTGAGGGTAAGAACAAAAAAAACAAAAACAACAACTAACGGTGATAACAAGCTTTATATTCTCAACAGAAGCTCAAAACATCCACCGCCCTTGTATTCGATAATTTCAATAAATCCATCAGAACCTCAATCTATTGACGCTGTCCCATATCTGCTGCACTATCTACATTTCGCAAAGGAAAGAGTTGGAGGCACACCACAGCACTGATCTCACGTCTTTGGAATAAAATTATATTACACATCAATTATAATTGCCTTTTTTTATTCTAACAAAACAACAAAAAAATGTTCTTCAACGAGCGACCGAGTGAAATAAAATGAAGCAACCACTTGGCAGGAAATTGGGGAGCACACAAAATGCGTGTTCGTCGGCTCCGAGCCCCAGCAAAACTTTGACAGTAGCACAAGCACTAACTATCTTTGTCGAATCCCTACATCACCTCCACCGCCGCCAGCACACCGCGCACAGCCAGAACACCCAAACTATGCGAGTCGAGTAGAGCCAGTCAGCTGTTTGATGACAGTCACATGACAGCTTCGATCGATAATTTTGCTCACGGGTTCATGAAAATTTTATAACAAAATGTAATTTTGGCATCAGAAATACCACAAAACTGCAAATTAATTGGCCATCGCAGATTCTGTGAGATTGTTTACCTTTTGGTTCAACATCCTTGATGGGAAAACAGGGTTTTAGGGAAGATTAATGAACCCAAAGTCACCTATTTCTAAGAGCGAACGCCAGTCATGGAAAACTATGCCAATTGCAAGAAAACTCTTCGTTTTAGGAATAAGATCTACCAACTATACATATTTCCAGGAACTTAAATAATCAAAAATGTATCGTAAATTGAATGGAAAGTCTGAGGGACGACAGCGCGGCGATGGGAAAAACCTTTCCTAGATTTTTTTTTTTACTTTTGGCAGAGTCGAATCGTATAATTTCACTTGAAGGAACGAAGAACGCACGCAGTTATTATTTATTTGCATCTTTGCTTCTTTCACAAAACACTTACGGTTTAGTTTTCAATTTGAATTGAATATTTTTGGAATTAATTTCCGATTTCCAACGTTAAATTGTGCAAATAGGAAACGGAGTAAAATTACGTTTAAGAATTTTAACTTTTTTTCTGCTCAAAATCAATCACCATACAGCCTTCTTCCAACACAAAAAATCTTCTTTTTTTTTGAGAAAATTCACGTGATAATGAGTTTGCGCACTCTGCTGCCAAATAGAAGAAATAGTTTTAGTTTTGCGTTTTGACAGTTGCTGATGTAAGTTTGGGAGATGTTGGTATTTTGGTTTGTGTATTAGGTATTGACGTAGTGCTACGTTTTTGTTTCAGAAAATTCATACTACTCGAGAAAAAGTAATGCGGCCTTTTCAGGAACTAGGTAGATTTTAATGTTTAGAATTAGCTTTTTGAAACTTTCTTGTCATCATAAAAGTGCATTTACATGTTTCTGCATCTGCAAAATGCTGAAAAGTAGAGAGAGGTAGATGTACATATGTCGAAACCCGAAAGTGGGAGAGAATGCACAGATGGTTACTCTTTTTCACTTCCTATAAACTGCTGTAACTTGTTGAGTTGTTAAAGCCTAGTACGCGGATCGGGAAAAAATTTAGGTGCGTTTTATTATTCACAAATCTATCTGGATCCGGATCTGGATTAAGTTTTAACATGTATTACAAAAACAATTTGGGATCCTGTTTTCTATCGGGATCTATTTCAAAGATCCAAAAATTAGTTTTTACACTGGCGAGTAGATGGCTTTTTATGGTAAGGTAGTGTAAGCTTTAGTCTTTGAGTATATATAATATGGAGGGCTCGTTTCTATTCCAAATGCGTGACTATCATAGGGGGCGCTGCTCAAATTTGTGTAAGACAAAGTTTTTTGACAGCGGCAACCAAAAAAAAGTTTTCGGCAGGATTGATTGCCTTGCGGGAAGATACTAAGTTAGAACAAAAGAATAGCATACAAATTAACAAACAAAAAAACATTTTATTATTCAATATTTTTGTATCATTAAACCACCAAATAAACACTAAAACTTTTTCAAGCTAAATATTTCTACAAATTTATTTTTTTTAAATCCAACTAAAACTCATTACACCTTGAGTTCGTCTTCGAATTTGGACTCGTTTTTCGGTTGGAATAGTGCCAGTTCCTTAATCTTTACCTCATTACAAAGGTGACACAAACCACTTGCAGGGAATGGATCGCTGATGTCGGAAAAATTATTCTGCTGTTCATCTCTCTTAATCGAGGCTAAATTACTGCAGTCCAGATGTTGAAAGATCTCCCGATTGTAGTCGCCATCCTTGGTAAATCCATTGTATTGGTCACATTGTGGGGAAGCTATTCGCCTCCAAGTAGGGAACTTTAATATTTTGATTACAAAATAGCAATTAACAGTCACTTTAAATTTTGATCTTATTTTTACGTATAATTTGTAAAGAATTAAAACAGTCACAAAGCTTATTGATATGCGGTTTTTTGCAAACAAGACTGAACATTTACCGAGTGCTTCATATCACATGTGACGGAGAACGATGTGCGAGGAGAAGGTAAACACAAATTGACAGCATACAGCTGTATCCTTAACTTACAGAAAGTGAGACAGCGACTCCTATCACAACTGCAAGTACTACAATTCATTAGGGATAGGAACGAGCCCTCCATATTATATATACTCAAAGGCTATAGTGTAAAGAAAAAGGACAAGACATAATTTAAAATTTTCAAACCCAAGGATAAAAAGAGACGGGCTTATAACACTGCTGTCAGCAAGATCCGTATCGTTTTATTTTCAAGGGATGATCCAGATCCGGATCCAGATAGATTTGTGGATTTGTGGATTCACCTATAGATTAACCCTCGAAAATTAAACGATACGGATCATAGTGACAATTGTGTTGTATGCTCATCTCCCTCTTGCTTATGATTGTTGATTTTCAAATGTGTCTTGTCTTTTTTCTTTACACTGTAGCTTACACTACCTTACCATAAAAAGCCATCTACTCGCCAGAAAAAGAACTAATTTCTGGATCTTTAAAATAGATCCAGATAGAGAACAGGGGTGGAATCGGCTAAGATGATAGGTGATTGTGATTGTCATTTTGACAATCGCTCTCTCTATATTTCTTTATTGACATGTTGGAGACAGCAATCACAATCAACTATCACCTTAGCCGATTCCAAAATTTCAAAAGGCTCAACTTTCCAAAACGTAAGCACGAATTTTCACACGCAGTTTTATTTATTCGATAGATAATCACTAAAAAACACTATTTATCGCAATCTTAGAGTGAGGAAACAATTATTTCTATTTTTAATTAATTTTTAAAGTTTCACTTTTTCATACAAATTGAACACAAATGGCTGCGATCTACATGAAAAACTTTTTTTTTTGCTTTATTTTGACGTTTCTCCTTTCTTTCTTTGGTGCAGTGATTTTATACGCGCTGTTTTTTTGGGATATTCTTGATATTTATTGTTTTCGTTTGTATTTTTTTTTAGAAAATTATTCATTTACTAGCCGACCCAGCTCTCGAAATTCGAGTGCCAATAATTTATTTATTATTTATTATTTATATTATTGGCAGTGTTTTCAAGCAAATTTATTAAATTAAATTTTATTTTATGTAATATGCAAAGTGTTCGACAGTGCAAAAACAAAAATGACCCACAGTGTGTAAATGCGTGTCTCAAGTATATTCTGCACATCTCCGTAACTGTGGCTTTCCAACCATATAAAATTTATCGAAATCGGTTAAATACTTTTGGAGAAAAGTGTACCACAAAAATATGTTTGCCGTTTTATTATATGATTTAAGGGACATTTTGGGGAAATCTCCTTTTTTCGCAGGTACACTGCATGTATGTAACCATACAAAAACCCCTTCAATAATATTTACAATATTTTGGTACTACAAAAGAAACTTTGCAGGCACCCAACCTTGCACCTACCCCAAATCCTATAGTGAGTCCAAGCAGGGGGGGTTGCATATCTCACTGTTTATGCGCCATAATGCTGGATGTTAGCACTGATGCATTTTTGTAAGTAAGCAAAAAAACAAAAAGTAGTCTTAGTAATTTTCAATTTTCTCAAGAACTAAAAGATATAAAACCATTCGGTTTTTTGTGTTCAGAATTGATAGCTACATTGACTAAATAAACCAATTAAGCACTTTATTTCACCAAAAAAATAGTCTGAGTCAAACAAAAAGTGAGGTTAAAACCGAAAAAGAAAATATTTTTTTTAGGATTTAGGGGGGTTTCCTCACTCTAATATTTTAACCCTGTTCTATTGAGACCCATACCTAACTGTAAAAAAAAAATCAAAACTCAGCTCCTGCTTACGTTTTGGAAAGTCGCCCCTTTCAAAATGAAGGGTACGTCATTATTTTTTTGATAATTACTCGTATAATGAATTCTACTTTTGACTACTTTTTATTTTATTTATTTATTTATTTATTGAATAACTTACACAATAAGATACACATCTTTTAAGTTAGCGCAAGTTTCGGTATTAAAATACTTTAAGTTAAGTTAAGTAAGAAAAAACTGATTCAGTTAACATTAACAATTCAAAAGATTAAGTAAAGATTACAAGATTAAATGCTTAAACAAAAAAGAAGATAAAAAAGCAACTATAATTATGTATTCATAAATTAATGTTATGTATTCATATATTAATGCATTTAAGATAGATAATAGAAAATATAGAAATTCATCATTGATCCTCAAAATACTGCCTGAGTCTAGTCTTGAAACGAGGGCTACATCCCATCATCCTTATAAACGGAGGGAATTCCACAACCGAATCGCGTGTACAAAAAATTGTCAACTCGAAATAAGGTAAGAGTAACGTATTGGAGTCAGATCGCAAGTTTTAGTAGAGCGCGGAAACTGAATTTTATTATAGAGGTAAGGTGGTTTTTTTGTTTGCAAAATGTTACTAAGCATTATTAGGGTCCTAAAAGCAAATAAGTTGTCAATATATCTTGCTACACTGTTATATACAGTGTTGAGTTTCCTTTTATACAGGAAGTCGCAATTGCTAAATATTTCACAACCATATAACAATAAAGGAATGAGAAGTGACTTGGCTAAGATCATCCTTGTTTTGATTGGGGTAATTTTCTGCGTCATCCACAACATTCTTAAGCCTCCATACACTCTTCCTATTGTTATATTTATGTGGTTTGTCCATGTAAGGGTTCTATTAAATACAATACCTAGGTTTTTTGCCGATTCAACAAACTGAATTGGAATATTGTTAAGGAGTAACGGGGGAAAAAATGTTGTATCTAATGTTTTTCTTGAAATTACTAGACACTGGCTTTTAGTTGGATTTAAACATAGTCCATTAGATTGAGACCAGTGAAGAACTTTATTTAAATATTCATTTATCTCCCAAACTCCATTATCAATTAAACCCAGAGGGCAGCTATATCGGAGCTGAGCGTCGTCAGCATACATATGGAATGAAGAATTCAAACATAGGGACGGTAGTTCATTTATATACATAGTAAAAAGAAGAGGTCCCAAAATTGATCCCTGGGGAACACCTCGGTCAAGCGGAAGAAAAGAAGATGTTTGATTATTGGCAACTACGGCTTGATATCTTGAAGTTAAGTAAGAAAAAATAAGTTTCGTCGAAGAAGATACAAATTGAAATTTGTTATATAATTTGTTGCATAAAATTTTGTGATCGACAGTATCGAATGCTTTTGAGAAAAGTGACGTTATCCTTATCAATATTTACTCTTATTTCTTCGACAACATTTATTAGAGCTGTAGTGTGTTGTGTTTTTTATCTAAGTATTGTCTTATCTGTTTGTTCATAATTTTTTCGAGAATTTTTGATAAAAAAGGTAAAATAGCTATAGGTCTATACTTTTTAATGGAAATCGTTAGACGACGATCATACAGATCGGGATTACGGTTATCTTTTTACTTATATACAGGTGGTACAGAAAGTGACGTCATTTCATTGAATTATTGAATACTTTTTTGTTTATGTAATTTTTTGTTTTTTGGAATTCACTTTGAAAAACTTATGAGCATACCCAGCACAAAACAAATAACCAAGTTGTTCAAATTTGATTTAAAAGTCGTCATTCAATTATTCACGCCCAAAATCTTATCGAAATTTCTTTCATGTTCAAGATGCGCCCATTGCACTAACAATTTACCGATAGATCTATGATCTTCAGCGTGTTAGAACCCCTTGTGCAACATTAATGAGGTGCAAGCAACTATTGAGGAAAATCCAAAAGCTTCACCCAGGTGACGTTCTCAACAGTTGATGAAGATGTCTAGGCAGTCTTTGCAAGGAATCTTAGGGTGGTTACACTTTTTTCCTGGACTTGTAGAAAATTTGCTGTAAAATTAAAAAATGTACTGCAAATTCACTTTCCAAAAATGGTGATCATGCCAATTTTATGTTATGTTATCACGATCAATTTTTTTTCTTCCAAAATTTCGTAAATATCTCTTGAAAACCAGAAGAAGCGATGATGCAGCAATTGTGCACTCGGGCGTATAGGTATTTTTTTTTTAATTATGTATTTATTTTACTGCTTTTCATCGAAAACTAAAAACCACCGTAATAATCAAGAATATGAGTCGGAGTATGCGTTAATTCACAATACTTATTTCTTCAAATTTAAAATTTTGCTATCTTTAGTTGTTTTAATGAGAAAAAAAAACAAAAAGTTTTTTCTTCCGCTCTGAAATCATCAGATTGTCAAGTTCAGACAAAAAATTTTCTTTAAGACACCTACATAACTAGGAAATTGAACCTGTTGATTTATTTAAATCGATTTAAAAATTGTGGCACAGAAATCTGAAACCCATTGACCTTCGCTACAGAAGATGTAAGCGAATTAATCAATTTAGGATTACAATAATCAAATAATCATAATTCTGATAAAGAAAAGATAAAAAGAAAGGAATAATTTCCAATACAAAAACATCCGTTTCATTTTTGTTTTCCAAACTTATACACTACAACTCTTCTTCAGAAAATTCACAATTTCGCCAATTGATAATACTAAAAGCTATGAATAAGCAAAATACGATTTTTGTTGCGAGTTGAATTTGGAAAAGAAGATAATGGATTGGCAAAAATTATATGAAAATGTGTATGTCAGCGATTCCGTAATACTGTCAAACAAAATGTTCACTTACTCGTATATCACTATAAGTGCTAACATTCGGACTTAAATCGTAAAAAAAAAGTTTTTAATAACTGAACAAAGTTGTGAAGTTATTCGAACTGGTGAAAACATTAGTTTTTAAAAACTTGTACATGTAAGCTACAAGAAAATATAATTACGTTGAAACGAAAACAACGAAATTTCCCTTTTTAAACATTTTACATTTTTGTAACTAAAACCTTATATGAAACACAATAAACCGATTTGATTTTGATAAAATGCAACTCAATTTGATAAAATCTTATTTGGTGATATATTTGAGTTAATTAATAGAAAACCAATAAACAAATACGTTTTTAAATAAAACACCAATAAACCAAATTGGGAAAGCTGGCAAAGTGCTTTCCTCTCCGGTGCTGCAAATAAATGGATGGCCTATACTTCCTTGAGGATAACGTTTGTCAATCCACCACCGTCAACGGCGAGCGCTATCGGTTTATGATTTTAGATTTAGATTAAATAGATTTTTATTGAATTATTTGTTTGAACATATAAATATTGATAATATACAAAAATCTTTATAGAATGGCACTAAGCCGTCTGCTAGATTGACAACATAAATAATTCTTTGTAAAAAGCTATCCTTTAATTTGATTAACATATCTTTTATGTAAATTTTTAAACAATGTGTTGTACTATATTTCTCAAAACTCTTCATTAATTATTCTTTCTCTGTATTTCAAACAGATTTTGCAGTACTCATATAGTCTTGCAATATCCATCTCATTCAGCTGCATAAGAACTTGATCCTCCGATAAGAAGTCACTACCAAAAATACATCTCCTTGTTTCTCTTAGGGTTGGGCACTTTCCGACGAAGTGGATAACGTCTTCCCGTTCAGCTAAGTTGCAAATACTGCACTCTAATGGTAAATCCGTCCTGTGCGGGATAAAGTTTAACCTGAGTAATTCACTCCGAAGCCTGACCATTGTACTAATCATGTGGACACTATATGTATCACTGAAGTAGTTTTTTTTCTGCTAGATTGTGGTTAAGACGACTATAAATTGATCTGAATAATGACCCAGTTGCTTCAGCGATATGATCTACATTGCTCATCTACTTTTTCGAATATCTCGTACAGGTGTCTTTTAGTGCTCTTTAAATCTTCGGCGTTGATGTTCAAGATCATACCACAAATTTGCGCTAGTCCGCACCACTCGTTGAACCAGCTATTTTTGTTTTGTATGGCTTTGTCGACCATTTTTCTGATAAGCCGGATTTCGGGCATCTCTAAGACTTTGAGCAAGCAGTCCACTTGTAATTTTTGGCGTTTTTATGTGTAGAGGCGACAATCCCGTTTTCAGCATAATAACATAACGGTCTATGATAACCAGTTTCTTTTGGCTCGAATTGGATCATATAGACATCGACGACATGTGGCTTAACAGGACGGCCCTTGTTGCCAAATAGCCCAAGCAACAATGGACATTTTCCGCCAGTGATTTCCGAACTTGGTTATCTCACGCGAATTCGATGTTAATTGGCCATCGTAGACTTCTTCTAGTAGGGTTTTCTTCAGTAACCTAGGTTAACCAATAAATAACAAACTACCACGGCTGTGTAAGACAACATAATCAATGCAAGAGTAATGTAAAATTGGAGGTTTCGGTTGCGAACCACCCAGCGAAGTCGTGTCGGATAATTATATAACATTATTCATATTCTATACTATACATATATTACTATCAGGGTTGCAAAAGCTTAAGTCACTTGTTAGCTTAAGCTTGGCTTTAATTCACAAGCTAGTGAGTGACTTATGAATTAAAAAAAATATAATTCAGCAGCTAGGAACTGACTTATGAATTAAAAAAAATTTAATTCACAAGTCAGTTGGTGACTTGTGAATTAAAAAAAATTAAATCATAAGCTTCTTAGTGACTTATGAATTAAAAAAAATTAATTCAGAACCTACTAAGTGACTTATGAATTAAAAAAAATTGAAGTCATGGGCAAGTAAGTGACTTATGAATTAAAAAATTTTAATTCCCAACCTACTAAGTGACTTAGGAATTAAAAAAATTCAAGTCATCAGCAAGTAAGTGACTTATGAATTAAAAAAATTTAATTCAAAACCAACTTAGTGACTTATGAATTAAAAAAAATTTAATTCATAAGTTAATGGATAAATGCTGATTAGAAAAATTATGAAATGGATAATTTATAAGCTAGCGTGAAAATCTTATGATTTAAAAACTAGATTTGAAAGCTTTCGTTAATAATTAAATAATTATGTAGTCAAAACAAGCTTAAAAATTTCCAATCTACCAACTAATTTATGAATTAAATTTTTTTTAATTCACAAGTCCCCAACTGACTTGTGAATTAAATTTTTTTTAATTCATAAGTCACTTACTCCCTGATGACTTAATTTTTTTTAATTCATAAGTCACTTGGTAGGTGGTGAATAAATTTTTTTTTTAATTCATAAGTCACTTAGTAGCTTAGGATTTAAATTTTTTTTAATTCATAAGTCACTTTGGGGGTTGTGAATTAATTTTTTTTTAATTCATACGTCACCAAATATCTTATGAATTAAATTTTTTTAATTCACAAGTCATCTATAGACTTATGACTTAAGGATTTTTTAATTCAAAAATTCGCAACCCTGATTACTATACATCGGCCTTCTAAATAAATAAAATTTCAATAATATCTCACTCACTATTTGTTTTATTCAAATTTAAATATATAAAACGTTTAATGGAGAATATTTTAGAATTTGAATTATTTTTGATGATAATAATAGATAGATATGTATATTTACTCGTTTATAAGCTTTGCTTTTATAAATTGATTGGCAATATGTATAAATACAATTTGACTATGTGTTTTCTTAATAAAAATAAGTAATACAGCAAATACTCGTATAAAATAAAATTTAACAAAATATAATTAGTTCTTAAAATATGCTTATTTTGAGTACTTAATATAAAGCTGGGGTTGGTTATTCATGCTTGCGTAAGATTCTCGTATTGACTGCTAGGTTTTGATGTTCCCAAAACGTCATTACAAATTTTCAATAAAAGGTCTATAAATTGTGTTGCTTAGTTTGGTCGGTGCATCACTTTAACATTTTTTTATCAAGCGGTCATCTGAGGCACTAAAAAGCTTTATCAAGAAGTTTCAGCTTTTTCGCTATTTCGTATGGAATAGTTGTTTTGAGTGTGTTGACTGGTCCAAGTAATTTCTACATAACTTTTGTTTGTACTACTTCAATGATAATAAATAATCAAATAGTTTTTTGGCAAGAGTAGAAAACTGCGATTTGAACAAGATCATATTTATTTATTTGTTTGGAGAAACAATAACCTGCCCATTTATAGTGTGTAGAGATCACCTTGTTTTTTTTTCTCGGTTTAATGCTGATTCAAAGAAAATACAACAGAAACAAAGCATAATACCAGTTATTATCGATTTCCGTATATTTATTACGATTTATTTAATTCAATTTACTTAAATCATAGTAGCCAAGCCATATATTATTTAGTGTATAAGTTATCTTCACAATTCACATAGTTTATAAGGGATTGTTTTATGTTAATAACAGTGTCAAGCTTTTTTTTTTTATATAATTTTAACTGCTTTTCATTTTTTTCAAGTTCTTCTATTGTATTTATATATATTAATTGATTAAACTTCAAAAGTTGTAAATATATAAAAACTCTGTACGAATTCTTACATTTTATATGTTTTAATGTTCGTCGCATTGCATTTACATATCACGTTTTATAGAAAATTTACTATAAGCAGTTAAGAGAAAATAAATTTTAAATTCAAGTATGCATGCGCGCATTTCTTATTTTAATAACAATGCAAAATAATGAAATGAAGAGCATTTCAAGCTGTTGTTTCAGATTGAAATTAGCATTTTAGCAATAACATTAATCAGTTAACAAATACTGATTGCTATTTTATTAATTCAACAAAGTTTTACTCAAATTTAAGGAAGATACAGAAAATCAACAAGAGTTAACAAATGTAATTATTCTTAAAAATCTCGTTTGCTCATCCAATAGATTACATATACATACTAAGGTCCAATAACAAAAAGAAACGTATAATTCATTTTAAATTAATTTTTTCAGTGTAATGGTTGTATTTGATTTTTTGTTTTGTTTTTTATAAATAAATATCACCTTGCGCTTTGCAAAACAACAATTTCGCTGGCTTCAGTTTTTTTTTTTCTTTTTAATTAATTAATAGATGTCACACACACGCCTCGTCTTCGCAGTAAGCGTCTTAGTTCAGTATCTGACCGGAACCCAGCAGCCAGTGGTTTCGTCACGCCTATAATAACGTGGACGATTGTCCCGAAATACAGTGATGGCGGGAAATTGATTCTCTTGAATGAATTTAATCGTTGACCTCATCTGCAAACGGAAAACATAGATTGATTAATTATTGCGGATTAAGGTTCGGACAGATTATTTAACTTACCTGCATAGCAAAATGGGCAGGCTCAACATCAGGACTCGATGATAAATGCTGCAATAGGAATTCATCGGTTTGCGCTAGCCATAGATCGACACCACGCAAGGGGTCATAGTTGAATGGGCCAATACGCAGCATGCCAATTGATGAATCATAAATATCTAAAACCTGTTTCAATAGAAGAGAAATGTTGTAATTTTTTTTGATTAACACTTCATGGACTTTTCTTCCATGAAGAAGGAAACTTTACCGTTTGCGCTCCTAAGAATGTTCTTGCCTCCCTCAGTTGTAGATCAGGTCCCCGTTCGGGGAATGTAGCTGGGAAAATTTCACCGGTTTTTATATTAACGCCTATACCATAGATAATTGGGAAATTGATGTCCCCGCGAAGAATTGTGTTTAGTTCACCAACGCAGGCTTGAGTAAGATCGATTTCGAGATGATGTTTGTGGAATGATTCTAATTGGAAGAGAAAAATAGAGTTATCCGTTTAAATATGAATGATATTTTGAATTTTAAATTAATTTAGCTTAATTCATGGTTATAAATTTCAATTTTTAATCAAGTGTGTTTATTAAAAATTTACTTGAACAAACTATAGCTTTGTGACTTTCTAGCTTTTCTTTCCCCTAATTTGTATAAGATGGTACGAATATGTATTTGGTGCTTTATATGTGTCGTCCGTTTGCTTGGAATATGGTGAGAGAAAAGGTTTTTCGTTTCCACACATAAAGGGAACTATGTAACTATTATTTTGCTTTATTTATATTATTACAAATATTACTGAAAAATTAACAAGATATGTAAACATTTTGTTAGCTTTATAATAGGTATATAAGTTTTTCACTCTTATTTTCAAACCACTATACGTAACTCCTACACCAACGAGAGTTCCAGAAGAGCAGGTTTTGCTTAACGAAAGTAGATAGGAATTGGAATATTTAGGAAAGAGAGGGGTAGTTCAGGGAAGTATAACTTCAAAAAATTTAGTAAATCAAAGCATTCTAATTATCTACGTAAAAAACAATTTAGCAATGTTATGATTCCTATTGAAACCAAGGTGTTTACGTTTCATTAAACTTTGTGAGAATCTTTCAAAGGGTTACAAATACAATGAATGAATGAATGAATTATGTATTGGGCGGTATTGCACTGCGACTTGGAGATCTATTGTGCCCCCACTTAAAAATGGATGAGCTTTCTCATCTTATAGTTCTTCCTCCAAATCTAGGAATCTTAGTATATGGGATAACTTCAGAGGGTATAGGTCTCTCTCTATCACCTGGTATTGTTCCAGATGGTTTTTCCTTTGGTGCATGAGTGTACTAATATACTAATGAAGATGTTCTTAGTATGTGGTCCGGTGTTTCCTCATACATATTGCAGAATCTACATGTGGCGCTGCTTACCATATTGAAAACGAACTCTACATCATCACAAGAGAAAGAAAGAAACCATGGTGGATGCCACGTTTAGAGTATCTAATGTGTGCAGAAGAAGTTTGGTCAATTCAAGAACCGAAGTCATACTCTGAAGCTTTGAAGTCTGCAGAGAGTGAGCATTGGCTCTCAGTAATGGAAGACGAGTGAAGCGAGCTTGTGAAACGACCTGAAAACGTTGGTCTTTCCAGGGAAAAATGCAGAAAAAGAGGAGAACAGGCGATATAAAGCGGAACATGTTGCAAAAGAGTATGTTCAACAAAAAAGTATCGATTTCAATGAGACATTTAGCCCTATAGAACGTTGCGATACAGTTCTCATGCTGTTGGCCTTAGCGTCAAATCTATTTTATACCGTACTCTTGAGGAGGAAGTATACTTGGTGCAGCTTGTGGGATTTCAATATAGAACCGAACGAGAATGCCGATTGAAAGGGAATTTGAATGGCCTTAAACAAACTCCACGATGTTGGCATTAACGATTTTAGACTTTCATGAAGAAGACTGGACTGAAGAATAGTACCGTGAAAAGGTTTTATATTTAGCGATATATGTATGTTGACTATGGACTGGTTCTTGGCAATAACGAAGAAGAAATTCAAAATTTTATGTATGCACTAAAAATTAATTTAAAATTACAATTGGAACTCTCGACAATTTTCTCGGCATGAAGAAGAAATTTGAAAAGGATGGTTCAATTAAGGTAAGCCAAGAAAAAAACAAATTCTGGATCGTTTCATAATGGGTGAACGTAATCCAGTTATGACTCCAGCTAGTCGGGAGAAAAAAATTCAAAATTTGAAGATGTCAAAGAATAAGTTCCATACCGTGAAGACGTTGGCAGCTAGATGTATCTGACAACAGCAACTCGATCTAACATCGCTTTTGCAGTAAGTTCTGCAGCAAGAAAGATGAAAATCCTATCAATGACGATTGGAATAGCGTTGAACGAATTTTTCGTAACATCCATGGTACTATTGATTCATCTATTAGATACCAAGGGAAGAACAAAGAACAACTGGTTATTTATAGTGATGCTGATTATATGGATGATCTTAAAATCAGACGGTCAACTACTAGAGTAATTTTAATTGATTGCCGTTGGGCGCTTGTATCATGGACGAGTTTTGTGATATCAACTAACCAATGAGAAAATTAATTTGTATTTATTATTATATGAGAAGCAAAAGCTAAAGCAACGTTTTTCCTAAATAAATAATTTGTTTGTTCTTTTATTAAAATGGTCGGCAGAAATCTTTAAAAAAGAATTTTCTTTATTTAAAAAAATGCTAGCTATCAATTTTAAGCTAATTCGATCCATTAGAATGTAGCCGAACAGACATACAGGCAAAATGTATAACTACGATTTTTGTACGAATGCATAACTTGCTGTACGAGTAGGTACCGATTTATAGCAAGCAAAATCCTCCACAAAGAACTTTTAAACTTTGCTAAAATTGAGGAAAACTATGCTTTAAGATAGTCATGTCCTGGAATTGGGAAACTCAATACTAACCACAGAATAATACTCTATATATTTTCTTAGAAATTCTATCGAAAGATACTTGGAAAACCCTAATTTAATACATACGCATTATACTAAAGAAAACGTCCTCTCCATATCCTTGTGGATCTCTGTATCCTCCAATTAACTGAAGTTCGATTCGTCCTTCCGGATAGCCCAAAGCCAATTCCTGAACACGAGTAACCATTGCAGTGACCGCTTCGTCAACACCCGTCCCATCAAAATGTGCCAAGGCAACCGCACCAGATCCTTAAAATAAATTAAACAAAAATTTTGAAATTGAAATTTATACTCGTAGCTTCTTGGAATACAAAAATTTGTAAAGAGAAAACTCTTTGACAAACCTCAATATTCATACATAGAAGCTAAAACGGCTTTCTTACCTGAATGCCTTACAACAACAATTATGCAAGTAGTTGCATCATCGGCTCCAATTATGTTAACATTCTTGTCATGAGGTGCCACTGCAGCCATTTCTCTTTGGCCCACGTACAAAAGACCACAGGGGCCGATTGGTTTTGTTGGTATCGACAGAAGCTGTGATGCATAATCTCTGTATACTGGATGTTGGAGGAAGAGTGTATTCGTATCCATGGGGCAGTCATCTTGAAGAACTCCGTTCAGTACTAGAACCATTTTGTTTTTGGGTTTATTTAATCTGCTGAAGAGAAATGGGAAAATTGATTAGATGAAAATTAAAGATTATTCATAATCGGGGAAACTCATGGTAAAATTTGTAAACAAGCTTATTGCAAGAAGATTTCACTCATTTAATCTCAGATTATATTTATAAAAAAAAACAATATTAGCTGATACAAGCAATTTGCCACATGGGGGCACTTATAATCCAAAACTACAACATGATAAATGGCTACTTAAATTCAAGCGCTAGGTCTGGTGTTGTCAAAGACCGGTGGTGGAGAGCTATACAGTGTGGTGTTTTTTTTTTTGCTCAAGCTCATAAGGATAATCTTTATGGGTGTCGAATGTCAAATAAATCTTATAAAGTGTGTATCACAAGAAAGCCAGAATATCAAAATGGAGTTAAAAGATTTTTGTAATTAAACCCGCGTTGTAAATTAAAGGGTTTTTTCAATAAGGGCGGGTAGATGTTGAAATGAAATAAAACAACCTGTGTGTGGGGTTATTGGAAGGCCCATGTATGCCATTATGTATGGAATTGCAATATGTTGAGAACCGAACCATGTAGAAGCTTTTGGTTTGCACGTGTATACAGGAAATGAGTAGACCTTTGTAGTCAAGTGGTTATCCCATGATTTGTTTCAAAAATCTAAAAAAAAAAATTAAATGCGATTAAACCGTCTTATCAGTCTTGGTTGCGGAAATATCTCCAACCGAAGACTTTGATTCGTTTACAACGATATTCAGTTCTAAATTCACTTTAGATTGAAACAGAAACATTTCGAAAACAAAACCTGACTGAATTTCCTGGTTTTCAATAATAGAAAGCTCTTTTGTTAGATTTAGCGAATTCTGAAAACTACAACTGTTTTCAAGGCTTCGTTGCGGAAATATCGCCATCAGAATCAGATTTAGCGTTGAGTTGAAAATAAGTAGAATCACTTTGGATTGCAATATTTCAAGAACCAGACCTCGCAGATGCTTCTAGTTTTCACCTGTATACAGGAATTGAGTAGAATTTTCGTTTGATGTATGTCTCGGCTTGGGAAACATTGAGAAAAATGGTGATTTTTGTGGACAAGTGGTTAGCCCATGATTTTTGTTCAAAAATCTGAAAAAAAAGATGTTTCAATGCGATAGGAACCAATAACACCGCCGCGCGCCGGCCCAAAATCCACACTAAATGGTAACTTTTTGAGGATGTTTCGTCACCTTGTGAACCTTGTATGGGTTGGAAATTAGCCATTCCACAGACCGCGGCTATGTTCTCGGCTGACCTTGCGTTCCTTTGACGTATGAATGATTGGTAAATTGATTACCAAAACAGTCGTCCCAAATTTGGCCACCAAACTTTAAAGAGTCGAAGACCAGGTCTACCGTAGAATGGACACAACGTTTGCACTAACGAACATTCATTTTGATAGTAAAGTTTTATCATTTGGACGTGCTGTTCAATGCTGTTACTTATCATGGTGATTTGGAATCAGTAAATAGGTTTGTTCGTTGAGCCCTGAAGTCACCCTGGGGTCGCCCTAAATCGTTTTTTGAAAAACCTGAATTCACCCTGGTTTGCAAATTCTGTGTTTTTTGAGACCTGGGGTCGCCCTGAACTCGCCATGAAGTAGACCTAGGTATTTTTCCTGGGGCGAGTTCAGGTAAAGAATGAACTGTCAAAAGTCATATGAGATTTCATATGTATTTCTTTTGTTGTCCTTTACCGACTCGCATGTTGCATGTTATTGCTTGTGTTTGCAATTGAATGTTTGTTGTACTCATCAAATGAAACATTCAGCAACAACGCAAAATTGTTTTCGTTCATTTTTAAAACTAATTTATAACAAATTTAAAGTTTTATCAGATCACAAAATTATTTTGTCCTGCTTTTAGTTGTCAAGAAAACAATTGACAGCCCTTGGGTGTTTTTTGAAAACCGAAAACCCCAGTTTTTGTTGACAACTCGAGGGTTGTCAAGAAAACCTGGGTCAACCCTGGGTAAAGTTCAACGAACAAACCTAATGAGTAATAAACAACATATTTGACAGATGTCACCAAAACAACATGAACGCTACAGGCCGCAAAAATCTACACCCGCCAATCGAAAAATCCTTTATTTAAGAATTCTAAAGTATTCTTATGAACTTTTTTAGAAAATTTCTAGAAAATCGTATAAGCCATATTTAATATTCTTTTTGACCCGTAATTTATGAGGGCATCTGGATCTTACTAGAAAATTTCTAGAAAATCGTATAAGCCATATTTAAGATTCTATTTGACCCGTAATTTATGAGGGCATCTGGATCTTACTACATAGTAAGCAAAAAACACCTGCAATGTTACAAAACAAAGCAGAAGAGATCAATCTGGAGTCATTCAAAACTATCCAACTATTATAACTTTACAAACCTCATTTTAGATAAGGGTACAATATGTCAGTAGCCCACATTCATACTCAAGTATTCATACATATTCAGTCATTCTATTCATTCATATTCATTCAGTCATCATTTATTCATATTTAATCATTCATATTCATTCATTCATGCATTTTTATTCACATTCATTCATTCTTATTCATCCATTCATATTCCTTCATTCATTCTAATTAATTCATTAATATTCGTTCATTGATATCCATTCATTTGCATTTGTTCATTTAGTTATTGATTCACTTTAAATTTAAAATATTAAAAAGGAGACACATTCTTGCGAATTTTGCGTAAAGATCTTGGCCTACACTCTTACAAATAACTATTAACCATTTGATCCACAAACAAATTCTCCAAAAGCATTAAGGAACAGCTAGAGAAAAATACTGAACGTAATATGCTTCACAAAAAATGTGAGGCTATATTTTTCTTTCGAACCATACTGTGTGTTTTAATGCTTGGCAGCAAACAGCTTTTGTATCTGCAAGTTTCATGTAATTTGTCATATTCGACAAATTCGACCCTTGGAAAGAAATCGGGTGCTGTACTTGCACCCATTGTACACCATTCCAAGATAATTAATTAGTGTTTTACATTTTGTGGCACATTTACCATCGTATCCAAACTCCAAACAGGTCGGGCGGCATTTTAAGGCTAAGCCAGTGGGTGCTGCTGATAGATAAATGTACCTTTGGGTCAAACTTTTATCCAAGTGGCATTTTATTAGGACGCAAAAATCGAATCCGTGTCTCTGTGCATTATGATTAACGCCCCTTCGGTGTCCCTCTATTTCCTGATCGAGTTCAGTGTTGGATTGGAACACACTCTTGGCCAACTAACATCAACGGTCGTAGATTTTTACGTCATTTGCCGTGTTGGTCGTAAATAATTTCATGCAGATGATTTGTATCTGTACCTCGGGACTTGAGACTCCGCACTCGGGAGTGGGCTTTATTAAATGTGAATCTCAAAAGGGACAAAAAAGAAGGAGCAAAGGAACTTCATTCAGGCTTGCGGGCCACGAACCAATATTGGTAATTTGAAAATTTCAATTTGCTTTCGGAGGTGGGCGCGCGTTCGAAGTGACTTTCGTATGGTGGGAAACGGAAACCTAAACCATTGTTGAAATATGTTGGTTTGTGTGACATGAGTTGTGTGGCTTGTGGTTCTTACAAAGAGGAGTTGCTGTACAACGCATCATATAATTGTAAATTCGTAATGTCTTCATATTTAATTTGTCGGGTATACTTATGTTTAAGGGCTTTCGATTTTGGTGTGAATTTATGATATAATTTCCAGATTGCAGATCTGTATATTCTGGTATAGTATCTGCAGCAAAGGGAAATAAAATATTATTTATTGTGTGTGATTGTTGGAAGGTACATTTATCTTATTGGCGAATATGCGAGTTGGAAGTGAATGCTTGTATAATCTGCGGAAGCATGACGGGATAACGAATTGGGCAGTTAAATTTAGATGAACATTTATTTGGAAAGATCGATTTTGAATGTTTTTGGCAGCAATAAGTTTTATGGATTCTTACGTAGATCTAATTAAAAATAGACGGGCATTCAGGTTAAATAGGAAGGAAGGTGCCAATTGTATTCATAAATAAAAGATCGCCCTAAGGAATAAAGAATTGATTCATAAACGTTGGGCACGGGTAGGAAACAATCGCCCCAGATTAACAAGTCAAACTGAACTAATTAGTGAAAATCTTATTTGGTCAACAACGATACTTTCGGAGCTCAGGTCTTAAAGGGAGGTTTTACCGCATTCTAGGCGTAAGATTATGGGACTGGTCTCCAGGTTGGAGCCGTCGGGGTAATTTACTTTGGATATGAACTAATTTACTGATGACGAACCCTATAAAAGTAATAGAGACAACTAACTTCGAATTTGTACGTCGAATGTTAAGAGGGGAAATACAATTAAGAGGCCAATAATCAAGCATTTTTTAATATTTTTTTAACCCAAATTTTTTTATTTAAAATTGACTAATCTTGTCCTGACTTTTATTACAAATTCACATTTTTATTTATTTTTTTCATGGAAGCATGTCAGATTTATAGGCCTTCGAAAACACTAGGGTCGAAGGTGAGGCATCGATCTGCGTGCATTCTGGAGGATATAATTTTTGTCTGCCATAGTACTGGAAAAAATCGGATATTATGTGGTGATATAATTTCTATTTGAACTAAAAAAAAAATGAAAAAAAAAAAAATGGAGAAATTTATCGAAAAATGTCGAAAAATTGATGGAAAATTCGCGGATTTTTTGCATGAATTTTTACATTTTTTAAAGTCCAATCATAAATATTTTTAGTTCAAATAGATGCTAATGATAAAGAAAGAAGCATCCAAAGTAGAGCAATATCGGTTGAGAACTTTTTGAGTTATCGTGCACGCAAATTTCAAAAGTGCTGTTTCGAGAAAAACGCGTTCAAAGTTTTAATTGCTGAAAAATGATGTTAGCCTACTAATCGGTTTTCGACGCGAATCTACATTATGCACATACACATGTATAAAACCCCTGTAGATAGAAATTAAAAAAAAAATACAATATATGTAAAATGGATTCCCTCGTCGACTTTTCAAAAATACTTTTTGCGCGCCCCGAAACACGTCTTCAAAAAACGTTAGACAAAAAAGATGGAGTTCGAGTTTCAAACTCAGAGTTAGACCATCATATTCTCCATAAAATTTACGATTTTTTTAGACACAACATAAAATCGATTTTTTGGAATTTCTAATTGTATTTCCCCCCTTAAGTTCTTCAATATGCCACGCTCGCCCAAATTAGCGGAGGATGCTATACAAAATTAGCGGAGCGTCATCCAAGCAATAGGATGGGCTGGGCAGAAGAAAGCCATACTATCGCGACAGATACCGAGAACAAAACCTTAGAAGACTTAAGCAAGAAGTCTTGAGTTTCAATTAGTTATATCACATAGACAAAAGTATAGATGACGTTCTTTGAGCTTCTAGACAAGACATATGAGGAGTTCTCTAGGTATGAAATTGAAACTTTCTACTGCGATTTTAACGCAAAGTTGGAAAGAGTAGACATCTTAGTGGCACCATCCGAAAATAAGGCATCGGATAAGGGACTCAGGTTGGTCGATTTTACTGCGTGGCAAACCATAGTGGTAGCTAGTACGTACTTCAATAATTTCCAAATTGCGCCGCTACGTGTCACACAGCAAACGCAACGATTGTCATGCTTCATAAACGATTTGTGGATAAGGTTATCTCTCGCAGAGGTGAAGTGAATTGGCCACCCAGTTCATGCGATTTGACGCCTCTTGTGGGGTTTTCTGAAGTCTCAGATCTATGCGAATAAACCGCAATCGATCGATGCCCTTAAGGTGAACATAACATAATAGGCCATCGTTCAAATTCAGCGGCATCTATGCGGAAGAGTCATTGAAAATTGGAATACTCGGATCCGTGCTACCGTAAGAAGCCGAGGCGGGCAATTGAACGATGGTATATTCCATACATGATGGCATACATGGCCCTTTGAAATAAAAATTTTATTAATAAATCACACACAGCTTGTTTAATTCCATTTCAGTTTCTACCCACCCTTATTGAAAAACACCTTTAGAAGATTATTTTCAGACTGATGACTACACACACAAAAATAGACAATTCGTACAAAAACCGAATCAAGAATATCTTTTGACTTTTCTAAATGCTTAAATGTCATATGGAATAAGTTCGAAAATAAAAAGATAAAATTGGTATTCGATGATTGAACTTTCTTAAATTTTCATAGATCTGTGACACTCAGTAAAAAACCTCCTATTTGGATAAGTATCCTTCTAAGCAAATTTTTACAAATCGTCCTAAATCGACTAAGAAGTTTCAATTTTCTTTTTAACTTTTGTAGTTAGTATTCACCATCATACATTTTAACCTTATCAAGGGCAAACCTTAAAATGTCTCAATTTAATAATATTTCAGCGGACTTGCATCTCTTTATACGTATGTATATTAAATTGACGACTCGATTAGTCGCATTTTCTATTTTATTAGAAAAAAAAATAAAATTCTGGGAAGACTGATTTCTTTTTGTTTTTCTTTGCTATGGGCTTAAAAAAAATAAGTTGCCTTAATTAATAAATGAAGTCACGCACAAGTAAAGGCATGTAATTAATTATTTTTTGTTTATTAATGAGAAATCATTTCAGCAGTTGACATTCAAGAATAAAATCCCCCTAACTGATATGAATATGAATGTGTTTACGCTTTTCACTGACATTGAGGTTTCATTATTTTCCGAGAAGATAAGCCAAGCAACTGCTTAAATCATAGGTAATAGGTTTTGCGGGGAAAATATAAATACAAAAAAGTTGTGTTAAGCTCAGATTTCTGATAACTAAAACCTGTAAAATTCACAAAACTTAAAATTAGAAAATCAAATGGACTTTTTTTTTACAACTTCAAGCCTTAAACTTAAGACCTCATGGAGGGTACCGGAGTGTAAGACGGGCCTAAATCTTTCTATGACCAAAGTTTTAGCCTTGCTAAAATGAGGTGAGTAAATCGGTCGCTAGCTCTCCGTCTATTAGTTTTCACGTTTTTTTTTCAATAAATCGTGAGTTTTATTTCGGTTTGGTGCTTTTTGTCAGAGATCGGTTGACCACCTTTGGCACCAAAAACATAATTTTTTTATTCTGGAGTACTTCGTATTGGAATGTAAAAATACATCTTGCTTTAGCCAGTTCCTGGTTATCCACGAGCAAAAAAAATCATTTTGTTTGTGTTCTTCATTTATTTAACGAAGGACAACTCTCAGCTTGAATACTTTTCCCTCGAAAGGGAAAGCACGGTATTACGGTATTAGTGCGTTGGAATATCACATCGTGGATCTGGATTCGAATTCAAGTCCAGAAGATTTCATCTAAAATGTTTTTCATGGTCCACGGAGAAAATAAGGCTAAGAAATAAAGATGAAAGGTAATTTTCAACTAGGATAATCAAGGCTTTTATACGAGTATACAGATTCAGTGAAAGTCTTAAAAGAATATAGAAAGTATTAAAAAAAAAATATATTTTTTGTTTACATTTTTGAAAAATTTAGGCAAATAGTGTTTCTCAAATTTTCCATTTATTAATGTTAAACAAAATCGATCTATCAATAAATAGAAAACATATGATCCGTTTTTACCACACAAAAAACATCAGTTTTCCGTCATGTGAAATTTAAATTTCAAACAGTTTTTTTTTTAAATCATTTTAGATAGAACAGGTGCGAAAGTAAAATCCGATTTTGTGAAAAATTGAAAAACAAAAATTGGAAGTTAAACTGTCAATCCGTTTATGTTCAAATGCGATATACACTTGGAAGCACAGACAAATAAACCGACAAGGCGATGTGACAAATATCAATTTTTTGGATTTTCCCATCATGGTTTGATTAAAACTCTCTCTTGTTTACTGAAACTAATACTTTGCTCTATATAGATGATGAAGTTATCATTAAATCGTTCTTTTTACAGAGGTGGATTCGATAATTGTTTGGCTCCTTAGCAGAAAATTGTTTGTTTTAAATTTCCATCATATCAACAAAATATTACTTTCATTACTCTGTATTCAAAATATCCATAAACTTTTTGTTTTTGGTTCTCTAGCCTTAAAATATCAAGATCTAGCAAAATCTTAAGGTCTGCGAATATAATACGAGTGTATGTTCAGATCGGATAGTTCATCAGTTTCATATAAAAAAAGTTTAAAAGAGCAAGTGTTTGTGAAAATTCAAGTGGCCCAGAAAGTTCTTATGTCATTTCACTTTTTGTTTACCAAAAACTTAATCTCCTTTTTTCTCGTGTTTCTTTAAAGTTTTCGATTGGCTACTCTGGAAAATGTTTTCTGAGTCTCTCGTTTTACTCCCGATTAGGTAAAGGAATATACCCGAACACAAGACTAGATAAATGGATTGGCTTGGATTTTAAGATTCTCCACTTGTTTTTGATTCCAATCGAATGTGAGAACATCGTCTTCGCCACTGTCTGACAAATAATTCGTCCTTCGACAGAAAAATACTTTCAAAAAACATTACTCGGAACCACCAAACGAAGGTTTAAGGACCATAGTAGAGAAGAAGTAGTGAAGAAGGATTATTCCGACGGAAACCACAAAAATCAGCCAAGATATACATTTTTTCATCAGATTAGTAGTTATGTCAAAAGTGATGCTGGAAAAAATGAATTTAGTTAAGTGATGACATTAAGTAGAGTGTGGTTAAAATTTGGGAAGATAATGTTTTCATATTCGATTGGAATCAAAAAGGAATGACACAGTCAGAAAATCCAATCGAAAATCACATAAATCTTTGTAATATTTCTTAATGTCAAAGAGGTCAGGTAATTAATTATTAAAAAATTTATTTTCTATTTCTAGATATTTCTACTGAGTTTGAAATTACACAATAATGAGACCTATATTTCCAAATTACCTACAAAGTGCCAACACTACATGTGAAAACATATTGTTTGACGATTTCAGCAAGGACATTGGATCTTTATTAGGTACGTTTTATGTTCTAGATCGATTTTATTTTGTTTTCATTTTTGTGCGAATGAAATTTGTTATTTTGTACTTGACAGTCGCAGAAAGTGGTCGATAACAATTTATTTGGGAGCATCTAATTAAGTGGCTTTTTTGGTGTTGGCCATGTGCCAAGCGCCCATGATTCCCTCATTTGACGCTTCCCGATTTCTTCATATGAGGATACTTGAAAAAGAAGGTAAACATCAACCAACCATAACATTGATGCTTCAGGATAACATTAGAAACAAAATTACTGAACTTACAACATCTGCGAAATTGTTATGCAAAATATGCTTAATCTTAAAGACCATATAATAAATCAATAAAATATAAATTAGAACATTTTTAAAAATTATTAAAAAAAAACATCGAACAGGAACATAAAACGCACCTTGTATTTAATGATTCCACTGCAAGATTTTATTCTTCTATTATGTTAGGAACACATCTTAAATTTAAGGTACTAGTACGGTCTAGAACCCCAAAAAACGCACGATTTTTGGGAATTTTTTTTCTCAGAAACCTTATTAGGTACGAGTAATAACATAATTTTATAATACATGCGTCAAGAGTACAAACAAAATTTTTTTCTTTAAATTTGAGAATTTTGGCCGAATTAAAGAAGGCCCAACGTCGACTACATGCATGCATTGTCCCATGAGGGACAGTTAATCTCAGGATTGGCTGGACTGAAATAAAAAAACCAAAGTGGGTTATTTAAAGGAAGGTTTCTTACGAGACAATTTACCACAATTTGTTTAAAAAGTTAAAACGAAAAAAATCTCGAGCTTCGAAAAAAAATTTTTTTTTGGCCATTTTTGGGTTGCCATTTTTTTTATTCATAACTTTTTGGTCAAATTGTGGTAAATTGTCTTAGAAAACATAAAAACAATCTAGTTGCAACAAGTTTTTTGAAAATCGGTTTAGTAGATCCGGAGATTAACTGTCCGCCATGGGAAAATGTGTTTTTTGATGAGTCGACGTTGACGCCCTCTATAATTTTTTTGTACCCTTGACACATGTATTCATTATTTAAAAAAAAAATATGTTATTATCTTATAAAGTTTCTGAGAAAAAAATTCCCAAAAATCATGCGTTTTTTGCGATTTCTAGACCGTACTAGTACTTTAATGTAAATATGGTAAATTCCATGTAAAAACGACGTACCAGGTACAAAAAAATATAGTGTTCTAATTCGTGGTCCGGATTTAATATCCCTGCATCAATCACATATGTACGACAAACTGAACTGTCATCTCCAGCGATAAGCCTCATTTTTCACTCGGTAAGTACATATTTTAAAAAACAAAATTGCCCGCTTATGGGAGAGGGGAAAATCGACATGAAAACTGTTAAAAGACCATTACATCGATAAATAACCACTGCATTGTGTAAAATCTGGTCTAATTGCTTCATTGGGCCATACTTCTTCCAAAATTAGGAAGGTGTTACTGTCATTGTTAATTCTCACCGTTAAGCAAAATTATAACCGATCTATTTTGGTTTGAAATCAAAGATATGGAAGGGATATGGTTTCAACAAGACGGTGCCATCTCACATCTCACACAAATACAACGCGAGCCGTTTGGCCTACATTTCAAGACAATTTAACTAGACAAGTTATTTCGGGTTTTGGTGTTTGTCACCGTAGATTTTTTTGCGAGGCTATGCAAAAGAAGTTTTTAAGGCACACATTTTATATGTCCTGTCAAGTCATGGCCTTAGTTAGTGCCCAATATGTGTCGAAAAGTCAACAAAAATTACCTTGTCAAATGCGAGACTTGCAAGAACTTCCGTGCAAAAGATTTAACTGATAAATTTCAGTCGGAACTACACCATGGATAACAACCAAATAAATTATTGTCCACACTGGCTCGTATTGATACTTTGATGATATCCTGACAATATTTGTTCTGTTATGAATTTAGTGAACTAAAAAATCAATTTAAGACATGCATGGTTAAAAAAAGGAATAAAAAGCTCATTTTTCATGATTAAGATAATTAGTTTAGTACGAAAAATTAGTGTAGAGTTCTCCAAATAATCTGCTATAATTATATTACCAGTCCCAGGTTCTCCACGAGCTATCGTGCCATCAAATAATTTTTTTTTTTATTTATTTATTTGCACACTTCCATTGTAAGATACTCGTACATTGGCGCAAAATTTTAGACGTTGCTTGTTTGAGGAATAAAACCGGCTCTACTTAAAAAGTCGTTTAATTTGGAGACGATGAGTAATTAAATGATGGTTTTCTTACACTTCGTAGATATTGGTTTACAAAGGGGAATTGTCGAAGATTTCAGCATCAAGAGTAACTGTAGAAGTTTCAGACAAAATAGTAAATAAAAAAGATGATTCGATTAAATTTCAGAGAAAAAGAAATGAAATTGCGCTACTTTTGTCAAACCAAAACCGTTAGATTTGTTCAATATATTTTCTGAACAAAAAACCTAGTGGAAAAAAAGGTTGTGTGTACTGACGTACGTGCGGTAGAAGTAAAACTTCTTTTCACTTAAGCAAAGCCTATAAACATACAAACATTTTGTATTCTAAAAACATGTCGCTGTCTTTGACTGATAACGTGTCGTTTTGACATGTCACTGACAGCTGCGTAGAACATTTTTTACCCCAAACGCAGGAAAAGAAGTTTTACTTCAAAAATTATGAACAGGAACTTCAATTTCACGTGATGCAAGTTTTTCTCTCAAGAGTTTTAATTTCTTTGTCAAAACTAAATTTTGCTTAAGCAAAACATCGGGGTGAGAAAGTTTATCTGTTTCATCTATCTCGATTGAACTTCTCATTCAACATTTTCATGTTTTTTTTTTTCGAGTGATAGCATTCAAAATTTGCGTTGCGCTTGTAACGGAATTAGATGATTCGTCTGGACTAATGGCTACCCTAACCAGTAGTAACTAGAAGTAATAATAAATGTGCTCTAAAAAATATTTTCTGACCTACAAGACTATTAAGTACAGGATTTGAATTTTGTGACCCTCCATCTGTATTAAACAAATCTCATTGTACTTTTTCCTATGATTTAAGTTTCATTATTTGGTTACCTGTTTTATTTTTGTCACACTTTTTTTGAAACTGTTTTTGTTACTAGGTATTTTCTTAGCAATTTGCTGCACGTCTATTATTTTTCCAATTCTTTGCGCACTCAGATTTAAAAGCTAATAAAACATTATTATTCTTTTTTTGTTTACTTTCGGAATTTAACTTTTTGTTATGAGCATAATATTTTTTTTTTAAATTTCACAAAAAAACTATTGGTATTCTTAGTTTTTTTTTAAGGGGCTATTACTGTCACTTTCACTTGATAAAGACATTTTTCAAATGAATGTTTTCTTTTTGAGACTGTGACATAAAATGAGACAAGTTTCTTGCATACCAAATTGAGATTTGTCTCATTGCAAAAGCTCAATCTCACTATCTGGAGCTCATTCTCATGAGACTGAGCAAATGGCTTCTGCATACCACCCATTGTCTAACTTTTCCATAATTTTAAGCACGTTAGACAACTCCTCTAACTAATGTGGGTTTCACAAAAGAACGTAAGCGAATTTACGTTCAACTACACTTAATTTGACAGATAAAGAACTCAAACACAACTACACAAAGGAAAATATTACACTGGCGAGTAGATGGCTTTTTATGGTAAGGTAGTGTAAGCTATAGTGTAAAGAAAAAAGACAAGACATAATTTAAAATTTCCAAACCCAAGGATAAAAAGAGACGGGCTTATAACACTGCTGTCAGTAAGATCCGTATCGTTTTATTTTCCATTGAAGATCCCGATCCGGATCCAGATAGATTTGTGGATAATAAAACGCACCTATTATTTAAGATAGAAATGAAGTATGTATCGCTAATTCACAAATTCAATTTCGTTCTTAAAGATCGTAGAGCACTTTTCTTTTAAATAATCAAATAAAACATTTTTACTTAGATTGGTTTTGGTATGAAGTGAACATTGTCAATCTGGATAAAGTATACTTTTAAAAGATGAAGTAACTATTTGCTATTGTTAAAGTTAGCCAAGCTCTTTAACGTTAAAGTATGGTTAATGTCGTTTAAAATTAACAAAAAAGTCGGTTCTCGTTTTATATTTAGAGAGGACTCCCATTCTTAAATTGATTTGAAGCTGGTTTTAAATGTTTAAAATTTTGCGCCATTATCTTTTAATCTAATACGAGTTTTAATATTATGATATTTTAGTATACTTTGCTAAATTTATAAAATATTTAATTAAAAGCAAATTCAAGAAAATTCTAAGTCTTCAATAATTAATTTGCCTTTGAATAGAATTTATTTATTCAAACGAAGATAACGAAAATATTTATTGTTGATCTAACAACCAATGTCTAATCATGAAAATGACGTTTCGAATGAGTGCATCCAACACAAAAAGGTAAGTTCGATTTTAAAGAATTTTTGATCCAGAGTTGCGTCATATTTATTTCTATAAAGCAAGTAAAAATTGTTTCGCCCGCTAAGACTTCCCGCCTCAGGCACGCCATACGCCAAATCTGCTCCTGTTTTTTCTTCTGATCCTTCACCCTACTTAATACTTATTATCTTGAGAGCTCGAAAAAATTATTTATGTACATATATAATGTAGATTAAAAAACTTTTCACATCACTCAGTATTTCTTAAGAATTGTATAAATTTTCATGATGCAGTGGGTTTTACCCCAAAACAATCTATAAATGCATCAGATTTCAGAACAGAAAATTCAGTTGTCACTCACAATGATAGCGAGCTACATCGTATTGTTAATCGGCTTGGCTTCTGTCTCGGCAGTTGAAGTCACAACTAGTCTCGGTGCTATTCGGGGAACTACATTAAAGTCGCGTTTGGGAAAAGATTTCTATGCTTTTCGAGGCATTCGTGAATGAATTTCGTTTTAAACAAGCTCAACCAGTAAGCCCATGGAAACCGAAAGTTTTTGATGCCACAGAAGATGGACCTATGTGTCCACAAATTCCATTTAACTCAACGGATTATTCGGAAGATTGCTTGCGTCTGAATGTGTACTCAAGGAACTTGGATACAAAGGCACTCAAACCAGTAATTCTCTATATTCACCCGGGTGGATTTTATGCAGTTTCTGGACAGAGCAAATACTTTTCCGGACCACAACTCATGATGGACCGTGATGACATTGTTTTTGTTACGATTAATTTTCGTTTGGGGACATTGGGATTTCTGGCTTTGGGTACTGCAGATGCACCTGGTAATGCTGGCTTAAAAGATCAAGTTCTGGCATTGAAATGGGTGAAAGACCACATACGTAAATTTGGAGGTGATCCAAATTCTGTTACACTCGTCGGTTATAGTGCAGGAAGCTTCAGTATAGGCTTGCATATGGTCTCACCAATGTCCAAGGGACTATTTCACAAAGGAGTAACAATGAGTGCATCACCAGTTTCACAATACAAATATCCAACAGAGCAACTGGATTTGGCCAAAAGACAAGCCGAATTAGTCAATTGTCCGACGAATAGCATCAATGCTATGGTGAGCTGTCTCAGGAAGGTAATTTGCAGTGATTTAAAAAGTTCGAGAAGTCAATTATGATAACCGATAATTTATCGTTTATTGAGAAGTTATTTCATTAAATATTAGCCAGGTCAGCTTTCTGAAATCTCAGCAATATAAAAGCAATTTCCCAACAAAATTCTCAACTGTCACTGTCAAAATGATGGGCATTTTCGATTGGTGTCAGAATGACAGTTCTTTTTCTGAAAAGAAGAGAAAAGGCTTCTGGATTTGCTTTCAGATTCTAAACCAGAAAATATCACACCTATCGATTTGATCTTTGGACTACCAATCGAAGAGTCCATAAATTGTTTACTTATGTATGTCTTACAGTTCATCAAAAAACATTGTGGAGACATTTGTTTTTTTGATCTATATCTCAGAAATCTGAAATGGTTGATTAGTTTTACATGTATAATTTTGAAAAAAATATTTCGTTCATTTGTAAAATAATTTAAACAAATTTTAGACATCAGCTGATGAATTTGTACGAACTCATTACGATATGTTTGATTTTGGTTGGAGTCCAGTTTTAAACTGGATGCCAGTTATTGAAAAGGACTTCGGACAAGAGAGATTTATAGTTGAAGAGCCACTAGAATCTTTCCAAACAGGAAATTTTCAGAGGATTCCTTTGATCGTTGGAATGACCAAAGACGAATTTGTTGGAATTGGACACGGTGCGTTGGTTGAAAAATTAAACTTGTCTTTAAATTTAATCAAAAAACATTTCTTCTTCCTCTTAAACTAGATGTTATGAAGAATGAATCTATGCTTCAGAAAATGAATGAAGATTGGGACAGACTGGCACCAATATGTTTCCTTTATGAACGAAATACTCCAAGATCGAAGGAAATTAGCGCTGTCTTGAAGAAGGAATACTTGAATAACCAGCCATTGAAGAGTGGAGAATCATTCGAACCATTAGGAAAGGTTAGTCGTGAGGAAGAAGTAATTCACGCTCTTTGAAATCTATTAATTGTATTTTTTTAAAGCTTTTCAGCGATAGTCTTATAGGGTTTGCAGTTCATAGATTTGCCCATCTTGCAGCCAGATACGTTCCAGTGCATTATTATAGATTTTCGTTCAAGGGTCGATACAGTCACTTTAACTACCCCGAAGATAAGCCATATGGTGAGTGAAGTGAGATGTGACATTAACACCATCAACCAAAACTCACAATCTTCGCTTCTATTTTTAATTCTAGGAACTGCTCACCACGATGATTTGATTTATTTACTTCATATACCAGTTTTAGCCCCTTTATTCAAAAAGACTGATCCCGAAGATACTACAATTGAGCGTTTAACTCGAATGTGGACACAATTTGCAAGGACTGGGTGAGCTTAAAATTGCATCTTCTAAGGTTTTGATTTTCAAGAAATGAATTGTTTATTTTTATTTTGTTCTAGAAATCCAAATAATCCAAACGATGAATATCTTAAAAATTTGAATTGGACACCGCTGAGTTTGAAGAAAGAAAACTATTTGGATATCGGAAACGAGCTGGTTATGAAAGAAGGTCTCTTCTTAGAACGTTTTAGAATTTGGAAAGATTTGTTCCCATTAAAGTGGGACGATAAGCCATGCAAGCGTGGACATAATCAAAGTCCGGACTATCCTGAGCCATTGGACAGTTAAAAATGTACCATTCAATAAAATGATCTCTTTGAATAAAAGTTTTTAAATGAATGAATGAATCCGAATATATTGAGGTTATTGCACTGCGACTTAAATGTTTGCCTTAGTTAGAACTGGATTGGTTATCTTAAAACTCCTCCTTCAAAATATATTTCTTGAGAAAAATTGAGAAAATAGAGGCTTAATCGTTGAAAGCGTTCTTCTTTGGTTTATCTACCTAATGTGATCTGGCGTTTCTTTCTGAATATCGTAGAATTTACATATCCCACTGATTGCTAGACAAAGAGTTCTTAGAATTACACTGACCAATAAGGAGACACGTTATTAGACTTATGCTGATACAGTCTTTTGAACGTGTCGTACTCCTATTTTTTGGCTTTGTTTTAATCACGTTTTCTTTTATTCCGTAATGTGGATAGAACCATTAAAAGAGCCTTTTTTCCTAATTCTGTTAAAGGGACTGCTTCCACATTACTCTAGATACCAACGTGACCAAATGACCAAAGAATTTTGAAATTATTGTTCTTGTCAAGTTCATTTAACTGACTTGCATATTCCCTCGCCAATAAAGAGCTGATGTGTGCTCTCAGTGTAGCTTGACTATCTGTCATTATTAAAATTCTTTGGTTTCGGTAGTTTCTTTCGAGATTTAATCAGCACATTTTCATATTGAATGAACTTCGGCCTGGAAAATGATAGTGAACTTTTCTATCGTTACATACCGATTTGTTGTGGGCCCAATTTCAGCTTCGGTCTATTCAGACGTTTTTGATCCATCAGTGTAGGAGGTAGGAGCAGTTAATGGATTATTTTTTTTAAGTGTAGTTTACTTTTTTAAGAGCCTTCTTTTTCTTGCTATTTAACTCGTTTAGGAAAATGTCGAAGCTCTCTTTGTCTTGAACGCTTGATGTAAGTCAAAATGAGGAAGAAAAATCGAATAAGGCAAAGTATTTAATATTCGAGTAGTTCAGCTAAAGAAGGAACTTCTATATTTGAAAGAAGTTTGATTCAAGATAAAACGGATGATTATTCATAGCTAAATGGCCTTTTGATTTTTTGAGGACAGGAATGTAATTTGAATAAAAATTTGGTGATTTTTTAAGGCAAGTGGTATGTCCATGATTTTTTCAAAAATCTCAAATTTCGTAAATTCACTTTGGTTAGAAATATTTCGAGATCCAGACCTCGCATAAGCTTCTGGTTTTCACCTGTGGATAGCTGTGGAAAATTTAACCAGAGATTTTGAAAACCGGAGCCTCTTACAAGGCTTGGTTTCGTAAATAGCGCCAACCAAAGACATTATTAGGTAGTTGGGACTCGAAAATCCATAAAATCACTTTGGACCCGAATATTTCGATAACAAGACCACTCATAAGCTTTTCGTTTGGATGTGTGTATAGGAATTGAATAGACCTTTTATTCGATGTATATCTCGATGGGTTTGGAGGAACTTTGAAAATTTGGTGATTTTTAAAACAACTGGTTAGTTCATGATTTTTTCAAAATTCTCAAAAATTCCGTAAATTTACTTTGGTTACAAATATTTAGAGATCCAGACCTCGCATAAGCTTCTGGTTTTCACCTGTGGATAGCTGTGGAAAATTTAACCAGAGATTTTGAAAACTGGAGCCCCTTACAAGGCTTGGTTTCGGAAAACGCCCCAACCAAAGACATTTTTAGGTAGTTGGGACTTGAAAACCCATAAAATCACTTTGGACCCGCATATTTCGATAACCAAACCACTCAGAAGCTTTTTGTTTGGATGTGTGTATAGGAATTGAATAGACCTTTCATTCGATTTATATCTCGATGGGTTTGGGGAACTTTGAAAATTTGGTGATTTTTTAAAACAAGGGGTTAGTCCATGATTTTTTCAAAATTCTCAAAAATTCCGTAAAATCACTAAGAAAATTTGAAGAATGAGTAAGAAGACGGAGTTCAAGGCAGGGTGAACTGAGGTTATATGGATATATGAATTTGTTGTTAACGGGACCATACATGACAGGCGTATTCAAAAACAAAGTTATGTTAAGGGATCGGGTCACGAAGGAGTCAAGGAAATCTCTGAACAATCTTACAAACCGATCTGTTTATGATACCTACTTCCTTACAAGAGCTTCTTAATGGCGTAATGGGAATTTCTGTCAAAGGGTCTCTTAATTTTTAAAAAAGTTAGATAACGCCATTTTATTTGCATCTAAATATTTTTGTTAAATAAAAGGGAGTTCAACTAGGGCGTTTTATTTAGATCTAGTAACTTCGTCTTGTAGTCCTTTGGCATACATTGAGGAGCCTTTTTATAAATACTTTTGATCTAATGAAGCTTTTGACGGTTTGGATTCGATTTTTAACTCCTAGAGTATCTCTTGTAAAAAGTTTTTCTCATCTTAGCCGCTTGGACTCTACGGAAAAATGTGGGTCCGTTCTTTGCGACAATAGCGCTTTGGAGTGGATGAGGGTTTGTAAGCCACTTAGAGCGAGCCCTAGATCTCTACGAGCTGTTTCGCCTCAAATTTATTTCTTATATCGGACTCAAAGAGTATGGATAGGTTGAATTTTTTCCCCAATTTAAGGAATACTGATAACCTAGTCACATTGATACTTCAAAGAGATAAGGTATACGATCTTGTTTACCTTTTTGAAAAAAGGCCATAGTATATAGTACATATATTAAAAATTGAAAGGTTGTACATTCCAAACATTGCAGTCTATCCTCTTACTTGAACAGAGAATTGCATCTATTTTCCAGTCTTCTTTTGTCAGTTTTAACGAAATTTCTCTTTAGTGAGTTTTCTACAAAAGGTGCAAAGTAGACAGACGTGCTAATGATGTAATTGTCTTCTCTTTTGCAAGATATTTGTGAGGAAGTCTTGTAGGGGTTGAGGAAATACTCGCATAGAAAGGTGTTATACTTAATTTCAATTGACCTTTTTAACCTAGTTGTTGAACTTGGGGTCAACTCTGTGGGGCATTATGCCATTTATAGCTATTTTGTTTATCATACCCTAGATCTTCCAAATAGCTTCTGTGAGGACTCCTATGTTAGGGACTATTATTCTCGGATCAGGCATGGTAGTTCCAAAACTAATATCGACATTCAAAATTGATAAAGGCCGAAAAAATTAAAACAGGTTAAGATAAAAAAACAGAGCAACAAAATTCATAATTCAATCAAATTCTTTTCCACTGATCAACGATCTTCGATCAAATCAATGTCCATTTCATTTAATAACACCATTTATTGCCATCCAACCATCAGTAGCCCACTTAAACAAGACAAATGAATACCAAGAACCATCAGACAACATCATCATCAACTTCATTGACAATTCCAAATCACGAACACCCATAACGATGCTCCTCCATCGCTGTCTTTCCACCGAATGCTGAAATAACAATCAAATTTGATTCGTTTTAAATTAAATTACAATCAAATCCAATAAATAAAATCGAAGCCATTCAGATGACAAGTGCAATTGAATTATTTACTCCGTCGATTTAAATCGCAGTAAGGGGTTCATAAATATTCAACTTTTTGGATTGCAACGGCTGCCAGAGCGCTCAGTTTGGATGCCTTTTCTAGGTCTTTGTATGCAACTCTGTTTGGTGCTCACTAAAACAGAGTAAACTAAGACAGCAACAAGGTATTAGCATCATCTTCGGCACTAGAAAACAATGCGAAGTGCTCCTCTGGAACATGATATAACTCAACGCTGTGTCCATTATCATAGAGAGAACGTTGCTACCCATAAGCCGACGAAGACAACAAAAAAGTTGCACCATCAGCAGAAGATACAAAAGCCTTTGGTAGCGGCGTTGCAGTGATCAGGAGGCATGAAGAGAATGAAATTCTTGTGAAAATCAACAGAAAAAACGGTCCACTAGACCAGAAAGAAAGAGCGAACTCTTTTCGGGCACGTAATGCACACGGATGATCCCCAATTCTGATCATGCATGGATCGCGATTAGATATTCAACCAGAAATAATTTGAAAATGATGACAGTCAAAGATACCAAAAGACGTTGTCGACGACGACGTCGCGTCGTCTTAGTCCTATGGTTGGTAAGACCAAAGCATCGACAACTACGACAAACACAAAGCCCAACAACAAGGAAACCATAAGTGGAAAGGTGGTATCGCGCATCACAAGATTGTTTCTATCTTCGATGTGCCGATGCCGGTAGGCTATATAGACAAGCTGGCCAACTCGTAATGCATTTTCCTGGCCAGGCCTTAAATGTGGCCGCTTCGGCAGCTGGAGTGGGACACATTTATTAAACGTGAACAATACCGAAACTATGGCAGCCACAACATTGTTTTAGTCATCGAAGGTCTGGCCGTCGCGTCGTTCGGTCGGTTGTCGTTGTTGATTTCGTCCTTCTTTCCTATTCCTAGTCACACTGTTAGACCGCAGCTCCTCCTTACTGCTGTGCTGTTCCTAGTGATTCTTGTCGTAAATAAAGAGCATCACGTCTTGAATAAGACCCGAACTAGATAGATATTTCTTACTTACAGCAGCCCTTGTTTTTTACATTTTTGTGACTTACCATGCCGATCTATAACGGTGCGGTGCTGTGGTGGGCCAGGCCAGCAGGAACCTAGTAGTTAAGTGGATAACAGCCACGGTAGTTAGTGGCGAGTTGAATTTTGAGTTAGGTACAAAAATAGATAAGTCTATATTCATTGTGATTGGACTTGAAGCTGGGTTTGAAAACGATCGATCAACTTAGTTTGCATTGTGGAGCTGAACTTAAAGGGATTCAGCAGCACTAATGAGAAAAGAGATCCGTATCAAATTTTCATTCCAATAATGCTCGGGCAAAAATACCAGACATGAATCTTTTTCTTCGAAATACTACTTTTGTAGGAATAGCGATTGGAAAGGACATAAGTACCCATTTGATAGCAATATTTTTTTTCGCGCTAGTGCAAACGATATTATTGTGAAATCCATTTGAAAGAGTTGTCAGTTGATATAAAAAAATAATTACAATTAGTACCTAAAGTATTTGAAGAGATTGTCAAACAAAAACTCTACTCGATCACTAGGTGATTTATATTTGAGGATCAACATGGACTTGTAAGTGGTAGTTCCACAACAACAATTCTGAAGATTTTCATCAACTTTTGTCTTGGCAGTATGGAACAACACATTCAAGTTGATGCTATCTACACAAATTCTGCTAAAGCTTTCGATCGTGCTCAGTTTCAAATTTTAAAGTTTTGAGCTTAGTATTACACTCTGCTTTGCTTATCCCGAAAATGAGTCACTAAAAATTACGGCAAACAGTATATTTGGGAGTTCCACAAGGTAGCCATTTAGGTCCTCTCTTTTTTTCTCTTATCTATAAATCATTTACCAGATTACACCTATATATAAGACTCAAGCGGGCAATTTTTTTTGATGATTGTGAAATAGTTGACAAGTTAAAGCAGTGTCTGACTGTACGGATCTTCAACTACTCGTAGATATTGAAAGGCTTGCGAATGATGACCTATATTGTTTGCATTTAAATATTCGGTTTTGATATTAAAACGGCAAAATGTAAGGTAAGGTTGACTTGGCTGTCAGCAGGAGAGCCGACGCACTTAGACAATGAGTTGGTGCACTGTGATACCACATTGGATCTTGAAGACTTTCTCTCTAATCGTTAACCAATTGGAGCTCCTTATGAAGCGAGCGAGATTACCTATATCTATATTTGCCAGATGGAGTCTACGTCTTAAAGATAAAGCAGGACTTGTTACGAGGAGGCGAGGGATCGACTTCCCCTCTTCTGCAGAAATCGTTAGAATGAACTAAAAGCTGGGTTGCGTGTTTGTCTATCAAACAGTGTCCTGTTATAACACCTATTACTGAGCTTATGTGCGATCTACTTAAAGATATTAAAACTTTGAAGCGCCTTGTATCCAACATTGGCCAGCTTAACAAATTCCCGAAATGTCCCTGTGGCCCGGCACTCATCAGAGGTGAATTTTAAACTACTGTGCCATCTCCATCAGAGACGATCGGTAGTTAAGTGCTGTTTCTAGCTTGCAGAGGCAGAATCAAGAGATTTAATGGCTGCTTCGCTGTTCGAGAGTATGCAGATATATTTATTTTATATCTTTATTTCTTTAAGCCAAAGCAGGACTTCTTTAATCACCAAAAGTTCCGCCTGGAAAATTTTTTCTTATTATTATAAATTATAAAGGCTTTTACCAAGAGATACCAGGTAAGTGGATGATGAACAAAAGTAATTAATGTAAGTTGAACAATTCTCTCAACATCTCTTTCAAAAAACATTGCCTTCAAATAGTTCTTCTGTTTTTCTATTAATGGTCAACAGGAAACTTTACGAATCTGTCTAACAACAAAACTGACAGCTATTACTTTCATGAATCTGACAGATGGAAAATTTTAGTCGAATTAGTACGATGTTAAAACTGTAGTATGATACTTGGGTAAGACGACGTTTTTCCAAATTTGAATTGAGTTTAGTATCATACTTTTTCTAACATTTTATTAAAAATAAAATCATCAAACAGCTATTTTATTATTTTAGTATCGTGCTAACTTCATATATGACCATTTAACATTTACAAAGGCTCTAGTAACTTTGTTTTTTTTTGCACGAACTGACATTGTTTTAGGTGTGTTTGCAGGTGTGTACAAAATGTTTTAAATTAAGAAAGAGTTAGTAAACTTTTTTTAAAGTTAGCAAATTGTTAAGTATTATCATACTAATATTTTTTAACACTAGGCTGTTTAAAATTTTGCGCCATAGTATTCTATTTTGCTTTTGTTAGTATAGCTTGTGCACCTGACACCTGCATTTTGTCTGTATTTTGGAAATATCGTTATGGTACAGGAAAATAAGACAACAAAGTGTCCAAATTCCAAAAACCCTGAATTTTAGTAGAGTTTTACTTGTATGTCTGAAGTTTTTCCTAAGATTTTGAAGGTTTTGGCAGGTGAGAGAGTGAAATTCAGCCTCTCAATTATTTCTCAAAATCTCAGTCATTTTCGATAAAATGGGAAGACAATAGTTTAAGCTGAAGGTTTTGGCAGGTGAGAGAGTGAAATTCAGCGATTCGTAAAAATATTTTATCAACAACGAATTTGTGATCGACTGAAATTTGATAAATAAAAATAATTTTGACAACCATAACATTAAGATTGTCAATTTGAACCATTCACAATTGATCACAAATCATAAGAGCGTTCACAGTTCAGTGTGGCTTCAGGCCAGGCAGATCAACTATAGACCAAATCTTCACATTGAGACAAATCGTGGAAAAGACCAACGAATTTCAAGTCGAGACCTACCATCTTTTCATCGACTTCAAAGAAGCAAATGATAGCATAAGTCGCCAAGAGCTTCTATTGGCAATGTCGGAACTAGGGATCCCGAAAAAAACTGATCCAGCTATGCCGCATGACGTTACAAAACACGCGGTGCAACGTGCAAATGGGTAGCAGGTCGTCCGAGCTATTCCAGACATGTACAGGGTTCAGACAAGGAGATGCGCTATCATGTGATTTCTTCAACCTAGTCCTGGAACAGATAATGCGCAAGAGTGGTGTTAACCTGGAAGGCACTATCTTTAACTGGTCGTCCCAACTGCTTGGCTATGCGGACGACATCGACATAAACGGCCGCTCCAAGCGAGCTGTGCTAGAAGCGTTCACAGCTATTGATGAACAGGCGAAAAGACAGGTCAGAAACCCATCGACTCTATAATACGAAAACGTAAGTGGCAGTGGATTGGACATACGCTTCGAAAAGGCCACAAGTGCATTGCGAGTCAAGCGATGCAATGGAACCCTCTCACGCAGCGAGGCAGAGGAGTGGGCCGACCCAGAAGTACTTGGCGAAGAACGGTCGAAGAGGAATCAGCACAACTGAGGAAGAGTTGGAGAGAGCTGAGGTACATCTCCAGAAACCGTACACGATGGCGCGTAGGAGTAGTGGAGGCCCTATGCCCCGCAAGGGGAACCACACGGACGTAATAGGTCCGAGGACCTAAGTAAGTAAGTAAGTAAGGAGTTCACCTACCTCGGAACAAACATCAATCCCACGAACGACATCTTAGTGGAAATCCGACGAAGAATTACCCTACACTGAAAATAAATTCCTAGGTCATATTGACAGACGTTTTGTTGACCTTCAACAAAACAATTTTATCGTTTTGATAAAATTTTTGTCAATACGAAAGAATGATTTCGTTGATTTCACAAAATTTTTGTAATTCTTCATGATTTTTTGTCAGTTTAACAAAATATGCGCTACAAATAATATTGTCAGTTTAACAAACCAAGTTTTGTTAATATAACAAAATAAAACAGAGATTTTTGTTACATCGACGAACTTTTTTGTGATGTTAACAAAATGTTTATTGTATCTACAAAAAATATGTTTTGTAAATGTTTGTCAATATCACAAAGTTTTCGTTAATGTTTTTTTGTCAATTTAACAAAAAAATGAAACATTTTTGTTGAAATGACAAATATTTTAATTTCGAGGTTGTTATTTTGTAACATTGATAAAATAAATTTATCAGATAGATAAAATTATTTTGTAAGGAAAACAACATATTCTGCGAACATTTTTTTGATCATGACATTTCTTTTGTGTGTGATATAGTTCACATTTTGTTTCTGTCAAAAAATCTATGTAAGATTATTTGAACTTAACAAAAATTGCGTTTTGCCAATACGCCCTCACAGATGATTCCATGTGACATCGTAGGGATGAAATGCCAATTTTTGTGGACTTTTAAATCAAAAAAATAAACTATTTTGAAATAAAAATTGAAAATAAACATTTTAAGGTGAGAAATAAGTTTTGTGGATTCAACAAAATAATTTTGTTATATTGACAAAATAATTTTGTTATATTGATAAAATTTTTTGTTGATTTAACAAAATAATTTTGTTAATCCGATAATAAAAAAAAAACAATTTGTAACATTAACAAAAAATTTTGTTGATACAACAAAAGAATTGTTAATATGACAAAATAATTTTATAATTTCTCCAAATTTTGTAATATTGACAAAATATTTTTTGTTATTTCAACAAGTTAATCTGTTAGATTAACAAAATAATTTTGTGGCTACAACAAAATATTATTTGTTTCAACAAAATTCTGTAATTTTTATCAATTTGATAAAACTTTTTGTTGGACGTATATTGACAACATTTCTTCGAATCCCAGCCCCCAGGTTCGAGACGTCGAGGAAGACCGAACCAGGAAGACGGGACCAGGCGGCTACAAACGCAAGAGCGCTTCGTCTTGACGACTGGAGGGAGCTCGCGAGGGATCGCAACGGATGGAAGACCGCATTATCTCAGGCAGAGACCCTCCATGGATCGGGAGCCGGATAAGTAAGTGAGTTAATGAAAGTACAAAGCCCATTTTTGGATGAATGGGTTCGTCAACAGGCAAAATCGAATTTGGGATGATCACAATCCACACGAGATTCACCAAATTGCAATGCATCTAGACAAAAGTCATTGTTTGGTATAAATTTTGTACGTTGGTCAGGTCAAATGGATCCAGAATCTTTTACAGTGACAAATATTATGCTTGTTGAAAAAAAAAAAAAATAGTTTTCAGTTTATTTTGTGCATGGTAAACTATGGTAATTAACAAAATATTAACTTTCAATACTTTGAACACATCAAGAGAAAAATTCTAATATTTCCATAAGTGGAATGAAAAGTTATATTTTTCAGAATTATCAAAAGGTTATTTATATATATTTAGGAGTATTGTATTTTTGGAGGTCATCGTGCGTTATTTAAATATTTCTAACATCTTTGAATAACATTGACAATAGTTATCAACCGATTGACTTAATGACAAATAGTCGCGCTGTACATAGAAAATAGTCGTTCAGTTGTGTTAACTCAACGTACAAAAATCATAATTCCCAAAAAACACCGTCTGACAACACTTTTCGAAGCTTCATGTCAAAATTTTGTCAAGCACGGGACAGTGGGAGACCGTCGACATTCCGTTCATCAACGTCCAATGAACTAGTTTTAGTGGTAAGAGGGAGTTTTGTCGAGAACGTGTTTCTTATTGTCACCGCGCTTAGCATTTTGGCGTCAGTGGCGCCATATTACGGCGCATTTTGAAGTATGAATTACATTTTTTACGGGTAAAGTGCAATCGACTGAAAGAATATTGCCGACACACTTGGAAAACAGCTAAACAGTTGCATACTGATATAAAAAGATGGAATATTCTGTATATAATTCCAAGTATAGCATAAGACAAGTCAAAATAAAATAAATACACCGTCGAAGGTCGATATTCTACATGAATTATGTCGGGATTTTACTTAAATTTTCTTAGGGGCTCCATGGAAATCATTTACTGCATCAACTGGAAAGAATTCTTAGTTTACTTTAAGTGAGTATAACATAACTGGTTTCTAAAAAAAAGTATGCTCTGCACAAATGACAGTTCTGTTTAATGCCTTCTTAAGCTCTCAGTTTTCTTTGCTTATCAAGATAAATTTACGTCCAGAAACAGTACAAAACTTCTTTTTAACCTTTTTCATTAAAAAGCAAAACTTATGCCACTGTTATAACCATCAATGTTTATATCGCAATACTCAAGAGAGAAACGTGAACATCGTGACAATGCGAGCAATTAAAAGTTACTAAATAAAAAATATTATTAAAATGCAGTATGCACGCGCTATGTAGAAATTTTCAAACATTTTTATAGCAACCTCTCCCACAAACGACCATTATCTAATAGTAAGTCAGTATTCAACAAGAAGTTCAAAAGTATTTCTCATAAAGAATAAAATTTTAGCCAATATATTTATTGTTCAACAGCCAGGCGGATACATACAGAGATCTTGGTCTAATAGCCGATACACAAGGAGGCCCATGAATGAATAACCACATTCAATCCTCACTCCTCAGTGTACCCTTTTATAGATTTGACATTAATAACTCGACCTATTCTTCATCGGTTCTATAGCTAAATAAGGCCCAGTCAACTTCGCTCGTTTCAATTTATGGAAATATATGTACCATACGGGAAGAAGGGGTAGTATAATAAAAAAAAAAGTTGAAGTAGTCCCAGTATAGTGGTTCTGAGGATGTATAGAAGAATAGATTCAACTAGGGGCAAAGCAGGGAACATCTGAATAATCCGTCGAAAAGAATCTTTTCATCGTTTGCTAAATATACCTACATATACACATACATCTACTTGTTTTCAACATTCGATAGAATCTTAATCGGATGTAAGCATGATATGAATACCCACCTTCTTCAAAGCCCAAGGTAAATTCTTAAATTTAACATTAATCGTATATCCACTCTGTCATAGTTAATAGCTTTTAAAAGGACAGCACTCTGATGAAAAGATTAAACTAGATATCCTTTACCAGCAGGGCCATACTTGTAACTACAGAGGCCCCAGATTTAGGGGGTGTTCCATTGGTAAAATAAATCAATTTAATTTTGATTTAGATCTGTCAAAACGACGATTTGTTAATCCATTCGATAATTATTATTATTTAATTAAGAATCCTTTTTGAATTTTCCGGCATATCTAGTATGTATCTCTCCCCATTCTAACCTCAAAACTATTTTAGCTGTCAGTTTAAAAATTTGGTTTAAGGTTTTTTTTTAATTTATTGTAATTTGAAAATTATGTCCAAAACCGGAAGGAAATTATTTATAGTAAAAAAAGAAAGCAGTTTAAAATAAATTCAAGCACGTCTGCTGAAAGAATTAATAAAAACATTGTTTAAATAAAAACACAGAAAGAAAATACACAAATACAACAAAAATAATTTGAAATCGCATTATTTTCGCCGCAAAAAAGAAATAGTTTTTTGATTGAAATCTGAATTTACTAATGGAAAATTTTAATGAGTTCGGCTTTACAAAAAATAAATGTTTTAGATGAAAAATTCGATTTTCAGTTACTGTGTACACAGCCTAAGTAACATTGGTTGCAGTTTACTCAATATTTCGAGAATACCCAAAAAAGCGATCGATTTTAAGTCTAAGCGTATTCATGCCTTGCATCACCATAGAAGATAGTGTATATTCCAATAGGATCCTGCTTAAGCTCAAAAGTCGATCACCACTCAAGAGGGTCTCAAAAACATCCTTCGGGACTTAATATCACAGGATTTCATTTCTGGCGGGCATTCGCTGAAGCGTGGCTGAATTATGAAGCGTGATTATTACGGTTAAGTTGTTTAAGGGTAGGAATGATACTGGCTATTTCACTGGAATACTGTTTATAAAAATAAGGGTAAAATAATGAAAGACAGAAAACATTTCTGTTATACCTCTATCACCAATCATTTTTAAAGCTTTGTCTTGGTTCTGTCCAAGGGACTCAAGTGAGTTAAATATGAGAGTCATATATGAGAATTGTAATGGAACTTTGGACGGACATAAGCCCTAAAGTTTGGTGGGGGCAATACCCCCAATTATTAGACTTAATACAAGCTAATTCTTATCTAACTTAAATATAGCACGGAAATCTAGGATTGGAGTGAATTAAAAGGATGATTAAGACGGAGTGTCATGTCAGGTAGGCTGGACTGAGGTTGAAGTCGAAACAGTTAATGTTACAATCAATCCTCCGAAGCATCCAAGTAATATGTCCATTGAGCCATAAGAGCTACGGTGGATAGGCAGAAAGAAGAGAAGAGGATTTCTTCTATTACGGGAATTAGTGTTGGAACAGATTGAATTCTAGAGAGTTGTGCAGTCAACAAATCCTGAAATTAGTCGAAGGGAATTTCGCTTCTTGCTCTTCGTTATTCCAGTGTATACAAGTTAATTAACAGAAGTCAGTCTCGATACGGAGGTAAAAAAAAGGCTTATTCCAAGACAGACCATGAAGTGCGAAACGTAGGAAACGACGTTGAATGCTCTCGATTCTGGATATATGAATTTATTGATAAGGGGACCATACTTGACAGGCGTATTCAAGAAGGAGGCGAACAAAGGTTATGTATAAAGATCACGTAGAATTTGAACCAACGGCAACGTTTCACAAAGCCTAGTGTAGAGCTTGCTTTAAGTATAATAATATGTATGAGAAAGTTGAGCTCTCTATCCTCAAAAACATCAAGGTCACGAATTGATTCGGGGGTGGATAAGCGTTTATAATGGAGAAGGTATCGACGGGCAGCAGATTGGATGCGTTTTTGTGAAAAAGTGATTGAGTGAAATTTGGAACTATTTTGCTCTAAGCATTATTCCAGACACCAGACCTTGAAACTGTCGAGATCAAGTTGTAGAAGATTGGCATCATGTGTAGAAGAAATGGTCTTAAAACACTTTTTATCGTCGGTGTAGAGTGAAATATGGGTTTCTAAAGACTATTTCAATATCGTTAATAGTACGAATAAAGATGAGAGGTCCTAAGTGGCTGCCTTGTGAGACCCTGGAGGTAGGTAAGAAATCATTAGAGAAGGAAGATCTGAATCGATCTTTGTAGTAACGGGTTTTCAGGTAAGAAGAAATCCTTCTTAAGAATATAGGTTCAAGCCCGAAGGTGGACAGTTTGAATAGAATAAGCTTATGTGAAAGCTTGTCAAAGGCCTTACTGAAATTGGTTGAGGTTAGGTTAGGTTAAAGTGGCTGCTGACCAGAAAAGGTCAACACACTTAGACCAATATTTGGTCCGTTGTGATACCACAAGGATTTTAAAAATCACCCTTACTCGCTAAACCATTTTGAGCTAATAATGAAGCGTTTGAGACAGTGAATGTCGGAATTATTTAGATCACTAGGATCGTTATAGTAGTAGTCTCCCAAGTGGAGTCTACGTCTTTGCGCTAGGGCAGGACAAGAACATAGAAGGTGAGGAACTGACTCCTCTTCTTCTTCATCCATGCAGCTTCTGCAAAAATCATTTGCAGGAACTCCAAGACGAGAAGCATGTCTTCCTATTAGGCAGTGTCCAGTAAGGACACCTATAACGGAGCTAATATGCAATCTACCAATAGAAATTAGTTGTTTGGAGCGTTTAGCATCAAACAATGGCCAAATCAGTTTAGTAGACCGGCAAGTTGGGGTGCTGGTCCATCTGAGGTTAGCTTTCTTCATGGTATCATGCTTTAGCATAAGTTTACAAGTAGCTAGGGGTATACCGATGTTAGATTTGCTATCCAACAAAGGTAAGATTGTTCCGTTTTTTGCAAGTTCGTCAGCTTTACAGTTTCCTAAAAAAAAAAATTGGTTGAGACAACGTCGACTTCCTTTCCGTTTTCTAAGCCTGCGAGGCTAAAGGATACGAATACAACAAGGTTAGTAGTTGTGGACCTAGCCTTGACAAAGCCGTGTTGTCTACGGAAATGAGAGACTTACAACGAAAGCTAAAAATATTATACAAAATGCTTTCAAAGATTTTGGGACTATGTGAAAGTTTAGCAAATGGACGATAGTTTGTGAATTCACACTTTGGGCAGATTAGAAGGGGTACAAAATTTCTTGCAACGCCGAAGTAAACCTATGTAAACACTTAGTAGCTTATTTGGTGATGTCGCATGGGGGTGGTGTGCGCTTTAACGATAGAATGCAGCATTGAGCATTAAATTTTACGCGGTTTATGGTTTTGACATTACTATCGAGATCAGAATTTAATGAGAATATGAGAAACTAAGAGTACTGTCGTCAGCAAAATAATTTAATGGTTTAGAAGTTTCAGACAAAGGATTATTTGCATCAAGCAAACAATAAACAGTGGCGGAGACAAAACGAAACCCTGTGGAACACCAGCACTAATTTTATGATTTTCAGGCTGTGATCGGTGTTTGGTCCAGTGTCACGTTTTGGAGATGATTTTATGACGCATGCACTTATGTATAAAGGCTTATACTTATATTTTGGTTATACCTATAAACCAAAAATTTTCTGTCGGCTCTAAGACAATGGGGTTTATGTAGATTTTTTTTTAATATTACAGCGCGCGTCAGCCATTTTGTGGTTCCAAAAGTAATTTTAAATAAAACAATTTCCTGATCGATTAAACCTTAAGTGAGTTGAAATTTTTAAGGGTGCAAGTACGCACCCTACAGCAAAGACAAGCTCAAATGGTGGGAGCGCCGTAAAATCGATGGATTTTAAACTTTTTCAACACTTTCACTGTCGGCAGTCATGTTTTCTGTAAAGTGTGCATTTTGATGATGGATGAGCTTTAAGATACCAGTAACAGAATCCATTTCAGTTCAGTTTTCGACATAATCGACCGTTATTTCTATTAGTAATGCATTAGTTAATTTTCATAATTTTAAAACGGTTAGTCTTTGTAAGACGATACATATTATAAAATGGTAAACATCAAAACTAAACATGTACACTTAACTCAATGAAGTCGGTGTAGTGGCGGTTCATCTTTAAGTCCTAAGTTTAAGTGTCGAATTTCATTAAACTAAATGACGTTTACTAACTGCGAAGAAGTAGGATCATTACAGAAGTTTTTTTTTTTAATTTAAACAAAATTGCGAAGTTTGCGAACGTATTTTGAATATAAGTATAATAATAGTTGATAGCTTCAACTACTTCTTAAACCGTCTAAAGATCACTTTACTCTACCCGAATAATGTAAAAATTTAAGTGAGGACTTAACTCCTTTTCCATTGTTAAGTAAAATCATCGAATAGAGGTGGAATAAGTGTTTTTTATTAGTTGACTGATACAATCTCGGATGAAAGTTCGGTTTGACATATGCGATTGAAACAGGGATGTCAAATGTATGCGAATAATTGGATGTCCCTATATTATTCGGCACATCTAACCCATCGCACCCTATAATCGAGTGTAATATACCATCGTTTATCATTGGAGAAGCAAAATCTGGGTTCAAGCGGCCCCAAGATCTGCGAGCTGTGACACCCATAAGCCGTTTGTCTATTCTTTTCTTCATCCATAGTGCGGCACTGTTAAGTGGGTATTTTTTCTTGCTGATGGCCTCATTTGAAGGAGTGATGATCGCCACAAGTGGACGACTCATCCCCAGCTCAATAAATATTAAACGACACATTATTTGGCAGATCATAGCTCCATGATAAACGGCCGAGCCTTCAATTTAAGTGGACAAAAAAGTCCTTTTAATAGCCCGTTTTGATTGTGTGATTATTAAATCATGGGCGCACCAACCAACGCGTCGGCCGGCGGCGGCACGGTTGATTTATCACTTCGATGCTAAAGAGCTCCCTCCCTATCCATTGGTCACAAAGTATCTAGTATCGCAGCCAGAGTGCATACCTATCAGTTCTGACATAATTTCATTGAATGGCGAAGTTGATTAAATCGTTAGTTAGGCTTTTGTTGGTATATTATTGTGGATGTTTTTTTTTTGTGCGCGTTCGAGAGGTGAGAATAAATCGTGAGATTGGTTCTGAAAGCGCGCTGCACAAAGAGTTAATAAATCATCGAGATTCAGCTGTAAATAGTGTGTATGTGCGAGTATGTTATGTGGTGTATATGAGGAACCAGTTATACATTATGATGTATGTCGATGCTTTATGCACCCTTCTCTGGCTCTTACACTGCCACAACTCAGGCCAGGCCACTGGTTAATTAATTGTGTTAAAACAATTTCTTTGGCCATTTATAATCCTGAAAACGACGGGCGACTTGTGCAACAAGTAAATTTACATGGCTTTAGTAACTCCCTACTGCTGGCACAATCTTTTCGAGGAGAGATAGAAGAGTGTGGAGCAGAACCGTAGCACTCGCCACAAAATCAATCACGATCACGTTAAACGAACGTTGGAAGATCTTTGCAGTAAGATTGACGTTCCAAGAGAATATTTTTAGATAAAAGTTGCCTAGGTTCATAGGTAGGTATATACTTCGGGCTACGGGGAACACAACACGAAGTAAGAATTTTTTTTCGGAGAAGTGGATAGGTATAATGCCCAGAGACAGTTATTATGTTGTTAAGCTGAATGAATCTATTCGAAGGTGATATAGATAACAACGCTTACAAGTTAATAAGTAAACTTGTTTCAGGTTATGTGGTTATGGAATTGTTCGATTCTAAGCCGATAAATGTCTGTATTTCATTATAGAAATGTAAAATTTCTGTAAAAAGTTGATTTAATTAGACTTTTCCCCGAGGTTTCGAAATATAAGGTCTGAGGTAAGTTTGTTACGGGTGGCCAAAGTCCAATTAAAAAATTAAGACACCAACAAGCTAGCGTAATACACGTGGAAATCGTTCCAGTATTTACAAATGAGAAAGATTCTTTTTTCTGGAATGCCTAGCTTTTAGCTGACATCTGTCACTCTGACATCTGATACTATCACCCTTTTTCTGGTATTCATCTATCATACTTATTCTGCTATTCACCGAGTGGAATTTTCTTTAAATTTTTACTCATCACTTTTCTGCTATTCGTTCGAAGTATATTCGATGTAAGTATGTCGGTAATGATGTGCGGTGTTCTTCTATTCACGTGAACGCACTTGTTTCATACAATAACGATCGACACATAAAATCTTGGGGATTGGGTATACCTATGAGTAACCAACCAAATTCGTTCCTTAATTGCGAATATTTGTTTGTAAATAATAATTAATAGTTTTAAGGGCAGAACAACATATAACACATCTTTTTCCATTTTCTTATACATATTTTTCCGTAATTTTCTATTTGAATGTCATATTTCCGTTTTTGGAAAGAGAAAATAAAGTCTAATACTAACTATTCCGATTTTTATTATTTAACTTAAAATTATTAACCAAAAGAATTTAACCAAACTTCCTAAGATTTTCTTCTCCTGAACAGCTGTCTACGTAAATGTCAAATAATTTGGAGGCAGTGCAGTTCACCTGATTGATAGCAGAAAGCAAAGGTAGAGTGTAAGGAAATCGAATGTACGATTCAAGGGGATAGCAGAACAGGGATGCGTATGTGGAAAAGGTGGAAGTCTGCCAAGGAAGTTTATTGAGTGTCATTCATTTAAACTGAATCCCCAATTAAAATTAACGACTTTCAATTATAAATAAATCAGACTCAAGGGATATTCGCTTAGGAGCTCGAAGAGAAACAGTTCTAAGTCAAAAAGTCAAAGAAACAAACGAACGGGCATTTCTGTAACTTCTTGACTAATTTCTAAGCTTAAACACACCGTCACACATATCGTCACATCTTCGAAAATCATTCTGAAAATAAAAGCCAAGATTGTGGTTCTCGATTGAATAAACAGCCTATTATTAAAGTATTAGTATGATACTACTTAACAATTTGCTAACTTTATAATAGTTTACTAACTAAAAGCTCAAGTGACCTCAACTCCAAGGTGCGTTTCGCCCAGGTACGACAGTGGGCTCATCAGTTAGATGCTGCCGTACCCTTCTAAGACGCAAATATTGGTTGATGTTTACCGACTCTTATAAAATTTACAGCTTTAATAGACTGTGAATTTTATTTTTCTAGGGGAATTTGATTAAATTCAGACGCAGCATCTAACTGATGAGCCCACTGTCGTACCTGGGCGAAACGCACCTTGGAGTTGAGGTCACTTGAGCTTTTAATTGAATTTCATTCAATCACTCCCCTTAAACAGAAATAATTTTCTATCTTGAGTAGTTTACTAACTCAATCTTAATTTTAAACATTTTCTAACTAGTATCGTACTAAAAGAATTTTCTTAATAAATTACTTCTGAACACACCTAAAACAATGAAATTTCAAATTTGGTACCTATTTGATGTGAAAAATGGGCACACATATTTTTCGCCAGGTTTTAGACCTGTGCGCGACGTTACAAATATACAAGACGTTTTCTTTAATTTTGTGCTTATTTTTCTCCACATGTAGTCTCTTTTCTCCTAGCATGTCGATACTCTTATATCAGTGATCTCTTTTACCCGTTCAAATAGCGCTCGCTTCTTTCTCTGCAAAAAACCTTTTTACGAAGGAGATGGCTTCATCACTTGAGACGAAAATCTGTCTACCAAACGCAGCTTAGAGAACAAACAAAAAAGTCATTGACCTAGTGAGCAAAGAGGGTTGTTGGTCAAGTAGTTCAAAACCGTCATTCTCGAGTTTTCGCTGAGTTCCGAGACGGCTCAGACATTCTTTTTAACTTTTCCGCGAATTCTGTTTTCACGCTCTATAATAGTTCTTCTTCTTTGAGCATAAAATATTTAGATAACTATGTATTAACTATGGCTATCCAAAAAAAACAGTGACCATCATTAATTTCTCACCGAAAAAACAGTTCTAATTTTTTCGAACAGATTACACAGATTTCGAAGAATTCTACTGTTTTAAGTGCATTTTTGTTTTCGGGATGTAAGTTTCAATTTTTGTTCACAATAATTAATCGGAGACATAGCTCTAATTTATTGTGCCTAAGCCGCGTTGGGTACATTTTCTTAATAAAAAAACAAGTTCTAAGCTTTACAAGGAGTCAAAAGACTTGTGTGTCCTAGAAAGTTTGAACATGTTAATATTGTTTGTGGATATTGACTCCAACAAAATGTTGGGCAAGACAAATGCACGCAAGACTATTCTGACCCCTCGTTGTAACTCAAAGCTGATTAAGCTTACAGAGCTGGTGGTCAATTCTGTATCTTTGAAACTATGAAGTGATAAAAAGTTATCATTTCAGTTTTCACAGCCATTTTTCATTTTTCCATTTCATGAACTAACTTTAAGCGATTCTTGAACTCTTTCTGATAAATGTTTGTCAAAACTTGTACTAAATATAGTACTAAATGATAAATGCTTTTATTTTGATGTACATAATTTTTCAGTTCAATTTTGTTTGTAACTCAGAGCTTTCACAAAATCGTTTGGGTGTGAAAATAAAATTTGATATTAGAAAAAATGTTGACATTTTAAAAATTTTTTTCATAAATTGCGAAGTTGTGAAAAACTTATCACTTCACAGTTTCACAGATAGAGAATTGACCCCCTGGTCTTTTGGTGTTAAAACAAAATCCAAACATGTTATTAAATTAATTACCAATTTTTCACGATGACACCTTTTTTATAACACCTCCCACCATAAAAGCTTGATCTTTTTATCAAAAGATATACCTATTCCAACAGATAGCATACACAAACTGTTGTCGATGAAAAAACCTTTTTTCGACTTCATTAGCAGCTGATACTAAGAAAGATCACAAAATTTGTTTGGAGCTTGTATGGCATGCTTATTCACAACATCGTTTCTTCTAAAATCAACATTTTTTACAATTCACTAGCTTGGCTACAATTTATTAACACATTATCGAACAAGGCATTTCTAGTTTCTTCAAAGACATAACCATAACATTTCTTTAAAAACATCTCAAATTTGTCTCAACAACCACACTAATTAACCTCTTAATGCAATCGAATTGAAAATTCATTGCTTGCTAAAGAACGTGTAAGTAGATACGAGTATGTTACACAGAAAGAGGCCAACATTCCTCACAGTCAGCGACTGCAAGTTTGCCTAAAACATATCACGATATTGGTGTTGGTTCACAAAACTGACTCTCATCTCGAAACAGTCTCGTCTTACTGACTACTGATGATACTATGAAAAATAAAACAAACACGGTTGCCACTATCTTAACAACCGGTTACCTGCAACCTAAGCTCTGAGTTTTTCTCCTATAATTCGAATGATGAGGCTTTATTTTAAAAACTTACCTTCGGAAAACTTTTCAAGTTATTATTGGGGGATCTTTAGACCTTTCACAATATGACTTGGGAATACCCTGACGGTTGAATCAAACAACTTCGTTAAACACCAAACGTTGTATGGTCTTCGAAATGAAAAATAAGGGGTCGCAGGTATCATCACGTGGTCTTGAGTATTCTACGATTATGAACTCTTGTTATTCAGCATCCCGTCGTCGGTCACTGGTATCTACATCCAAGTGTTCACCGATATTTTGTCTTCATCATACTTAGGAACAAAGTGTCAAGCTTACAAAAAGTTGATAATACCGATTTATCTTTTGATGCTATGTTGGGTCAACTAAAGAAAGATTTTATGGAAACTGGATTCGAAATGGTACCTAGACATACTCTCGTCTAATAATTCATAAGCATCCCAAGAGACTTGGGAACAAATTATCAATCCTGAAAGTATTGGTAGCCGGACATTGGTTTCAACAATTGAGCATTTATTAGGACATTCCAACTTTGTGTTAGACGTGATAAAAGAACTGGAGTGGACAAACTTGTGGAGCACGAGAAAACTTATTACAGCATAAGAGGTGTGTTAGCACGGGGCCACGAAATTACGTATATAGTAGTACGAATCAGGATTGACTGACTTAAGAAGATGATCTCTTTTGTGCAATGCTCAAAGATGTTCAGAGTGCAAATGTAAATACTCAACTTTTTGACATAAACTGGTTAGCCTGGGGTATTAAAACAAGTCCCCTAACAAGTTTAGAGATAAGAACCGCGATCCATCTTTTAGAGTGAAACAAAGCAACCGGAATTAAAGGCATAGCTGTCAAGTTCCTTAAATAAGGTCTGAAGCAGCTTAATGTATTTAGCTATACCACTATTGAAATTTGTTTGGGGGAATGAAACCTATCCGATGGACCGTACAAACAGCAATAACTGGCAGTGTTTATTCTTATTCCCGAAATTATAAACCAGGATCGGGTTTACCAATCGAGCTCACGCAGTAGTCGATTACGGGTCATTCGGAATAATACCTTGCGAATTCCATTTAGACAATCGTGAATAACTAATCTTGCAATCACCACTCTCACTCGTGTTGTAGATTTTGAAGCGTTTACGACCTCCATAATCGAGAATGTATGAATAAATTAAGTATTGGGGGTATTGCACTGCGACCTAGAAATCTATTGTGCCCCCACCTAAGACTGGATAAGCTTGTTTATCTTACAGTTCTTTCTCCAAATTTTGCTCTCAGAAATTTTAATATTTTGGGGCCATTCAGGGAGGATTGACAGTATTTCCATTGGTGCATGAGTGGACAACATTTTCCTAGTATGTGGTCTGGTGCTTCCTCATGCATGTTGCAGAATCTAAATGTGGAAATGCTTACTACACCAAGTATTCCTTACCTAGGTGTCTTCTAAGTTTGCAGTGTCTAGTGAGATACCTGCCATTATTCTAGGCTGTTCCTACTAAAGTTGATGTTCTTAATGAAACGTTCATGGTTGTAATTGCCTCTCCTTTAACAATTCAGCAGTAATACCCGTATTTTTAGGAATGCTAATCAGTTTACCATTGAGCCCAATTTCATACGTACAGTCAAGTACAGAGATTCTTTTTTTAGCCGCACTACACGAATGTGGAATGCTTAACCCGGCTCAATGTTTCCTACTCATTTCAATATGCAGACATTCAAAACCAATGTGCATCGGTATCTCCTTTCTAATCCTATCCCATTTTCCTAATTGCTCGCACTGTGTTTAACATTATAAGGGTATTCATTTTTTTTTGGTTTTGATTCGGTTTGTCCTATTCCGAAATAGCACTCAGGCCTTGTTAAAAGAGTTGATGTGCCTATTTTTGATAAGGAGTCTGCCCTTTCATTTCCCTGAACACCAACTTGACCAGGTTCCCAATGAAGTGTGACCCTGTTCTGCTTGACAAGTTCGTTTAGCCTGTTTATGCATTCCGACATGATAGCAATGTACTGGTTACGATAGTTCCTTTCGAAATAGTGATCCACGCACTGCTTCGCTTGGAAAATTCTAGTGGACTGCTTAAATCTCGAAATTATATTTTTTGATCATACCATCTCTTGGGAAGTCAAGAAGGTTTGTTACTGTGAATCTGCTGATTGAGACCAATAATTTTGTCTGCCATAGTTCCTTTCTTTCAAAATCTCATAATAGCTCCCTTTTCCACCAGCTAACTGAATATCGAGAACGTATTTTGAGATAGCTTATTGGAAGGGAAGAGTGGATGACCCATTTAAGATATTAAGTTAATATTATTAAAGAGACCAAAAATGAGGAATGAAATTTCGTTGCGCAAAATGCTTTTCGATTCCTTCCAGTTGCATTAAGGTGTCCCACAAGGAGATGTTTTGCCACCAATATTATTTTCACTTGCGATTGACGAAGATGATGACTATTCTGGCTGGGTTAAAAACTCTAAATAAGCTTAGCCATATTCTGAAACACTCTCCTGGTGATATTCGAGTCTTGGCAAATAGCATTTCTGGCTCGAACCCCTGAAATGTTAATGGAAATTTTTCTGGCTTGAGGGGACCAAATTAATCCACAAAAGTCAATACATAAAACGTCAGATTATTTTAAGATTAGGATCATGGAAAAGATCACACAGATTAACTACCAGAACAGTTGCATAGCACTTTATGGAGGAACTGTCCTTAATATTAAACATTGAATAACCAAAGCCCGCTGTGCATTCGGAATTATTTCTCCAATGTGGAAATCCAGTAAAATATCACCACGAACCAAGTTCAGACCATTCGAAAAATCCAACATAAGATACATTCTGTTATAACCCTGCACAACATAGAAATATCGTGGCAACATTTCGTGAAATACAAAAAATAAATTCAGAGCCCGACAGCGGTTAAAGAACCAGGGTCTAGTGATTTACAACTATCAACAATTCCTATTTTCTTGTTACTTGCAGAAACAATTTTCTGATGAGTCCGAACGGCTGATATGGGAAGCATTTTCATGACAAGAGTACTTTTGGAAGATTTTTAACTTCCTCGAAAGAGACACCTTAACTGTTACTTAAGGTGGAAGCGGCTGGGAAACCTTCATTGACAGTCCAACGTACTACTATTGCAGCACGGGGTATTACATGGCAGAAATACGGTTTTGAGAAAATTGTTCTATTTTGTATTTACTGATTGTTCCAGATTTTCAAAAACCTCGGTTTTCTGTGCGAGATCATCCAAGTTTCGGAGTAAAACTCGAGTTAGTACTTCAAATTTGGTTAATTAACTCGAGTTTACCTTAAAAACTGATCTTGGCATAATGGTAAGTGCGTTGGACTGTCATGTACAATGTACATATGTAGAAGGTCTTGGTTTCGATTCTCAGCCGCTGCGGGGGTGCACAGCCTCTGGCGAGGAGGTGACAAATCCTCCATCCAAGAGTATCTCTTGTCATGAAAGGTGCTGCTCATAAGCCGTTCGGAATCGGCAGAAAATTGCAGGTCCATTCCTTTTCTGCTAACACGCATACAAGAATGGTTGAGAGTTTTAAGTCACTAGGTTTAGGATCTCAACGAGCCTTAATGACCTCTGGTTTAAATATTAATGCGTTTAGAAATTTAAAGAAATGTTTTTGTTTTTTAAACAAACAAATCAATGAAGAAATACATTTTCTTGTAATCTTGTCAATACGACTTGACTTTATTCGAAAATCGGTGAATTGGTATATTTTATTTTTCGATGGTGAACGAATAGATTTCCATTGGTAATTTTGCAATATTCAGTCTAGGAACTATAAACCCAAACCAGAAGTATTTACTGAACAACTGTCATTGATGACAGTTTGGACTAAGGTAAGAATATTATATAGTAGTTGGCTCCTAATTGCTAAATTCCATCGAAGGATTACCACTACGACATTCATTTCTTTAGAATTTTTAATGAAATTAACTAAAGTGGTAACTGTGCTACGAAGACGACGATGTCGGACGAATTTTTATTTTCAAGCGACAAAATCAGTTTGTTGGGAAGCCAATTAAATTGTCCGCCTGTCAGAGTTTCTAGTTGCATGCTTCTGTCGTGTATGCAATAAAGAACGGTTGCTCTCCGTTTCTGTCCCACTGCCCAAGAAAACAAGCAGCCCAACAAGATGGCTGGCCAAGAAGTAGAATTCTTTTTGGGGGATATCCCACTTCGGTGATGGGACTGTAAGTACAGCACATCAGCCACAATTATTGTGAACTATCCCAACCATGATCGCGTTGTCGTCGTCGTCGTTGTAGTCCTAGACAAACCAACATAAAACGTCTCGGTTAAAGCCCAGCAGAGAGAAAAGAGAAAATCACGATCCCGGAAGAATCACATGGTCCTAAGCTGCACAAGACTATATATACACACCGAACCCGATTTGACGATTTGATTTCTCCTGAAACAAGTAGACGCGACCCAAAAACAACCAAAAGTCTCCCAAACCGCAAACCGAACCGAACCACCCTCCTGCCGCCGCAGCAGCAGCAGCCACTGCTGCTATCTTTGCAGCTAAAGAAATACGCGCGCAGCTAGATGTTAGGGAAAAGTCCATAATTTTTCCAGGGAAAAACCATGTGACTTAGCCGCATTAATTCATGTTTACGAGACTTTCGTTTGGCTGTGCTTTGAGGTCCGTATCTAGATCTTGGTTTGACGTTGCAGGCAAATGCGGATGCATCTTTTGAAGAGTTGGCCCATGTTTTCCCGAAGCCAGAGCATAGCGCACCGTAACCAAGCCATCACAGAGATGGGCTTTGGAATATTATGGATTTTGTAAAATGAATCTACAGCAGCAACTGCAATAACAGTGAGTGACGACAGATATCAACTTCGAGTAAATGTCGTGCAAAGTGTTTTTAGCTCGCGCTCGGGAATTAACGTGAAAACCAGTGACATTATCGATTTTTGCCGATGTCGAGGAAGAGTAAGTTACGGTGGTTTGATGTGTTTGAGTTTAGGCACTTCGATGTGAGGTTTTGCTAAAAATTATCATGAGGTGCATCGGTCTGTTGAGAAAGTTTTTTCTTTTTTTTATTAAATATAAAGAGCTTTGAAGAATTCGAAAGTTTAAGCATTAAATGGCCTCGAGAATGGATCGAAAGCGAGATCTCTTTTTTGGCAAAGAATATCACCTAATGTATAAACGATGTTTCAAAAATTTCAGACAGGAAGTGCTAGGTTTTTTTAATAAGAAAAAAATATAATATTTTTTTAGGGGATGAAATCTGTTATTAAAGTTTTTTTAAACAAAAGTCAGTTTGTATCTATATATTCACAACTGTAGAACTGCTCTTAAATTCTCTGGAAGAGGCTCCCAACTATTTGCATTTTTTAATTATTATAATGAATCTGTGGTTAAGTGCTTTAAGATGTCGGTGGTCACTGATTGGCGCCAAGATGCCGATGTCCTGTGATAATTAACAGTAACTTCACAACATAATACCTTTTTAAATGGTTTTTCCCATCCGGACTTGACTTGAAAAACTTGTTCACTCGAGTGTTCAACAGAAGATACAAATACCAACTCTACACTCTGTCGGAAATGATAGTTCCACTGGTGATTTGATGGTATATTTCACAGAGAAGAGTAGAACAAATCTTTATATTGTTTTGGAGAAAGTAAGAAACTGTGCTTGATACTCGTATTTCAAAAGAATTTGTTGGACTTTGGTATTAAGGTCCCTTTTCGAAAATGCGTACATTTAGTATAGAAAAATCTCTTTTTCAGTGGATTAGAAATTGCATTTCTGATGGCTCAATACAAGTATTGGGTGGTTTCAGATCTGTTATTCCTAAAATAAACGCTGGTGTTCCTCAGCGTTCCATTTTGTCTCCCACTCTCTTAAGTATAGTCATCATTGGTCTTTTGTCTGAAACTTCAAATCCATTGTACTATTTTGCTTACGAATGTACCGTCAGCTTTTCATATTAATTTCACTTAATTGTCCTTCGGATGTGGAACATGAACAGCAACGTATGATAATCTCATTAAATTCTAATCTCGACAACATTGTCCAATTGGGAATCAAATCCGCGTAGCATTGAATGCTTCAAAAACTAAATATCGTCACTACTCGTTGAAGCTATTCATGAGCGTTGAAGAAACCGAATTCACTAAAAACTCTGCTAAGTTTTAAGGGGCCCTTCGAAGATGCAATACATTTTAACTCTTCTAACCTGGCTGTAATTTATAATACTCATGTTCGTCCTTAGCACATATTTGCGAGCACCACCGTATTGTGTTATGTTTTTCATTATTTTATCAATATTTTTATAAGCAGTGTTTAAGGGAAATAGACTGTTGCATTTCATCCTTACAACCCAAATTAGGGCGTACAGTCAAGTTTAGGGATTCTGTCTCGGTTTAATATTTTCATCCTATTGCGATATTCAGATATTGGAAACAATGTGCATCTGTATCTCCTTATTCTCTCATACTTTTCTAAACGCTCGCACTGTACTCAAGCATTAAAAGCGTTGTCAAAACCCCTTGAGAAAGTGAAAAATTTTATTTAAAAATAAGGAGGATGGTGTACGGGAGTGTATCAACTGCAGGCGGCCGACGATTGTCAACACCTTAGATTACACTTTCATACTTAGAGCGAAGATCAGCAGAATTTTCAATAGATGCTGCCAAGAGGTCCTGAAAAAGTGATGGGGACATATAAACCCTTGATAAGCAAATCGAAAGTTCGATTTTCCAACATAAATAAATTACGATCCGCCTACCACCGGCGCCAACAATCAGTAGTTCCAGGAGTGAGAAATCATCGAAGAGGCAGCCGAAACCAACGTTGGCTACTAACTACTTCAAAAGAAAGAAGGAAATTGTGCAACTTGATAACCAGCAGAGTTTGTCAAGACTTTTCAAAATTATTTTAAATAGCGAATTCGAAGTATTTAAAGCGATCATCTATTTATCTCGGTGTTAATATAAGCTCTACGAACGACCCCTTAGTGAAGATCGGACGAAGAATTATCTTAGTAAATTGCTGCCATTTTGGTTACAAAAATTCTAACGTGGAAAACGAAATGAATGGTCAATAAAAAATCCGAAAGAGAGAGCTGGGGCCAAATTACCGCATCAGTTATCTAGTAATACGTGACTGAATTATGTGACTTTGGCATTACCGCTTACGTCAACTAGCAATCGATTACTCTAATTTGACGTTTTCATTCGATCACTGATGGGACTCACTCACTCGTTCACTGATGCGGTAATTTGGTCCCTGATACTGAGCTCTTTCGAAAGAAAATTTCTTTCGACGGATATTTGGTCTAGCGGATAGAGGAGAAGATAAAAGCGCCAACTCTCTTTATGAGGCTGTATCGAGTGGTGGGCAAATTTCAGAAAATCAAAACGGCTAACAAATTCTAGATCCCCTTTGTTCCTGCTTAAGCTCACTACAAGAATGATTGGGAGTTGTAAGTCACTACAGAATCTAATTTATTTAATTTTTAAATTTCACCCACCCTCAATGTTGGAAGCAAAAAGGAAAATCAAACCTTCGGCTTAGCCTCTAGGGACCTTGAAACGTCGAGAAATGTCAAAAATTTCAATTTGACAAATCGGACCGATTACAATAACTCCCTACGGGAAGTTAAAAATCTACGAATGGGTCGCACGAACTTGCTCTTATGTAAACGACTAATAATTTCAAAAAAAACTGTTCATAAGGAATAAATTCATTTTTTAAATAACTAAAACAACTCCTTTAGCAGTTGGAGCTAAGCACAGGATGCCATGTGTTTAAAGCAAAAACTAGTTTATGCAAGAACAAAATTATAATTCGTTGTAGTGGTTTCTTTAAAAAATAAGCGTTTATATAAAAAATTTTTAAGACATTTTTAAGAAAAAGGTTTGGAACGAAAAAAATATTTATCTATTTTTGACATATCGAATTTTCCAAAAAAAAACTAGATTTTTTTTTTTTAAATTCGAAAAAAAATATTTTTTTTTTTAAGTTTTGAAATGCAATATTTTTTAAACCCTTTAGAAGCTTCTCGATAAAAAAATTTCACTAAAATCCGTTATGCCGATAATGAGAAATTCAAAATTCGAAAAAATCGTTCTATGGTAAATACAGTCAGTAATATCTTCATTTAAATTTTTGTATAAATTATAGATCGTAAGAATTGATCTAAAGATACAAAAATTTAGCAAAATTCTCGGAGCAGTTTTCGAGAAAAATACGATTTTCGAAAGCCATTTTTTAACTTTTGTATGGAGGGTACCGTTATTTTTAGGTAAAATATTTTTTTTCTCATATCTTGTAGATTATATTAAGAAACTTTTATTTACCAAGTTTTTAAAAAAATCGAGCATAGCGTTTTCGAAATATTGAGTTTTCAAAAAAAAAAAATAACATTTTTTTAAAAATCCATAAAATTATTTTTTGAAAATTTAATTCACAATAATATTCAAGCTATTGTGGGATTTTTTTCAACCATTAGCTAGCTTTAACTCAACAAAATTTTTTGATTTTTTTTTAATCTGTGGGACAGTTTTTGAGAAAAAAAAATTATTAAATTTTGGAAAAAATCGTATGGCAGGTACCGTTATTTTTGGTCTTAAAAAAAAAAGAAAAAAACCTGTGGGGGGAAAAATTCAAAACGATATCTACCAAGTTTAACGAAAATCGGCCGAGCCGTTTAGGCTGTAGTCGAACAGACAGACAGACAGACAGAATTGCGAGATCCACCTTTTTAGTCTTCGCTATCATCGTAATGTCAACTTTGATCAAAATTTCGAGTTCGATTTTTTTTCCAAATGCATAACTTGCCTTGTAGTACCAATAAGTCGCAAGTAAAAAGTCTGATGGATATCCCCTTAACTATTTAGATCATTCTTCCAACGGTTCTAAAATTATAACCAAGTTATTTGCAAACTTTGTCAGACTTTCATGATAATGATGATTATTTCGAACCATATAATAATTTTTGTATCGAAATATTTTAACATAGCTCAATCATTTTTTAATACAATCCCTAGCCAAAAATCTCTATCAATGTGGCATAATTCCTATTCATAAAAAGGGTTCTAAAGCAGATATTTTTTAATAATAGGCAAATTGCAAAATTACCATGCATTCCAAAACTTCTCGAAATTATTGTCTTCGGCACTGTTTACTTATTGCAAACCAATATTTTCAACTAAATAACACGGGTTTCTTAAATGTAAATTTACGACCGCAAATTTAACCGAATTTGTTTTTTATACTTTAAATTCAACACAAAAACATCGTTGCTCTTAAGCCCTAGACTTTAGCAAGGTATTTGTTTAAATTCCATACAAAATTTTATACAAACTAAAAGCTCTTGGATTTGAATTTATTTATACTTATTGGACCGTTAGATTTACTAACGGGTTTTGTTTAGATTTTCAATTTCAGATCCTTTTACTGGGAATTCTGGCGTGCCGCAAGGCAGCCATATGGGACCGATAATATTAATACTGAATCAATGGCAATGGAATATGTGATTGAACATTCGGAACTATCTACAAGATGGCGAAAATTTAATCACCCTATGGAAAGATGTAATAAATTTTGCAAATAGCGTCGTGCGTCAATCTTATTTGACATTTGTGAACTAGAGAGCTGCAGTATTCAAATAGAAAAGCAATGGAACACTATATTCCGCGAGAGCGTGGAATAATTGTGTCAATTTTTCTGATCAATAATCAGTCGGTGGTGAAATTCGACGTCGATTTCCTAAACGTGTCGGGTCAAACATTTCAAGCGCTTACCTACTCGATTCGAACATACTTGGTTTAAGGAAGACGGTGCAATGGCATACACAGCACGAGCCACAATGGATACTGTAAAGGAATCGTTTTCTGGTCGCGTAATCTCATATTTTGGCGATTTGGCATGGCCAGCAAGATCGCCCGATTTAACCATGCTAGACTTGTTTCTTTGGGGCTACTTGAAGGATTTATGACAACAAGCCTCAGACAATCGCGGCCCTTAAGGAGAGTATTCGAAATGGAAAATGCGATAAAAGGGACACAAATGTGTATCAACACTGGCGGCAACCGCTTCACGGATATCATATTTTCCACATAATGGGAAAAAATGGAAACGTCCAAATAAAGATTTCCATCACTCAAAATCATTTTTTTTATTTAGTAAAAAAGTTATTCAAAAACAAAATTGGATGATTAATTGTTGGCAAATGCCAAGCAATCACATATTCCCATTATACATCTTCGTCTTCGACTATTACATTAATGTAAGAATTGTTTTGAGACTAACCACCATTCGGGATCTAGGAGTTATCTGAGAGCTAATTCAGCTCATGGTACTGTCAAGCATTGGTCAAGAGTTTTCAGACTCTTTCGCTATAAAATCTCTCTATAAAACCTTAATAGAACATCTGCTTAAATATGTTAGCCAAGTAGATCGACTTACCAAATTGTTCATATTAAGAGTATTGAAGCAATTTAGCGTCGATTCCTTTATTTTGCTTTGGGGACTTCCTTGGCTTGACAATCACAACTTGCCTCAATATCAAGATCGGTTGAAGCTCATAGTAAGCAATTACTAGATAGACGTAATGAAACAGCTGATGCTACTTTTGTACATCAAACCTGAAACTGATTTTTCTGCCCTCTTGCAGCAATGAGTTTTAACATCAACTCACATTTTCTTAAGTATGTAGCCCATTCTAACATCAAGGAGGAATCGGGGGCATTGTTATTAACCCAAAACAAAATCCATAACATAAACAGGATTTTCTAAAACACAATCAAAATGTCACTTGGAAATATCCGACTTGTGTATTGGATTGCAACCAACAATTTGAGGTAAGCTTAAAATAGTTTTTAGGGCATAAAGGCTTGTTTCGCCTCCATTCCAAATTCCAATGACCTCTGGAGACCTTTTATTTTTTCGGTGTCGTTGACGCTGGGCTCATCATTATGCGAGAAGCGAGAACTTCAATGCAAACCAAACGATAAATCTCTTTACAAATGCAATATCGTATCTATTGATTAATGATCATTACGCGATTTATTCAAATGATTATGAGATGACACATAAGTTCATATTCATACATCAGATCTCAGATGTAATAAACTCAACTGCTGGAATGTGTCCATAAATTAAGAAAGAAAATCCAACTTCGCATGAGAACATGCGGACGGAAGCCACAGACAGTCCGACTGGCTGTACCAGCGATTTACATTCGGCATTTGTAATTAACCACAATTCACATAAGCCACTCCAATGGAATTATGAACTTGGTCGGAGCCGAGATAGGAGAGAGCACGATAGCAACTTATGATCTGTACGTCTGCGGATCACTGCATTAGAAATGCTCGATGCCTACGAAGTCTATTATCTCGCGATTGGAATTCACAAAAAGGAGCTGCTGCTCCATCAGCTATGCATACAACTATTGCGCCAGTAAAACAACATCTAATTTGCATTTTAGTATGCTTACCTAGTTGAGAGAGGAAGAAGGCGGAGCTGAGCTGGGACTGGGGCTGGGACGACTGAGGCTAAGCTCTAGCATAGATGAAGTACCTAGACAATCACCAGAGGGATCTTCTCGGAACCCACAACCACACCAGAGTGCCAAAGGTATAAACGTGGCTAGACTGGTTAAGACTGCGCTAAGAAAAGGATGTCATCAACCGCCAATTATAAATTGTTGTATGATTGTATAATAATGAACCAAACCGAAGACGAAGACGACGACGACAACGCGACGTACGGTCGAACCAAGTTCATCAACTATAGAGTTATACCCGAGGAAGGCGCTGCTGTTGTATCGCAATTTTAAACGTATTTTATGGATGACTTCAGGCAGATAATGATAAACGTATACATAGATACTTTTGCAGAATAGGAAGAACAGAGTTGGTTTCAAGGATGATTTTATCACAATAAAATAAAATAAAATAAAATAAGTTGGGTATACCATTGCCGGGACGGGCTTGTTCAAGAAAAAGTAAGGCAACGGATAGGCGAATGATGAACTTATATTATTCTATTTTGTATTGCGGAATTTTTGAGCTGGTATCGTATGGAAAGTGATTTTTTTAAAGACAGGCGATTCATAGTTTCCGTTTATGAGTATATTGTAAAGGGTGACCAGGTACCAATGATGGTGTTTCCAATTGATATGTTTCAGCAACCGTCAAAGTTACTAATGACATTCAGCTGTCAAAATATTCAGCAAGTTTTGTCATTTCACCCGGACAACAATAGACAATGTGCGTCGTGAGTTGTGAGTGGGCGCCGGAAATGTTGGCCGCAGGTCCGAATTTTGGGCAAAAAATCATCTTCACGGACAAGGCCTATTTTTGGCTCAGCGGCTATGTCAACGGATAAACTTGTATAGTAATTGGAGCGAACACAATTCACAAGTGTTCGACCAAGCATCAATGAATCCACGAAGATTGACTGTTTATTGACGGCTTAAAACATGGCAGCATCATCGGACCTTATTTCTTACGAATTGACGAAGGAGACACCTTTGAGAGCTTTGCATATGAGAGCGACCAATGGCCATAGAATGAACGAACATTCGTCCATTTCGTTCATTCTTTCACATTGCATTTTTTATTTGTCGCGAACGACAATTCAAACAACCAAAGCAACAAAAAACAAGAATGATTTTGACGTAAGACGGCACCAACAATTCATTCGTTGCAGTGTGGAAGGCTTTGGGAATGCGAATAGAGTTTGACAGTTCGTAACAATCAGATCATAGTTTGTGACTGTCGATTTTTTTTCTCAAATTTCTCCATTTTTAGCAATTAAAACGCAAATGTAAATATTTTAACATTAATTTCAATTAGTTTTCTACCATTTCGTTTAGTTTTTGTGAAGAAGTTAGGCTTTTAAGGGCCATTTGCTGAAACGTAACTTAAATATTTATGTTCAACCTAAACGTTTATGTTTTACTTTTTCCTCTACATAAACTGTCGCATAAAAGCTTATGTTGAAATTAAGCTACTTAAGTTTTATTTACTGCAAATGGTGCTAAATTTTGTAAATCCCATTTGGTCTTATATTCGTCAGTTGTTGGTAGCTCTCATGTTAACAGTCCGTTAATATCAATGGGCTCGGTTATAAGGCGATGTTAACCGACTTTCTATGGGCGGAGCTCGATAAATCCGAGCTCTGGTTCTAACAGAATGGCGTTACATGCCATACAAGCGACGCAACTCTCAAAATTGTAAGAAGAAAAAATTGTCAACTGATCATCTCACGGCAAGGGTTCATCAATTAGTCACCGCTTTAGTCTACGGTAACAAGCCAACCACTTTCAACGTGCTCAAGGCCAAAGTTCGAGATGCTATTGCTGGAATAACGCCGCGAGTCATTAAAAATTTGACCAACAGCTTGAAGCACTTCCAACGAAGTCGAATCGGCCATTTGAATGAGGTGCTATTCCATACATAATGGTGTGAATTTTGCTCCAAAATAAAGCCAGAATTAATTTTATTTAAATTGACTTCGGATGGTTTCAGTGCCATTGTTCCTAATTGTTTAATTTTAGATTCAGAATAGTTAAGAAATCCTCACATGTAAATGCCGACAATCAGTCAAGCAAAATTAAAAAAAAAATCGGTTTGGTTATGTTTACTATTGGGGATTCTAAAAGATCAGGTAATCGAAAAAGGACACATTTTGGAACATTTTTGACTTGAAACAAATATTTGAAAACAAAACTCATCAATCATCACTACACTTACCAGTAGATTCTTTTATGACGCTTCCATCGTGACCGAGCTCTGACCATCTTCCTCAAATACCTACAGCTTCACACCTTCAATCGCTTTTAAAGGACACCACAGACAAAAAGAAGATAATTCGAATTCAACAAACCAATGAATGATATAAAGAACGATCATTTCCGGAACCACCTATAAATGGGACACACCTCTTAAATTTTCCAATTTTAAATACAAATACCTATCACTGGTTAAACATACATAATCATCCTGCCATTATGTTTGCCAAAGCTGTTGTAATTGTATAGGTATTACTTTTCTCTTAAATGTGAGGATATACTGCTACAGAATTGCAATATATCATTCGAATGGAGCAACGCCTTTCTATCGGGTAAAGATCTAGTTCTATTCTCGAGGATCATCCATCCATATACTCGTACTTCAGATTCAGTCGAGTGCCACAATAAGAAGTGAGTTTGAAGTGATAGGTGTGTGTGTATTTTTTGTAAAGAAAGAGTTGGTAAAAGACATAAGGGTATTGCAATCGTTCAAATTCGCCTTTGATGGAATTCCTGATATAAAAGGAAGTTGCAGAAGAAATAACCACAACCACATCCTCCGTAGCTCGCAAAGGAAGTGGCATTTAGTGGCGTTATGAGAATAGTTAATAAATGTATTTGTTTAAATAAATATTTTTTTTAAATATTATTATCAACTAGCAAGAGCTGAATATCGATCAAGGAAAAGTGAGAAGAAAAAGGTTATGCGCAGAAAAAAGAGGGCAAACGTAGCCTTCCAGCTCAATTAGATCGAAGAAGCAATTGCAGCCAATCCAAGTTTTCCAGTTTTAAGAGCGGAATTCAGATCCTTCGAAATAGCGAAGTTAACGTCTCCAAACTAGAGTAAATAGTAGATAAATTCAAGCAGCATTTCCAACAGCTGCTAAATGAATAACGAATAATTGGTCAATAGAATGGCCCACTTCTAGCTAATGAAGAACTACGAGTAGTTCCAGCACCCAGTATACAAGAGGTGTACTTACATAGCTATAAAAAAAAAATGTGAACAATAAGGCCAAATGATGGTTTAACGCTAGATGTCTTCAAATACCGATGTGAAGTTTTGGAAGGATGCCTGCATCAAATCATCAACCAATTATGGGTAGAAGGAAGCATGTCTGATGACGGAACTATCAGGTCCATATGCCCCATCTATAAAAAAAGATTATCCTATGTCCTACAAAACTATAGAGGCATATGTCTGCTAAACGTCGGTTATAAGATTTTTCCAAGGTATACTACCGTTTCATTAACCTTAAAGGCGCATAAATCATGTACATATTGTCAGGAGGTCTCTATATATGGTGATGGCCGGGAGATCCTGGGAAAATAGATGTCATTGTGTAGCGCCTGCAATGTGCAACTATGGAAAAGCTCCTCAAAATAGTCAACGAATTAAGAGAATATAGCTTATTGTTCTTTTTTCTTGCAGCGTATTCAAGTCTCGATACGGAGGTAGAATCAAAGGGTTATTCCAAGACAAAACCCCCCAAGGGCGAAACGTAGTTGAATGCTCTCAAGTTTGGGTACATTAATTTGTTGATAAGAAGATTATACTTAGCACGCGTATTCAGTCAGGGATCGGCACACGTAGGGTTCTTTGGACCACAGTTTCACAGAGATTAGTGCTGAGTTGCTTTTAGAATAATCTCGTCAATATGTATGATAGATTGGAGCTATTTCTATTACATAAAACACCAAAGTAGCGAATTAACTCAGCAGCGGTGCAAATGGGTTGATAATGTAGAAGATAGAGACAGGGAGGAGCTTGGATGCGTTTTCGTGAAGAAGGGATTTAATGGCGTTTGGCAATATTTAGCTCTAAACAATTTTTCAGGCACCTGACAGAGAAACTATCAAGATCAAGTTAAAGAAGAGTAGAATCCTCTAACAAAGAAATGGTCTTAAACTTGGTATCGTTAGCGCAGAGTGAGATATGGGAATATTTGATAACCATTTCAATATCGTTGATAGCAAGAATAAAAAGAAGAGGTCCTTAGTGGCAGCCTTGTGGGACTTCAGGGGTTCTTAGATCTGAATAAAAATTTGTAGAAACGGTTTTTCATGTAAGAAGAAATTTATCTTAAGAAGACAGGTTCAAGCCCAAGACCGGGCAGTGAAAAGAATAAGCTTATGTGAAATATTTTCAAAATCCTTACTAAAATCGGTTGAGACACCCTACTCCGTTCCCGCTTTCTCATGCTTAGAGGGTAAAGGATACGAATTCTACGAGGTAAGTCGGTGTAAACCTACCTTTCACAAAGCCGTGTTGTCTAGGGGAAATGAGAGACTTACAACGGAAACTTAAAATTTCGTACAAAATGCTTTGAAAGATTTTGGGAATATGTAAAAGTTTAGCAATTGGACGATAGTTTGTAATTTCACACTCTGTGCCTTTTTTATGTATTAGGGTTATGAAAGAGGTCTTCCATAATTGAGGGAATTCACCTTGTGATAATGATAAACTGAAGATTCTTGAGAGGGAAAGAAAAAGTGTTGAAGAGCATTCTCTGAGAAATATGGCGCGGTAACCATCTGGGCCGATATCTTCAATAAATAGGATTAGCGATTGGATATCATCGAGTCCTTCACAGTGATTGAACAGGAGGTGAAACTTGTTGGTTTTGGAGTATGAGTATAAGAAAACAAACAAACATCTTTCCCCGGCCCGGAAAAAACTTCACTATTGATTGCAGCTGCTTCGGTGTAGTTAAGGAGTTCATCTACATCGGAGTAAATATTAACTATACTCTATACTCTAGGAAATTGCTGCTGCTTCGGTTTGGCGAAACTAATCGGTTCAAAACCTTCACTCTTAAGACCAAGTGCACCAGTCTGGAAGTAATCCAGAAATTCAAAGTCGACAATTTATTTTATTTGTTTTTTTCTTCGGAAGTTTTACAATTCACTCACTTTTTCAACTGGTTCAAAAAGTCAAGGAGCCATTTTTTTATTGACAGTTGTTACGGTTTTAATTGTGCTACAGAAATGATCTTCAATTGCTGAATAATAACATGGTTGAGCAGACACTTTTTGACTAATTGACTTGTTGTTCTGTGTTTTAAATCGATAAATACATTGGAATCTTAAAAGTCAACAGAAATTGCGATGTTCCATCAAACTATTACGATCAAGTAAAAGTTTGTTCGAATATTGACTTACCTATGTCAATGTCTGGTAAGTAAGTAAGTAAGCTGAGCTAAGTCGTACCTTGTTTTTCGGTTTTATAATTTTAGATTTTAAAGATTTCATGAATAACCAGAAGAATATAAATATTTGATGTTAAGAACTGAATATCAATACTCAGAAAATCAAGGATATCAAAGATTTTATGTGTGCCGCAACTTTTGACAGCAACAATGTAACGAATGATTTGCCAAATTAAACCAATTGTGGCTTATTTGTTATTTAAATTATTTATGCCATTTACATAATTACTTACCGTTAACTTAATCTAATATTTATTTTTATAATTTATTGAGGTTTCCTTGCGGGCATAGTTTCCTCTATATCTAAAATGAAACAAAAAGAAGAAGTATTTATTAGCATCTTAATATTTCATCATTTTAGGTATTATATATTTTAATTAAAAATTCCGGAAATTAAAATCCCTAGATTTTATTAAAAAAACGAAGTTCATCCACACAACCTTTGTGTTTTCAATTTCCGCTACAAGTATAACGTGTTCAATCCGATTATTAGTTTATTATGAGTACCAACGAGTATATCTAAAAGAACTTTATATTTTTCCATCGACAAAAAAAAACTGTTTTAAAAATATATTTTTAGTCTTCACTGAATGAAAATCTCATAGCATAATCAATAATTTGTATTGCAGTAATGAAGCTTGAAGAAGTTTGCACATAATAAGCAGTCCTAAGTTTGCACAAACAAGTCAGCCAAACTTTTTTTATGTTGTTGTAACATAGCTACCACTTCCACTGCAGCTGTGAGGACCAGCAGGAAAAGAAAACAGTCATTCAATTCCTCTGCAAGTGCCATTCTCTGGCCAAATCTAGAGCACAATTATTCGGAAGGATATTTTGGACGCAATTTATGAATTTTCGGAAGTGAAGATCAAAAAAATTGATGTTTTTTCAACCCGACGAAATTTAGATTGTTTCTGTATCCTGCCGTTTATTTGATGTCTTAAACTGAGAGCTTGCCGGGGGTTTATGGTGCACAGTGTTCGGATGACCACTCGATCGGATTAGTTTCCGCTTCAACACCAGTCAACGATCTTTCTCGTTTGGAAAAGTGTAGATTGTTTTGGATCCTATTCGTATTCATTTTGATTATGAGAATATATGCCCATTTCATCCACAGGTTCAAACGAGTTTTGCGCACTTCAGAGTTAATTGGTCAATACGGAACTAGACTTCCAGTTGTGGCCATTCCTATCTACTTGTCCAATGGCAGGACTGTGGATTATGGACACCAGAATTCAACTGAACTCTATGGGCATTTGGGAGATTAAACGGATAGGAAGACTAAAAATGGGACAGGGTGGCTATTTTTCTCATTTTACACGCGCAGTCAAGAAGTTATGAATACCCTTATAATATTAAACACAGTGCGAGCAATCAGGAAAGTTGAATAGGATTAGAAAGCAGATACCGATGCACATTGGTTTTGAATGTGGGTATATTGCAATGAGTGGGAAATATTGAGCCGAGTCAAACATTGCCGAGTCAAACATTCCACATTCATTTAGTGCGGCTAAAAACAGAATCTCTGTACTTGACAGAACGTTCGAAATTGCGCTCAAGTGTAAACTGATGAGCATTCCTAGAAGTTAAATTGTTTGAGGGAAGGAATGCAACTGGCTATTTCACTAGAGCACGGTTTATAAAAATAGCGGTTAAATAATGATAGACATGAAACATTGCGGCGGCGGTGCTCGAGAGATATACATAAATATTGCTGTTAGACAACGGTCGCCTATCATTTTTATAGCTCTCTTTTGAAAAATTGTACTCGAGTTTCAGAAGGATAAAGGCTTTGTATAAAACAGCCAAGTCAGAAGGGGTAAACAACTTCTTGCATTGTCGGAGAAAACCTAAACACTTAGCAACGTTTTTGGCGACGTCAAATATGTGATCACTGCACAAAAGATGGTCCGTGATGCACATACATAGAACTGTTCAATCTCCTCGATGCAAGTACCAGTCATAGCAAGTGGCATTGAGGGAGGGTTACGCTTTAGCGACAGTAAACAGCATAGAGTTTTCGAAGGATTAAATTCTGCACGTATTTCGATTCCCCATTGGACAATGCTGTCAAGATCAGAATCTAATGAGCTCATCATACGCTGCCGTTGGAAGTCCACATTCAAAGGACAAGGATGTGAAACTAAAAACGAATATGAAAAGTTGAAGGTACCGTCGTCAACGAAACAATTAAGTGCAATAGAAGTTTCAGAAAAAAGATCATTTATGAACATAAGGAAGAGTGTCGGAGACAAAACGGAGCCCTGTGGCACACCAGTGTTTATTTTGTGGATATCAGATTTGAAACCGTCCAACACTAATTTAAGTGAACGGTGCGGAAGGTAATTTCTAATCAAACGAAGAAGAGATTCATCGATACCAAATGTATGAATTTTCGATAAGAGAGCTTCATGCCAAACTCTATCAAATGCTTTCGAAATATCAAGTGCAATAATCTTACTTTCTCCAAAACGATGGATTTGTTTCACTGTTTGGTGAGATATACCATCAGATCACCAGTGGACCTATTGCTACGAAAGCCATACTGCCAGTCATTAAGAAGCTTTCGTTCCTCAAGATACTTCTTAAGCTGATAATTTCTCAGCGTTTCCATGACCTTGAAAAGAATAGACGTAAGCGCAATTGGATGATAGATAGAGGAAGGGGGGGGGGGGGGGGGTGATTTGCCTTTTTTAGGGACAGGTTGGACAAATGCTGTTTTCCATCCACTCGGGAAGAGACCTGTAGAGTAGGACAGATGGAAAAGCTTAGCAGTGGTTTTTCCAGCGTTGATGAACACCGCTTCAGAACAATAGCCGGGATACTATTCGGGCCAGCGAATTTGTGAATGTGAATAACTTTTAGTACTCTAGCAACTGTACGAGTGCGAAAGAAGGTTCGTCTCATAAAATCGTTTACGCTCTCAAGTAGACGAGAAGTCATGTCTCTGGTAGCTACGAATTAACAGCAAACTGTGCTGTAAGCAAATCGGCTTTATCTATCGAGCTTACAACAGGAGTGTCATTAAAGACGAGCGTTGGAACTGGGAATTTCGTAGTGTTTCGTAAATTTTTTACAAATGTTACTACCTTTGGGACATAGTAGTATTTTTTCCCGTAATTTTTGGTCATGTAAAGATTTAGTTAGTAGTAGCCCTTGGCATAATGTTTAGTGCGTTGGACTGTCATGCGGAAGGTCTCGAGGTCGATTCTCAGCCGCTGCAAGAAAGTTTTTTTCAGGAGTGTACTGCCTCTTGCGAGGAATTCACAAATCCTCCAAGAGTATCTCTTGTCATGGAAAGTGCTGCTCTTTAGCCGTTCGGAATCGGCAGAAAATTGTAGGTCTCCTCCGTTTCTGGTAACACGAACACAGGAATGGTTGAGAGTTGTAAGTCACTAGGTCCTGGTTCACTTCGAGCTGTTGCACCACCAAATTTATTTATTTATTTTAAAGATTTAGTTCATCGGATATGAAGGTTACAGGTCTTTCTAGCATGTTTGTACATATTCCGAATTTAAAGTTAACAGATGTATAAAACTTAGCTCGCATTTTTTCGTTATATACCAACCGGGAGTTTGTTTATTAGAGACTTCAAAATTAGCTGGGGATTTATTTTATTTTTTGTTAGAACCTTGAATAATCCATCAAAACTAAACCTTTTTACTTTACCCAGTGAAAGAATACGTTCCACATAATTGGTGTCATATCTTCCTTTAAAGTGACCAAAACATCAATACGATATTTTCTCCAAGTGTTCTTCTCTTGACATTGTAGGTAGTTTAAGTGTTTTAAATTTAAATTTTATGCACCCCAATATTTTCACCTCAAAACTAACCCCACAGCCCACATGAATTGAATAAACATCTATTATACGAAAAAACGTTCCCCAAAGTGTTTTACATAAATTTAAAGTTCGACTTGTGCTGCCTCGCAGTCGATTTTCGCAATTTGAATTATTCGTAGGTTAAAAAATTAAATAAATTGACACAAAAAATCTGAAATACCAAACACGACAATGATCGAGTGTATTCAGGCATGTTTCACTTAGAAACATATGTTAAGTGACTCGAAAGTGGAACTCACAATCACAGCTCCGTATGCAGACGAACGTCAACTTCGGTTAAATTATGGAAATTTTATTGCAGCGAGCTGTGAAAGGGGAGCTGGCACTGGCGAAAACATCGACATGACACACAGCTAGCGTGCTGGCTGGCAGCAAGTCGTCGTCGTTTAGGCGAATATCTTCGTCTATCTACATCGTACACTTTTGGGTCGTATAATAATTTAATTTGCGATTTAAGTGGCTGCTATTGGCTGGTGCCGCCATCCAATCCTATCGGTTTTCTGTTGGAAAATGAACTTTATAGGCACACTGTTCTCTATTTATAGAGTAGGTAGTCGTAATTGGTGTGTCGGTATGCAAGTTATGTTTTATTTTTTTGTAGAGTTTGGTTGGGCGATTGAGGCTGTTTGAGTGCTGGTTTAAAATAAATTAGTAGGTATTTTGGCGAGCTATTTAGAGTATCGTTAAATGATTCTACTTGATGATAGGCGCCTGTCTGGACTTTGAAACACTGTTGATTGCATACGGTTGAACCAATAATATGATGAGCAATGCTAAGGGTTGTTTCACAATATGAACACAAATTCTAGACTGAAAAACTATAGATAGGTACTCGTCGTACATTACAATATTTATATTGGATTGGAAGGTGTAAGTACGGAGATAATGCTGCACATAGGTTTGAGTTGTATGAGGGGTTAAAGTCGTCATAATTAAATTAAAAAAAAAAAAAGTGTGAGTGCCAGGACTCACGGTTAAGATGTGTGAACATCAACGTTCGTCCGAGTGCCAAATTTTTGTTATCGAACGTACTCAATAAACATACAATGCAATCGTACTATTTAGTTTGTGACTTTAGATATGTATGTACATAATATATTCAAATGGAAGCCACTTTTTTTCCCACAATTTAACCCTTTCACTTGTACTTAATGTATCTAAAAATATCTCTACATATGTAGCTTTACACATAGAAACTATAGACATCTATGATTATTCCTTATTAAAAAACAGAGCCTTTTAGTCAAAACACAAACCTTTTAGTTGCTCAAACCAAGCAGTTGCGAACTGCTGTGTCGGCACTTATTCATTTCACACAACCCAAAAACTTTATCGACAATATGCTTCGATGAAGTAGTTCGTGGCGTGTGTTAGGAGTAAGTGGACTTCGCTGCGTAACGTAAAGTTTGTTTGACTTATGTTTAAACAGGGATGTTGCTTTTTGCACTTACATATATTCAAACAGGGATGTTATCTGATAGAAAATAGACTGTTTTTACACGAATCCGATTTTAATCTCTGTTTCTCTTTTGGCTTAATTTCGAGTACATCAGTGCTTTTAAACACAGCGATTTTTAATGTAAGTTAACTTTGTTCATGCAAAAAGGAGACATCTTTTCACACTCCTTACTCTACTTAGTTAAGTGAATTTCACTGAGCGAACGCCAAATATAAAAAAAGAAAACCACAAAGAAGAATGAACGATAACTCCGCCTTTTTCTCAACCTCAGCAATTGCGTTTAAAGCTAGATATACATTGTTCAAATGCATGACAAGCACGCGTGTAAGTACATATATTATTGAAAAAGTCACACATATAGATCGGATGTAGGCTTGAAGAAAAATCCAAATCCTTTCAATCTAGCGTACTGCATAGAAATATTGTATATGCAAGATTGATGATTGATCATGCATTTATTGGTTCATTTGCAAGAGATGAGAACACAGCACAGCATAATAAGCACTGATTAAAATATTAAAACAGCAAACGAAAATTATATGATGAAATGGACAGACAAAATAAAACAAATTACTCGGATAAAATTTAAAAAAAATCTCAAAGAAATTCGTAAAAACACAATTTTACAGAAAAAAAAAATCACAAAGGGCAACGTCCTCTTGCCACTGAAATAATAGACTTGCACGTGCTTGTCATGCATTTGAACAATGTTTTATGGCTTAACGCCGCCAACAAATATACTTATCATGCAGCGAAAATGTCAAAACTTTTTTTTTTTGACAAACCACTAGATGGAGAGTTCATCTTATCAAAATCAAACCAATCCTTTCATTTTTTTTTAGGTTTCTGTACTTTATCTTACTCCCTTCGTCAGAGATTTATAAAAATGATTGACATCATTTCCACCTTGTAATGGAATTATAAGTGGCAGAACCTATTTTTTTTAATCCATTGAAGTTCGCAGTCATCATTCAGTTCATGGCTTGAGAGATGGAGAACGATCTATATTTTGATATAGTGAATGCCAAAAGTATACTTTGATATAATAAAGAATATTTAATTCGATAATTAAAATAATGATATGGTATATGACAGATATAGAGGACAAATTAAATTTTGACGTATCGAGAATATTTCGTTGTAGATGTCAACTGATTGCCCTGAACAACATTTTAAATGGTTTTTGGAACATTTTTTTAAGTTTTTGATTTTTTCGTAAACGGTACAACCGATTTTGATCGTATTTTTTATGCTAAAGCTCCTTAAAAGTTTGAGTATTATTTTTTTTGGATTTAGAAACAAAATTCCAAATTTTTTCTAGAAAGACAAAGATGCAAAATTTTAGTCGAATTAGTACGATATTAAAGCTGTTTTACAATGAAACTTAGTTAAAACGACGATTTTGCAAATACATAAGAGCAAGTTCGTGCGGCCCAATCGTACATTTTATTTAATGTCAATTCTGAAAATACATTTTTGGGAGCATAAAATAAAATTTAATTGTCCATCACTAACGTGAACTGGATTTGTTTAAAAAACATTGAATGAACACACTATGAAATCTTTCGTTAATGGATTGAATTTAGTTCTAGCCAGCAATGGAAAGTAATAAAATCGAGATTGCAGTACTCAAAGTTTCCAATAGGCGCGTTTTATTGGTAATCTATATCTAGCGCAGTAATAAAAGCACCAAAAAACGCTTTATTCACTCTTTAACTCACTCTTCCTTCCTACTTGTTGAATTAACTTACACGGATGTGTTCGAACATTTTAAACAGCCTCTTATTAAGGTAGTAGTATTATACTTCTTATATATTTCCTAACTTTAAAGTAGTTTTCTAACTTGAAATATTTTTTAACTAATATCATCCTAAGGCTAGGAGCGCACATTCAATTTTTAGTTGCACAACTGCTTGGATACTTATAGAAAACAGATGAACAATTTGGTTGAATGTCCGCGCAGGTTCATATAATTATATGTTACGCAAAATAGCGAACTCATTTTAGGCAATCGTTTTGTTTGTGTCAAAACACAAACTTTTTAGTTTCTTGAACCAAACAGTTAAGAAACCGCCTAGTCTAAGGCAATTTCTTTTAATAAATTGATTCTGAGTAACCTTAAAACAATGGTAGTTCGTGCAAAAAACTAAGAAAACACACCTATTTTGACGTTTTTAAATGTTAAAGAGTCATATTATGAGAGATTATTTAAAAAAAACCTCAAATTGATTTGAACACAAGAAAAGTCTATTGAATTATTTTATGCAAAATATTTCTAAATTAATTAAAAATCAATGACTTCTTCTTTCAGGAATAACTTTATTAATAATATATGTAGTCAATACTTGAATGAAAGATATTACTAAGTAATATAAAATAATATACATATTTACATTAATGTTAAAGTGTATGAAAATGTCTTACAGTATGAAGTTAGAACGATACTAACAAAATAAAATAGGTACCTATTCTGAGAGTTTAACTTCAATAAAAGTGTAGAGAAAATATGATGCTGTGTCTGATTAAAATTTTGCAAAATCGTTGTCTTAACCTAGCTCCATACTAAAACAGCCTTAACATCGTATTAATTCAACTAAAATGTGCAATTTTTTCAGTTGTTATATAAATTCAACATAATGCCGCAATTACATGACATTTTTGAACAAATGCCAGTGAACTGATAAAATATATCAATCGAAACCAATCGCCTTCGCGTAAATTAATTCAATATTTTATGACAAAATTAATGGCAGTAGTGTAAAGCCGGAATTATGGTATGAATTAAAGTTTTGCATTTGAAAAAATATTTGTTCTGTAAATTTCGGAGCGATCACACTTTGGATTAGTAACGGCAAAGTATAACAAAATAAATACCAACGAACATACCCTCAAGTATGCCACATATACTTTTTCGGACACCACCTAAACACCTTCCACATTTCAACATCCGAAACTCTATCTTCACTAAATTATCCATTTCAATTACTAGCTTATTTTTATTCACCAATCGTTTGTTGTTGTTTTCAATGTTAAATTTTGATAGGTATGTAGTGTATTCACTAACCAATAAAACACGGCTGATGTAAACACGATGTCGTAAGTTCGCAATATTTCCAATGCAAACATGGTGTTAAATGCAATCGTCGGTAAGGTAGGTTGCTACACAGAACGTGTAACCGTAACGTGTAACCGTAACGGGTTACAAGTTTTACCCACGTTTTGGATTCACTCTACCGCCGGGAAAGATGTTTACACATCAAAAAAACAGATGACAAAAGAAATCGCCTTATATTTATGAGAGATTATTTAAAAAAACTCAAATTCAAATTCATGCAAAATATTTCTAAATTAATTAAAATTCAGAGACTTCTTCTTTCAACAAAAACTTTATTAATAATATATGTAGTCAATACTTGAATGAAAGATAATACTAAGTAATACAAAATAATATATTTACATTAATATTAAAGTGTATGAAAATGTCTTACATATTGCAGTCTAAGGTCGATAAATCTGATCAACTTAGACATTAAAAACGATAGTATCAGAAATGAACACACATTATTTTCGGCTTGAGAGACGTCTATTTACTGCCGAAAATGGAGTTTCAATCCAAAAATTCTAGGTACTCATATTTTGTCGCGGTTAAAAAGCAACATACAGATTTCAAAGATGCAAACATTGTTTTTTTTTTAATATAAAGAATCTTTTCAAAAAAAATTAAAATGTTGATAAATAACTACGATAGAAAAAGCCGAAAATACGCAGAAAACAGGAGCTCAGTTATTTTCTAAAGCTAAAATTCACTCATTTTGTTTTTATATATTAAAACAAAAAACAGAAAACATTCTATTCACTCGAAATAGCACATTCTTGCAGTTAGTAACTCCCTTATTAAAATTAATTAACTTCAATTTCCGTTATTGGTCAGAGAACAGATTTATGAATTCAAAAAATTTCACTTAAAATTTTAAATATTTCAGTCATGGTTGTTAGAGAATACAATCTTTAATCAATACAATCTTTAAAAACCATTCATTGAATTCAATAAAAAGATTGCATTCATTGTTTTCATTTTGAGAGTTTGACTATAAATTATGCAATTACCATTCATTTGATTTATAAATAAAAATAAATAAATTTGGTGGTGCAACAGCTCGGAGTGAACTAGGACCTAGTGACTTACAACTCTCAACCATTCCTGTGTGCGTGTTACCAGGAACGGCAGGGACCTACAATTTTCTGCCGATTCCGAACGGCTAATGAGCAGCACTTTCCATGACTTAAGAAATTTTTTTTATAAACAAATTTTGTATTTCCGAATTAAAAAAAAAAATTCATATGCCAATTTTAAATATGTATTAAATAATATATGTACATTTAAGGACATAATTTTTAAAAACAATAAGCTGTTTTTAAGATATTAAATTTAAAAATATACATATTTACTTTTAAATGTCAAAACAACATTTTTCTTTTCAAAATTTTTTAGTTAAAGGGTGGTCCAACCCTAATGCACGATGTTAATACTTGCGAGTCACACCTTAGCCGTCAAGTTTTTTGCCCAAATTAATTTGACATTTCCTTGTTTCAGTGTTTGACAAATTCAACCATGGAGAGGTACACAATTGAGCAGCGCGTTAAGATTGTTGAAGCCTTTTACGAAAATGGGCGTTCAAATCAAAATGCATTTCATGCACTTCGTGATTTCGTGATTTTTTTCGTCAGCATAATCGACCAAATGTGTCCATATTCAATAGAATTTTGCGCAAATTGCAGCAAACCGGGACCAGGAAATGTGAAAACACCTGTGCATGCTCATCCAGTTCGTTCTGCGGAAAACATTACTGTTGTTCGCGATAGTGTGTCAGAAGAGCTGTCAACCTCGAATCGTCATCGTGCCCAACAATTGAACATCTCACGAACATCACTGATTCGAATTTTGAATTTACACGCTTACAAGGTTCAATTGACTCAAGAGCTGAAGCCTACTGACCATTTCAAGCGTCGTCAATACGCCGAATGGTTGGTTGAACAGACAGAAGTGAATGGTGACTTTACAAAGAAAATCATTCTCAGCGACGAGGCACACTTTCACCTAAGTGGATTCGTTAACAAGCAGAATTGCCTTATTTGGGCAAAAGAGAATCCACGAGTGATTGTTGAAAAGTCGATGCATCAACAAAGAGTGACTGTTTGGTACGGTTTATGAGCTGCCGGGAGTCATCGGTCCATACTTCTTCAAAAATGAGGTCGGCCAAGCAGTTACCGTGAATGGTGTTCGCTATCGCGAGATGATAACGGAATTCTTAAGGCCAAAATAGAGGATATGGACCTGGACGATATGTGATTCCAACAGGAATGTGCCACTTGCAACACAGCCAACAAAACAATGGCTCTTTTGCGCGAGAAATTGAATGGCCGTGTTATCTAACGTCGTTGTGATGTTAATTGGCCGCCACGAACATGTGATTTGACACCGTTGGACTTCTTTCTTTGGGGATATTTAAAAGAAAAAGTATACGTCAATAAGCCATGAACAATTCAGGAGCTAAAGGATGAGATAATTCGGCACATTACGACATTGAACCTCAATTATGTCTCAGTCATTGAAAATATGGACCATCGGATAGAGGTATACCACCGAAGCCGTGCCGAGCATTTGGCCGATATTTTGTTTCACACATAATTGTCATAGATCCTTCTATCATACAAAATCATAAAAAATATTAAGATAATTCTCCGAAAACTTTTTGTTTTATTTACAATTAACCTCGTGCGTTTTCGTTGGACCACCCTATACATATCTGCACAATATTATTTCAAATTCGAAGATCATTCTGTATAATTTTTTTTATCGAAGTCGGTAGAGCAGCTAATGAGAAAGTCGAAAATAATAAAAAAAACCGTTCTATGACGGGTACCGTTGATATATTTTTTTTTTGAAAAAATTCTAAACCATCAGTCACGATTTATAATAGCTATCATCAAACCCCACTGCACCAACCAAAGCAAGCTACTAAATATTCCATATCACCACGCATATGAAGGGAGACTAAATCACACCTTCTATGGGCAGGCTGTGGTAGTGATTCCATCCCGGGAGTGATATTAATATTCCTCCTCTCTAGTATGGGCAGAATCCATTCTGTTACAATTTGGTAAAGTTTAAGATCCATGATTGCTGAATCATGTGTCGTAAAGAAGTTGATATTGAAAACTCCGTAAGTATTAAGAAAAGCGTCTTACTAAGTTTCTTTATATTTAAGGAATATTCAATTTTGATTGTTTTTGCTGTGAAAATTAAATAACTCGTTTTTTATTTGAATCTTCTAACTTTATAATCAGTAATTTTGAGTTTAAGTTTCGGAGTAAAAATATTTAATATCTTATAGTAAAACAGTTTAAATATGAAGTGGAAATCGCAAAGAGACATTAGGAAAGCAGAAAAAACATTCAAACTGTGTGTGCGGTTAGAACTACAGGCCCTCTAGCCCCAATTAATCATAATTTACCGCGACAAAAACTAGTTGATCATATCCCTCATTAGAAAAAATAAGACACGATGACACCTCGGTGAACCATGCAGTGACAGTGGTTGATATATGGATTCTCAGTGCCTCAGAAGCGCAGATTTTTCATTAGATAAAAATGGGACCCATCACTGATATTGAACTTCGACCAACGTACTCGTATCGTCGAGTTTCAAGAGAGAGTGCATGTAGTTTAGAAAAGATTGACGGTTCGCAGGTGGTAGTTGAAGAGAAAATTCTGCCCATTGTTAGGGAATATCTTCAAATTTTTCACCAAAATACTACGAGGTCTTCAACCTTCTACTGTCACTTGCTGCCCAGTCTTTTCGAGACGAACCGTTAAAACGTCTAACACCAGCTGAACCAGAACTTGAGTTGAAATGAAGTTCAATTTCTCCAATTTTAAAAGTTTGTGGCATTGTAAATAGTTACTTTAACTTTAAACAACAACAAATATTTTGTGTTGTTGACAGACGTGGGAAATTTTCAGAATACTTTCGTTCAACTTAAACTACAGAATTAACTCAGTTTTAGCTTAAAGCTAAATTTAAATTCAAACTTTCATTGTGAAACTGGGGGTTAGTATCTGACCAGTTGGCTTAGGATGGCAGGGAAATCTGTACCGAAATTTGTTCTGTTTTCTACATCCGCTTACTTCAGAAATATCATATCAAATCTGACAGTTGCCGCCATTTGCAAAAGTTATAGAATTATCATATGTACCGTTCTGTATATCTTTTTATTTCATAGATTGTACTCAAATGTCTGTCAAATTCCTCTCAATAAATTCTTACAAATGCATTTATATTTTTCGCTTTAAGTACCAAGGTGCTTTACAGTCGATGATATAATTAAGAAAATTAAATTGCCATTGCTGGACCATAACGAAATGTAAGTTCCCTTGCAATCATGTTACGAGCGAATCATTTCCACGAATTGAAATTAAATACCATGATATAAAAACAACATGAAAAAGCAAACACAATGGCAAGAATGCGAAACTACAAACGACATTTTTCCCGATCACTGATCATCTCATGGTTATACGAAGTCAGATCAATCGATTGCATTATGATGATAAAAAAATTAATTCCAAAAACTTCATACCTATAGCTTTTTTGCCAGGCATGATCCTGGCCACAATCTTCGCCAAGTCTGGCCACTGTCTTAAGCTCTGGATTGACGACGAGGTGCTTCGTTTCGCCTGGACGTGGAATATGTACAACAACTGTCCGACAAGCACATATTGTGATGTAAACTTTGACTTGGACACGGACACTCATCTTGCGTCTGCAAGTGAGAGGTGCCTGAGTGCTGTTCTGCACGCGGTAAGATTCAATCATTTGTGTCGATCGTTGCAAGGATTATATTCCACGAGGGCGACTTTTATGTACCATCAGTTCGGTCTTCGGTGCACTACGTGCACCAAACGTTACATTAAATCCTTTGAACGTGGGCCTGTGCACCGACCAACCGACGTGATTCGCTTAATGAATCCGATCGATCCATCGGATCGTATCACATCGATCGTTGATCGTCCGACCGATGATCTGCAATGCGCGCGTGTTTGAGTTGTGTAGAGACAATGACGCTGCGCTGGGCGGCCCGAATCATTAATTATATTAATAACATGTACACATGGCATGAGACAAGACATTCTGTTGCGGTGACGGTGATGCGGTCTTGCGATCGGTACGGTGAACGGTGATCGTGGTGGAATTTGTTGTTTTCCTTCTTTTAACAAATTAAAACATCAATTTAAATGGCAGACATTTTTGCGGACATTCGATGACAAAGTAAAATTGAATTGGATGTGGCCCGAGCAGCGTTGATTGTGGGCCGCGGGCAGTGTAAGAGGGGCATTAATTGAGTTTGGATAATTAAGTGCCTTTGAGGATGGCGACGCACGTGGGAGAGAAGGTTATATTAGATATTCAATTTCAATATAACTGATATTTTATTTTTAGCAGACGACATATAAAATTTATATTAGATCAATTATGGATCTGGATGGATTTGATTGGAACTGTGCAGAAAAATGCATTCCAAGTGAATTTAGTAAGCTTGACGTCAACAAAATACCGAGGTGGGTATAATGTATATAAAATATACATCGTTTTATAAAAAATATAATTTTAAAATTAGTAGAAAAAGTTTTTGGAATAAAATATTCTTAAATTGAGTAAATGGTATTATGAGATCTGTCGATATATGACAATACGTTTAAATACGTTTGGAAGATGTTGTCCCAAAGTCTGACAATTTGATTTTCAGGAGGTTGGTCGGACAATGACTTTTCTGACAACATTTTGAACGATCTATCAAAAACATCCGGACCTTCAGAGAAAGGATTGCAACCGATCCTGAAACATCGACTCGACGACGTTCAACACCTCGTAACTCGATTTATCGCACTTTGAGGAAAGATATGCACCTATACCTCACAAGATCGAGTTGGTCCCAGTGACCCAGATAAACGTCTTGGAGTACTGCAGAACTGTCCTCAATATCGCCGAGAACGAGGACGAAGAATTTTCGTCAAATTTTATATATACTTGCGGGTTTGTAAACAAGCAGAATTACAGACTTTGGGGCACATAGAATCCCAAAAATCTACATCAACGTCCTTTTCACTCACTTCGTCTTACTTTTTGTTGTGGAATAACCTCCTGTAGAATATTCAAGGTCGATTTATGATATTTATAATATTGCGTGAATAATTTATAAAATCATCAATAACAGTGTCACATCCGTAACAATGTTCTACTTCGGTCGACTGTTTAAGCAGTAATTTTTTGTCCATGCTTTTCAAAAAATACATCCGAGTATAAAACCTTCACTGAGTCACTAATAATGTAGCTCTTTCGTTCACCAATAACTTAGATAACAAAATTAAAATATTCATAACATGCTCGAAGATAATCAAATCCTGACAACGAATGTCACACACTGATAAGATAACAAATAGTTCTACGCATAAAATCAAACCAACCATAAGTTAAATGTTCAGCCAACCAAAAAAGACTATACAAAAATTAATTCAGAAAAAATCCCACCCCTGAAACGGCCTCAAAGAAAGATCTCTTTTGTCGTTCCGTTCAATGTCCGTCCAATCACACATCACCCTCATAACGATTTATTATCTCTCTCAACTGTCGATCGGCGATAAGTCCTCTTGCAGCAAAAGAGAAATGATGTAGACATAAATTCCACATCAATCCAATGCAATGATGGGTTGCATTGTCCATCGATCATTATTCATTTCGTTGGGATAGCCATCCGCATAGAATTTGTGTACAGAAATAGGGTTGCCAGGAAGGGTTAAAAATCGATGACTATTTACGATGATATTAAAAGAGAAACTTTTGATGAGGAATTTGATTCTTCTTTTTCTTCTTGAATTTGAGGAATTTGATTCTTCTGACTTTATTCCAATTACAGTATCTACTAATTAATTCGCGAAAAAACAATGCCCATAACTTTTTTTTGGCTTCCACTCAGGCCAGACAACACCTGAAGGAAGGTAGGTACAAATGTAGAGAAAAATTCCAAAGAGAAACGTTTGACAATATGAGAAAGTCAACTTTTTCAAAAATGTAATTGGTCACTATTGATAGCTGATATGCTTATAGACATAATTTTATTAATGGAATGAACGCTAAAAAAAATACTACTATGTCCAAAGGGTAGTAAGAACTTTAGGTTTTTTGTTAGAGAATTATAAAAACACTTCACAATAACAATCCTTTCGTAAGCTCGCAAGAATAGGAAAATCTGCTTGCAGTCCAGTTTGCTGCTAATTCAACTTTGTCACATAGTGATATGGCTCCTCCTGTACTTAAAAGCGTAAATGGGTCTATGGGACAAATCTTCTTTCGCACTCGTACAGTCGCAAGAGTTCTTAAAGATCTTGACATACACAAAGCCACTAGCCAGCTCATTCAGAATTCCTGTGTCCTGTGCAGTGTCTTGCAAGCTCAGGTCCTGGCAGTAACTAAAGCTGCTAGACAAGTTTTAATAATGGCAATACCACCAGCTTATATCACCTTTTTCATTGACAGCCAAGAGGCAATAAAAGCGATTTCTGCCATTGAAATCAAATCGAAGTTTGTAACTTGTTGCCGCGAAGAGCTAAGGATTTTTGGAACACAACACAACATAAGGTGCTGACGAGCTGGCAGGAATAGGATCGTAACTTGACTTTAATCAGGCAGACACAACTGTTCTAATCTTAAACAGGTAATCGTTAGCAACGTTTTAGCTAAAACAAACAAGAGATGGAGCTCGCTCAATTCCTGTCTTATTACCAGAAAACTATGTCCTAGTTTCAGCAAACAAAAGACCGATATTATCATCCAACTGAGTAAAAAGTCTCTTTCTCTTTTCGTGAGCATCACCACCGGTCCCAACCAACTGGGTTACCACTAGAAAAAGATGAAACTCTGTGGGGACGACTTATACAGAGGATGCGGTGACGAGGAGATACATGACGAGGATACTCCTCACTATCTGTGTCACAGCCCTGCGCTATATCATCTGAGGAACAGGCACCTAGGGAGACACGTCTTCAACGATTTGGAGAAGCCTTCTGCCATTCAAAAAAAATAAACACATTGAAATTTATTAAAAATACCAAATGGCGTGCAAATTCCTAAGCTCTATCAACCAGCTGACCACAAGGCTGGAAATCACCTCCAACCAGTCAAAAAACATAAAAAGAGTGACAGACAATAATGATAGTACGAACGAAAACGACTGAATGATGAACGTGTTTCTTGCATTAGTGGCAAGAAACGGAGAATGGGCACTTCGCCTCTACACCAGCGACTGCCACTCCTCCGGTGAATACGAACGTCAGTGAGTTGATGAGGTCACCTCACCCTAAGATTGGCAAAATCTTGGACACAGCCCCTTCGACTTAATCAGCAATACTGACCAAACAAACGAACATGGGGAGTAAAGGAAAGGAACACGTCCTTAACATTTTAAGGCTATATTTTGCTTGAATGTGATAGGATTATCATAGGTTTCAATACATGGGAGTCACAATCCTTAGGGCATCAAACGGATCTACATTGATCTAAGTGTGGGGGTAACAAGATCAACTATCAGCCCATTAACCTAACTTACACAAATCCACTGGTCCAGATTGTGTACCCCCTTTAGTTCTGAAGAGGTGTTCTTCTACAATGCCAAAACATTGCATACGTTTTTCCATCTCTCCTACTCGTCAGGGCTAGGTGAAAAACGGAATTTGTCCAGCCGGTCCCTAAAAAAGGCGAATCTTCTTCCCCATCTAATTGCCGACCAATTGCACTAACGCCGTTTCTTTCCTAGGCCATAGAAATGCTGATCAACAATCTCGAAGAACGAAAGCTCTTGAATGACCTGAAGAACGGCTTTTGTAGCATCTATCTATCTATATCTCATCGAAAGGTGGAACCAATCTTTGCATTATTTTGGTGAAACAAAGATTATTGTACTTGATATTTCTAATGCATTTGATAGAGTTTGTCATGAAGTTCTTTTATCGAAAATGCGTGCATTTGGTATCGATGATTCGCTCCTTCGTTGGATAAGAAATCACCTTTTTATTCGAGTCGTTTTGTACGGTTTAAAGTCTGATAGTAAAATATGTAAATGCTAGTGTGCCTCAAGGTTCCATTCTGTCACCGACACTGTTCCTTATTTTCATCAACGATCTTCATTGTTTCGCTGACGACAGCACTCTCAGCTTTTCATATTCGTTTGCAGACTCACAATCCACCTTTTCGTTTGTGAAACTGAAACGGCAGCGTATTCTAAGCTGATTAGATACTGATCTCGACAGCATTATACATTAGAGAATTAAAAGCCGTAAGGAATTTAACGATTCAAAAACACAAAGCTGCGTCTATTTATGAATGGCACTTGTATTAAGGAAACCGAAAAGCATTCTACTGTCATTATGTACGTTACTAAGCACCTCTGTTGGAATGATCATATATTCGACGTTGCCAAAAACGCAGCAAAATGCTTAGGTTTTCGTAGAAGACGCAAGAAATATATATGTTCCCAACTGATCTGGTTAGCATCACTAAGGTATATATATATATCCGCCCAAAACTTGAGTATAACTCTCATATCTGAGCTGGTGCCCCCATTACTCATTTGCATAGAATCCAGAACAGAGCCCTAACATTTATAGGAGACAGATCAATTACGGAAACTTTTGTCTCTCTTGATTATCGTTTAAATGTTACCTGTCTTTCATTATTTAATCGCTTTTTGCTTCAACCATGTGAGAATGAAATAGCCATTCCTCCCCTAAAAATATTCCACCGTAATTCTCGTCCAGCTATGAAGGCACATCAGTTTACAATTGAGCCTTACTTCGGAACTTCGGACGTACTGTCAAATATAAAGGTTCCCTTTCTAGCCGCATTACTAGAATGTGGAATACTTTGTCGTGATGTAAAACCAATGTGTATTAACATCCCCTATTAAATCCTCACCACTTTTACTAAACGTTGGCACTGTTTTACATCATAACATTATAAGGGTAGTCATAACCCCTTTTGTGTGCAAATTATAAAAAAAAAACATGAATTCTGTCAGTCGCTTTTTAATCTACTTACCGACAACTTAATTTTCGCTTTTAGGAATGCTCATCAGTTAACCCTTGAGTCCAACTTCGGACGTTCTGCGAAATGCAGAATATTCTTTTTTCAGTCGGACTTCACGAATATGGAATACTCTACCTAGCTCTATTTTTCCTACCCATTGTAATATTCTGAAGCTTAAAACTAATGTGCATCATTATCTCCTTTTAAGCCCTTCCTTGTTTTCCTAACGCTAGTACTGTGATAATCATTTTAAGGGTAGTAATAACCCCCTTAAGTGCGGTGCTGATTGTCCCGGTACTACAATTTCATATTCATGCTTATCTGTTTCCTTTAAGGCAGGTTAATATAGATTAAAAGAATCAGGTTTTTGTCCCATACAACAATTATTTTCCAGTCAAATTTTACTTTTCACAAATGCCTGGCAACTCTGTCCGTGAGTTCGAAGTTATAACGTGTTTCACATGGTCTGACAAGCCACTTATTCCTACAATAAAAAAAAAAGAACCGTAATTTTATTTGAATTTGTAATTTAAACCTAATTAATTGAGTTAACATTCTCTTGCCATTATTTGCATTTTGTCACAAGTCGATCATTGTTGTTCTTGAAACTTTGTCAAGGAATTTATCTTAATTAATTGATAGTATGTATACACTTAGTGCTCTCACAAACTTTAAGTGCCATTAGTCAAGTCGTACACAAAATACCTGTTTACAAATGGAACCTCATCCAACAATTCGAAATTGGAGAGCTTAAAGGATAGAACATTATAAACAGAAATGAATGGCGGTCAACGAGTGTCCATTCACCCAAATCAAATCAATCTGGATTGAGGTATAGAGAAGAAGGTACAACATGACATTTGATTATATTATACAGTTAAACCCTTCTGTAATTTTGCGAGAATAGAACTTGAGCTCGAATGTAGATATAAAGCTTTAAGTTATTGTCCAGTTGTTACAAGAGTCCTCGTGTGTCCTTTTTCCCTCACTCTAAAGTTAGTCGTCGTCGATTTGGAAGGACATTGTGTTTGAGTGACATATTACACAAAGGTATCTGCCTCCTTACAAGTCTGAATATGGGATGGAAATGTATACTCACGCAGCATCAAAGGACCACATAGCTTTTAATTAGTCGAAAAGGGGTAGTGAAAGATACATATTTGATGACTTGACATTGTTCTACGTACTCGTACTCGTGCTCGAATTATAGCTACGATAAGTTTGTGAATTAGTTTAAGGTGTATACAATATGTCGAAATGTAAATGCTTGTAAACTGAAACCCCAGCAAGGAGACCACCAGGCTACAGCAATGCTTTAATTCAATTTGGCCAAGTTATACAAATTGCATTTTGGAAAATTGCAATCAGAAAAGGTTAGAGAGCATAAAACAAAGTTTTTCAATGGAAATTTGTCTGATTTTCCTGGAAGATACTATAAAATAAAAGATTAATCATTATTGTTGTCGTTACTCTTAAACGCCAGTTGTCGCTAAATAAGGTAGGTTCTGACGCAATTCGGAAATTATAGATATATATTTGTAAGTCCAAGCAATCTTGTACAACTCTGTGTGTTTTGTCCAGTCAAAACAGACAACAAGTTGTGAAAATATTGGAAACATTTCCACGTGGTTAAATCTTGGCAAAGACCTTTCGAAAATCAACGACATAAGGTTAACACTAATTTTAGTATTTTTAACTGGTCACCATGTTTCCTCGATAGTGACGTTGATGCCAGTGCTGATATGATCACAGAAGTGATTTTTCTTGGGATGCGTACATTTATATTCCTTGCAGAATTAAGAGTATAAAGCCTAAAGAAAAGTCTTGGTTCGATACAAGCTGTAAAGAGGCTATCAGATTGAGAGAAGTAAGTTTCCGCTCTTATAAAGCCAACCCAACCAAGGAAAATCGGAAAAAGTTTGAACAAGTCAGAAACCAATGCAACGCTGTTATAAAGAGAACAAAATTCTTACATGACCAGAAATTAAGGCAAAAAATCCTGATGCAATGTCCCAAACGCAGTAGAAATTTCTAGTCTAGAACGTAAAAAATTCGACTTCAACTTAGATTCCAACGCTCATCTATAATGACAACCCGATAACTAGCTCTTTAGAAAAGGCAGCTCATTTTGCCGCTAACTCCACATTGCCAGACATCAACATTGTCCCTCATGTACTTAAGAACTTTAATCATTCAATCGGACAGGTAAATTTCTGCACTCGTGCAAACGCTTTTCGAGATCTTGAAATAAACAAATCCGCTGGTCTTGATAATAGGCCCTCTATTCTTTTGAAGAGGTGTTCTTCATCACTGTCAAAACTTTTGCGTAAGCTTTTCAATCGCTCTTATACAGTTCTGAAATCTTCCCTAGAAAATGGAAAATAGGTGTTGTTCTAAGCTGCGTCAACCATTCCGTAAGTTTTTCCATCTATCCTTCTCTTGGAGGGCTCTTAGTGAGTAGATGGAAACGGCATTTGTCCAGCTTATTCCTTAAAAGAGCGACCCTTCCCCCTATCGACCAATTTCACTTAAGCCCCTTCTTTCCAAATTCATGGAATCGCTGATCAATCGTCAGCTCAAGAATACCTCTAAGACCGAGAGCTTCTTAATAAAAGGCCAAACAGCTTTCTCAGCAATCGTTTCACTGGTGATCTAACAGCATATCTCACCGAAGAGTGGAACAGATCTTCACATTATTTTAGATTATTGCGATTGATATTTGTAAGACATTTTAAACCGTTTGGCATCAGGTTCTCTTATCGAAAATCGAAAATGCATGCGTTTGGTTTGTATGAAACCCTTATACTTTGGATTAGAAATTACCTTTAGGATCGTTAAATACTTATTGTATTGTACGATTTCAATTCTGATCCTCACAAAATAAATGGTGGCGTTCCTCAGGGCTCTGTTTTGTCTCCGACTCTTTTTTTTTATTTTCATCAATGATCTCTTGTCTGCCACTTCTAATCCATTATTTTGCCAACGATTCTACACTCAGCTCTTTCTTAAATTCACGTCGGTATGTGTATCAACGACGCCGACGATCTTCGTAAGAATGAGCACATTATCGAGGCCGCCAAAGACGTTGCTAAATGCTAAGTATTTCTATTCGGTGTAAGAATTTTTTTCAGATCCGACTACAATAAATTTATGAAACGTTTATAGGTCCTAAATTCGAGTAAGACTCACATCCTTGGACAGGTGCTGCACAAACATCTTTTCATTTACTGGATAGAATTCAGGACAAAGAGTTTAAACTGATAGCAAACAGAACTATCATGGTTTCATTCCTATCTCTTTAATACCGTCGAAATGTTCCTCCTCTTAGTCAGTTCACCCTGGCTACAAAATGGAGCAACGCTGCTGGATGAAGTTTATTAAGTTCAAAGAGGATTATGTTGAAACAATTAAAATTTTTAGTACCGAAAAAAGTATTCCTTATTTCATTTTTCAGGGAGACTTAATGACCCAGCCTCAAAGACAGACTTATATTTTCAGTAGTGGAATATCACTACTAGGGCTAGGATTTCGTGTGTTTAAACGAATCAAATTAAAAGTTTCTAAATAAATTGTTGAGACCGACTCAATCGGCTTAATCATATTGGCAAAAGATTTTCTTTAAATATTTTCCTTTAACTGAGTTTGTGGATCATGAGAGATTTGGTGGTAATATGATACAGCGGTTCGACGTTCCAAAGATGGTGCTAGTTTGTAAGTGAGATATCATTGAAATTTTGGTTTATTGGCATAGATCTGCGACTTAAGAAATCCCCACAAGAAGAAGTCTAACGGAGCCAAATGGCACGATCTAGGTGGTCAATTCACATCTCCTCCGCGTGGCACAGGCTGTGTAACCCGTAGCGCCGTCTTGTTGAAATTGCATGTCGTCGGTTTCCATAGCATCCAATTCAGGACAAAATAAATTGGTTATCATGGACCGATAGCGCTTACCGTTGATGGTTATGGCCTGGCCAACATCGTTCTGAAAGAAGTATGAACCGATGACCCAAAAATCCACACTAACAAGTGCAATATATTGCATATCGTGTGGATTGTCATCATCTCAAAATCAACAAATTTCCTTGTTGACGAACCCATTCATCCATTGAATGAATGAGAGATGTAAGTCACTAGGTTTAGGCTCTCTTTGAGCCGTCATGGCCATTTATTCACCCAGAAGTAGGTCTCATCGCTGAATGCGAAACTGCTCCAGGTGTTAGGTAAGGGAACACGTTAACTCTGAGCTCCTGGGTGAGTTGAAGTTTGTACGGGTATAGGTCCAAGTCATGACGCAAAATTCACCAAGTTGTGGTTTTCAAAGGGCCCAAAAGACGGCGATGTTTTCAGTAGATTTCGAGTTTCATTGACTTAGGGGTATTAGAAGATTATTTACTGAAACGCTCGACTTGAATTTATCCATAACGTTGCGAATAGTCTTCTCGGAAGGACGATTATGGCGATCGTAAAAAAGCGAAGCGCACATGTTGGTTAACGCTAGAAAAACTTAATAAATGACAGGCGATTAAACAGCTTAGCTTAACTTTAACAATATGGCCGCAATCATTGTCAAAGTTCCGAAGTACATATTGGAGAACCCTTTACATATAATTATAATGTAATACCGCATTAACGAACAGATCAAGCTTACTGGAGGAATAACCTTCAACGTCAGGTTTTTTTCGTTCACAAGCGAAGTTCCATTAATGGTTTTAGACTGTACATAACTCCCTTCGAGTGTTGTATGGCCAAAATGTCGAAGCCAAGAATAATAATGAACAATGGAATTGCTCATTAACAATTTCAATGCGGCACAAATGGATAACAGTCCTTAAGATGGAGGCAGGCCGTTAATCAAATTCATTAGAAGTCAAAGTACTACCTTAAACTCGGGCTTCTAAAATAAAATAAACGTATTTTACATTTGGATTTACATTTACATTTTACACCCTTATAAAGTTCAACTTACTCAATGTTTGAGTCAGCTGACAGATAATGCGTTTGTCCGGAGTGTTTTTTCCACAAACACAGTTTATTAAATCAGTCTTCCAAGGCAGTCGAAAGACTTGTAAAGCTTTTTATTAACTTGATTGCAGCAGTGAAGTGATTGCACACTTGTCAAAAACAAACATGTTTTAAAATAAAATGTATTTCGTTAGCAACCAGATAAAATTGACTCGCATAATAATTATGATAAATTGCTCTTTTAACCACTGTAAGGTTCATAGATTCATAAAACATGACCACACATTTAACGCAGCTAGTTACAAAATTTCCTGTATAATGTTTTTCCTAACAAATAAAACGAGAAAATTTAAAACAAAAAAGTGTAACTTACACCACTAGCATCATCATCATCATCATTACGGCGACTTCAATATCAGCATCAGGAATAGTCTAAGCAGTTCTAATACTTTTAGGTTCGATTTTATCCAGTATTTAATTTGTAAATGTCTGGTTATTGAAATGGGAAGAAACAACAGAGTTGGATAAGGAATTCCACGTTCGTGTAGTACGGCTTAATAAGGAATCTCTATACTTAATGGTACGTCCGAAGTTAGGCTTCTTAACGAAGCGGGTATTACTCGAAAAGTTTTATAAATATTTGTCGAATCAGGAGAGGAAAACAATTCTTACAATGTCTTCGAAAAGTAAGGCATTTCGCTCTATATATATTATTTCTTAATCGTGTTGTCCGATTAAAAAGTGAATCCCTGTACTTGACGGTACGTACAAATTAGGCTTGAGGGTGAATTTATGAGTATTTTTAGCGAAACGGGCATCACGGGTAAACTGATATGCACCGTTGCAATTCCACTTCCGAAGGAGATGGACGTGAATTTGAGAACGAATATGAGAAGCTGAGTGTAGAGTTGTAAGAAAAATAATGAAAAGGATTTGAAGTTTCTGACAAGAGATCATTTATAAAAATGAGGAAGAGAGTCGGAGACAAAACGGAGCCCTGGGGAACACCACCATTTATTTTGTGAAGGTCAAACTTGAAACTGTCTAATACAACATGTATTGACAGATTTAGAAGGTAATTTCTAATCCACAGAATAAGGGTTTCGTTGATACCAACATTAGTTTCGATATGAGAGCTTGTTGCCAAAGTATATCAAATGCCTTAGGAATATCAAGCGCAGAAAACATACTTTCTCCAATACAATGTCAAGATCTGTTCCACTCTTCGGTGAGACATGATATCAGATCACCAGAGGAATGATTGCTACAAAAGCTGTATGGTGCGACCATTAAGAAGCTCTCGGTCTTCGAGATATTTCTTGAGCTGATGATTGATCAGGCATTCCATGACCTTGGAGAGAAGAGACAAAAGTGCAATTGGTCGATTGGAGGAATAAGAGGAAGGGTCGCTTGTTTAAGGAAACGGCAGAACAAATGCTGTTTTCCATTTTCAGGGAAGATTCTAGAACAGTAGGAGCGATGGAAAATATTACGCAATGGTTTAGCAATGGAGGAAGTACAACTCTTAAGAAAAATAGGGTATATCATCGGGACAAGCGCATTTGTTTATAACAGGATATACAAGAGCTCTTGCAACTGCATAAGTGCGAAGATATGTCTGGCAATGCTGTTGTCAGGCAACGTAGAACCAGCAGTAAAATGAACTGCGATTACATTTTTCTTATCTGAAAAGCTGCAAATGTAGCTGAGCGTTGGAACCGAAGATGAAGTTGCATCTTGCAAGTTCTTGACAAATGGCGAAAATTTTTTGCCGCATTTGGGACATTGAAGGAGTATTTGCCTTAACTTCTGGTCATGTAATAATTTGGTTCTATTGCTACCCTTCACAATTTTACCTGGTGAAACATTAAATTCTACATGATTATTAATACCCCATTTAACGTTTCTTTTTAGATCTGAATTTAATTAGCTCAACATATTTTGACTTTCCAGCTTCACAGCAAAAGAACAGAATCTCGATTTATTGCCGAATAGCATAATTAACTCATTTTTGACATATTTGACGGATATTTCAATAAGTTACCAAATTTTCAAATTCGATCTATTTCTTCCTAACACAATTGACCTAAAATCAAATTCATCAATAAGTTAAATAACCCCGGTTGTAGTCTGCTCGCTCGCTCGTAGATCAACAAACCACTAACCTCTTGTTGAATTTGTTCCTGTTACAGACAAGGAAAATCAAGTCAAAGCTGTATCAACTGATTTAAGTTCGGTCCTTAACAAAATTTCTCATAGACTAATACTTTTGAAATTTTTCATCTCCTTCTTTGAGCACATATTCTTGAAAAACGTTATAACAATTTTCGTTTCTAAGTACCCCTTAGCATAAGGGTTAGTGCGTTGGGCTGTCATGCAGAAGGTCTTGGGTTCGGAGATGTACTCCCTAATGCAAGGAATTGACAAATCCTTGTCGTGAAAAGTGCTGCTTATTAGCCGTTCGGAATCAACAGAAAATTGTAGGTCCCTGCATTCTTGGTAACACGTACACAGGAATGTTTGAGAGTCGTAAGTCACTATGTCCTGGTTCACTTCGAGCTGTTGCACCACCAATTTTTTTAAATTTTCGTTTCAGATCTTCCTGCTCCAGACCCTTCTTGGCTTTAATCCGGGTCCCTCAAGACTACCATTTCGGTCCTGTTCTTTTCATTCACATCATTAACGATAATGATATGGTCATGCAAAATATTCTGTAGATACCTAGTTTTTTTTACCATATCTTCAACACATGATTCCACTCTTTTTTAACTTGATCTCGACAGTTTCTTAGTGTGGTGCATAAAAACTTACTTCAAGTTTAATATAGACAATGAAATAAGAGTTGAATATTTATCAAAAATTGTCTACTAAGTGAAATGGGGTTAAACAAATCGGCTCCCTTTTTATAATTTCTTTTAATGTTTGAAAAAATATAGAGAGGTTGCCTGTAGAGCTTAATATTTCGGAAAAGTAGACTTATAGTGTGAAATGAGGGGAAAATGACAGAAATAAAGAAAGATAGTACATATTTATATTTTTAAATATTTCTTTTTTTATGTCAAAAGAACAAATATGATCAAATTCGGGGCCGCACTTCCAAAACTTTTTGTCTTGACTAAAACTGTTTAACTTATAAAAGAAACACGTAAACCAAGGATAACATTCGCATAGAGAAACACACTATTATTCCTGAATATTAAATTTCAGGATGTGTAAAACAAAAAACTAAGACTCAATTGTTTAGTTTTGTTCTGTTGATTTAAGTTAGTTTAAAAAAATTCCTTAAACACTCAAGAATCAATTGTTCTAGAATGTACGGATATTTGCAACACTACCTCCCAGACTACAACGATAACTGCACCGTCATTGTATCCAATCCATTGAAGCTGTTGGTTGCCTCGAGCAAAGGTTGTATTTCAAAACTACACACTTGCCCGAGTAGTGTCCGAGCAGTGTTCATTATACCCTAATGAAGGTGTTATGGTAATTTATTGCAAAAATTAAAAATATGCAAGTGAACATCTTGTACATTTTTACCTCCTCCCTTTTTGTAAAATCTAACTCCTAGATAATTTGCTTGTATTTTATTTTTAGTTGTTGTTGTTGTAGTTGTGTAATCTTATATTTAGCTAATAAATTAATTCAGATGGAATCAAGTTTGCTTGCATTGAAGTGTCATTAGTGCAATGGATGATACGATTTGGCGCCAATGGAAGTGATTGACGTTTGTCAAAATAAAAATATTCATAAGACAGATTCGGAAATAAATTTAATGCAATATTGCGCTTGAGAGATAAGGATGATTGTTTACAAATCAATTGATTTTTTTCAACTGCTTTTTATTCGATAATAATATTAAAATAAAGCTTTGTATGCATGATTACGCCTCAATGAATAAAAAAATAAACCAACACGGAATATACCAGGGTGGCCTGAAAAAGTTCCGATTTCAACCTGGAGATGGCAGCACTTGCACTTTGTTATTTTATAAGTTGTTTATATAGAATGCTTTATTAAAGTAATTTACAGCAAAGTGAAATTCCATGTACTCGTATTTTGAAGCTTTGAATCTTTTTCGTTGATTGTTTATTGTCGCAAGGCTATTTTTAAAAATGTGATATCTCGTTTCTTTAAATGAATGCAATGCTCGATGAATAAAGAACAATCTGCTTTTTTTTAGAGCAAACATTTTTATGGTCAAGTCCAAAGTCGCTGGTGACAGGTTGTCAAAACCGATATTTTTGTACAATTTTTGTACTGCTTCTTGAGATGAGAAAGAAATTCATCAACGTATCATATTGTAGCCAGAAATGTTTATTATAACCGAATAACGACCAATGTCCAAGAAACTTACAGCCGTATCTTTAAGATTTTCTTTGAATGTATTTAAGAAGATGTTATTTAATTTAGCCTACATAAATATTTAATTTGCTTTTAAACAATGAAACTTCAGGGCTTTTCAATTTTCGCGGGAAGTGGGTACACTGGTCAAGTTTTTAAAACCTTTCGAATTGGGCATAAAAAAAAACTTGCCAAGTAAGCCCATCAAATTTTAGTCAGTAATCATTAAATAATAAATTTTCTCTATTACATTGTAGCTGTTTCAATATTATTCTACTTTAAATATTCGGTATTAAACCTTCATGAAGTAAGAACGGCGCACAGTGCGGTGACTAGTGGAAAAAAATAAAAAAAAAAAAATGTGCCAAAAATGTGTAGCAAGTATGCCAAATTCAAGGTAATAACTAATAAGTCTAAATGAAGGAATCGACAGTTTATTTATGATAAAGTTCAATTTTCTGTTGTCAGAAAAGAAAAGAAAAGAAAAGAAAAGAACATACGATATTTTTTTCGCTATGCTCACAATCAGGAGAGAAACTATAGTTATTATAACTGCATATTTTTTTTTACATGTAAATTTAAATTTTTTTGAGAGTCCAAATCAAAGGTTCTTTGTTCGTGTTAAGAACTGACTTTGATAAGTCATATATTTTGTGTGGTGCCATATGGGAAAAAAGTGTTTTTATTTAAAGAAAGAAAACAATCATATCTTTTAAAAAAAGTAAGTTTTTTTTGCAGCAACTTGCACTTTTTCTTGCAACAAGTGTTTGTTTACGAGAATTTTTTACAGAATGTGTTCAAACAGAGAGCTTTTTGATGTTTGGTTTTCCAACACAACAGCCCCAGTACCTGGTGTCTTGAAGTTTATGGATATAAAATTAAATATGCAATCAAATTTAGAGCCTGAAGATCAGAAAATCTTAGCAAGACACGCATCAACAACTTGCTCAGAAATAAATAAACGTTGTCACTTCCATCGCTTATACACTCGAAGACTCGGATAGTGATCTTTTTTCGTAATTTTTTATTTTTCGGTTTTTCTTTTTGTTACGAGTATTACTTTTTTTGAATAATTATTTTTGTCAACAATTCTATTTTATATTTTGCAAGATCTTTTACGCGATATATTCTGTGGTCGTTGTGCTTTGAAAAAATGTATACTTTTCTACTAACCTTTAAAATATTACAACTTTTGTATATCGAATAATCATCAAATTTTTTAAATGTTTGGCTTCTAACTAATCATTTTACAATTGTAGGCGTGGCGGTGGGTGGATTTTTGTTCAAATAAATTTTTCTTATCAAACACATTAATTTTGTACATTTTTTCAATATCATACGAAAAATTTAAAAAAAAAATCAATTTTATAGTGGGCGTGTCAGTGGGCGAAATTTGCGCTATTTCAACTCATAATTTCTTCACTGACCAGAATATTAATAATTAAAATCACTATCGTACTAGAAGTTTTCATGTAACCAATTTATTACCAAAAATGGGCGTGGTAGGTGGCGTGAACATTCCTCAAATTGAGTAAAATCCCCTATTTATTACATTTAGCAACCAATTTTTGATCACAGTTATCTTACTTTTGAAAAATAGATTTTTTTCCACTACCTGCATACAATCGACGCACTGTGCGGCGGTCAGCCATCAGACGAATAGGGGAATAAAATGTAGCATAAGAAAACATGCACGTGCCGTAACTATTCGGGACTAGTGGAAGTGTGATCATAGCCTCTCCGCGGCGGCCGCTAGAAACAAGCCTTTTAAAAAAGGATTGGCTAATATGATCAGGCTGGTTCCTCAGGTTGGCGACAGGTCAATTCCCTGTCCCGTAAAACTAAAAGAATTAGGAGACCGACAACAAGCCTCGGAAACGGACTGATAACACGACGACAACACGCGCAAAGAAAACGGAAAAACGATTTACGAATTTTCTTATGGAACGTGCCAATATCGACTCGGATCACTATCTTGTTGGTATGGTTTTCCGAGGGCGGATTGCCTTGCGAAGACCCATTGCATCCGCCGATCAGGTTCGAATCAACACGGCTGCCCTGCGCAATGAAAACACCCGTAACACCTTTGGTAATGCGTTAGGACTCGCCCTAGAAACACTTGATTTAGAGAGAGTAAGTCCTGGAGCCAGTATCCTGGTCGTAAATGAGAAGTGGACACGTCTTAAAAATATTGTCATTAGTACTGCCAACTCCATCTTAGGCAGCAGTCGTAAGAATCGGAACGACTGGTTTGATGATGAATGCAAGCTAGCGACTGAACGTAAGAATGTTGCGTACCGAGCAATGCAACAATCTCATAGAACTCGGGCACGCGAAGAGGAATATAAAGAGCTCAGAAGAACAGAAAAACGGCTTCACAGACTGGGAGAAGAACCTAATCTGTGAAATAGAAAACAGCCGAGAGCGAGGTCCGCACCAGGCGCGGAAGTTCTACCAATCCGTCCGAAACATGACGCAGTACACACCACGCTGCACATACTGCAAGGACCGAGAAGGAAATCTGATCACCGATCCTGAAAGCATACTGGAGCGATGCATGGGAAGTGTACTTTAATGAATTGCTAAATGGTCAGCTCACTGCAGAAGTGGAGGCTCCACTACTTCAAGAAGAATACCCTATGTTGCCGCCACCAAGCATAGAAGAGGTTGAGAAGGCTATAGGCCGGCTTAAACAGAACAAAGCCCCGGGAGCCGATGGCATACCAGCCGAATTATTCCATCACGGCGGGCCAGCCCTACGTCAAGCAATTCATGATACATGATATTATAGTGCACGTATGGGATCAGGAAGAAATGCCAGAAGACTGGCGAAAAGGCATAATATGCCCCATACATAAGAAGGGAGATGTCACAAAGTACTCACGTTGTTGAGTACCGCCTATAAGATACTCTCCTCTATCCTACAAGACCGGATAACCCCATACGCTAAAACCGTCATCGGACAATATCAGTGTGGTTTCATTCCAGGCAAATCAACAACTGATCAGATCTTTACCCTTAGGCAGGCGATGGAAAAATGTCTAGAATTTAACATCCCAACATACCATCTGTTTATAGACTTTAAGGCCGCCTATGATAGCATAGCCAGGGTAGAACTTTACAAAGCCATGAGAGAATTCGGCATCCCAAATAAATTGACACGACTATGTAGGTTGACCATGACTAACGTAACAAGCCAAGTAAAAATAGCCGGATTGCTATCCAGACCAATCAACATCCTTAATGGACTCTGACAAGGGGACGGTTTGGCCTGCCTCCTCTTCAACCTGGCGTTGGAGAAAGCAATCCGTGACTCTGGCACGGCAACAAGAGGGACCATCGTCAACAGGTCCAGCCAGTTACTGGCTTACACAGACGACATTGACATCATCGGAAGAACCGAACAAGCTTTACACGATTCCTTCATCCAGATCGAGCAGGCGGCACAAAATCTGGGGCTGCACATTAGTGAAGGTAAAACAAAGTACATGGTGGCGCCGAATGCGAGAGGAACAGTTGGTCAAACAATCAAGGTAGCGGAGCACGAATTTGAAGTGGTGCAATCCTTTAAATACCTTGGGTCAATAGTAGCAGCCGATAACAATATAGAAGAAGAAATACGCGGGCGGCTTCTCAAATCCAACAGAGCCTACTATAGTCTGTCAAAGCTTTTCAAATCCAGAAATCTCACCATAACTTCAAAACTGCAGCTGTACAGGACCATGGTCCTGCCAGTACTCACATATGGATCCGAGACTTGGGTGCTTAGCAAAAGGCACTCCGACCTCTTAGCTGCGTTCGAGAGAAAAGCCTTAAGGAGAATTGTTGGCCCCATATGTGAGGAAGGACGATTCCGGAGACGGTACAATCATGAATTGTACGCAATCTACCTTGAAGCAGATATCGTGACAAAAATTAAGCTCGGTAGACTCCGGTGGGCAGGGCACCTAGCTCGCATGAGCGAAGAGGAACCTGCTCGGAAAGTTCTTTGTGGTACATTATATGGTAGACGACAGCGTGGTAGACCATGCTTGCGCTGGAGAGATGGCGTAAACCAGGACGCCCGAAGCCTTGGGGTGCGCAACTGGATGGCGTCGGCTAGAGACCGGGATGAGTGGAGAGACTTGTTGAAGGAGGCCAGGGGCCTGTAACACAAAGCTACAAGTCTACAAGTCAACCGCCACTTGTAGGATTATATTAATCTTACAATTGTAGATTATTTCTGTAACACAAAAAAAAACTTTACACTTGTAGAAAACAAAAATTTCCCTACACTTGTAGGCATTCTGCTTACAAGTGCTCATTAAAAGAAAGATAAGCAACATTATAGCATCTTAATAAAAAAATTTTCCGAAAAATGGTTATTGAGGGTACCCCCCATGAAACCATTTTTTTTTGTTTTTGATTATCTCAAAAACGGTACCACCGATTTTGATCATTTTTTTTTTTGCGAAGGCTCTTCAAAATTTAAATAGAATTGTGTATTCAAATTTTCAAAAATTTTTTTTTTGGATTTTTAAAAAAAAACTTCAAAATTTTTTTTTTTCAAAAAAAAAATCATTTTACCTTAAAATAAAGGTATTACCATACAAATGTTAAAAAATGGGTTTCAAAAATCGTATTTTTCTCGAAAACGCGCCTAGAATTTTGAGAAAAATTTTTTCGTTTCAATTGATTTTAACGATCTTTAATAATATGAAACAAATTTGAAATTAAGATATTACAGCTTGTACCTACCAAAGAACCATTTTTTCGAATTTTGAATTTCTCATTATCCACATAACGGTTCTTAATAAAATTTTAAATAGAGAAGCTTCTAAAAAGTCTAAAACACATTGCATTTCAAAACTTTAAAATAAATATTTTTTGAATTTTTGAAAAAAAATCAATAATAAAATAAAGTTAAAAATAAAAAAATTTTAATTAATTAAAATTGAAGTTTTATTTTATTATTTATAGTTTAACCTTTTTATTACAACATATATTTATTTTATTTTACAGCGACGTGTTTCGGATATAAATATCCATCTTCGGGCTTATGTTAGACTTTACTGGTGTTTGCCAATTAACTTATTTTATTTTTTATTAAAATCGTTAGAGACATTTTTGAGATAAACAAGATTTTACACTACGCTTGTATGATGGGGTGTACCGTTAGTTTGAGAGCTAACAAAAATTTCAAAAATAGCTCCAGTGGCCTAGGCTGTAGATCGAGGTACAAACAGACAGACAGACAGACAGAATTGTCGGACCCACTTTATTCGTCTTCGCTATCATCTTAATTCAACTTTGATCAAAATCTCGAGTTCCATTTTTTTCCAAATGCAGAACTTGCCCTATAGTACCAATATCGCAAGTAAAAAGGATAAGAATCGGTTCGTAAATATGTAATTGCTGTCTTGGTAAAAATCCATGAAAAAAACATTCTTTTTGGTGCCTTTTTGGATTGGGGTTGTATTTTTAATACAATTAAGCCATGTTCTGTTCCTGGATCATTTTGCTTAGATTTCAAATGTTTACCATTAGTACTAATTTTTTTTAAATACATATATCATTTAATAAAAATTCAATTATTTCTAAGTAAATCTAAGAAAAGTAATAGAATGCATTATTTTGTGTTGTTTAATTTTTTAGTTTACTGAGATTTAAAAATGTTTAACTTTTCAAAACCCTATTAAGTATAGGTATATTACGAGTAAATTACCTATAACACTTTTCTCTAATTATGCATATATATTGTATAACAATTACTACCGAAATAATTTACTATTGAAAAAAGATCACAAATATACCCTTTGCACAAAAATATATTCACAATTTGATATTGTTTTTTTGGTTAAAAATATTATAACTACGAATAAAAAAATTATGGAAATGCTAATTAGTTGAAAATATTGTTTTTTTCGTACATTTAAATACATCTTCTTCATCCTACAAGTTTTGAATCACCTGTAAGATTTAGCTGATTATTCTACAAGTAAGATTTAGTTTTTTTCTACACTTGTAGCTTTGTGTTACAGAAAGAGGGAAATCATATAATTTCCCACTTGTAATGTTCGCTCATTACACTTGTAGAAGAGCCAGCAAACTTGTAGCTTTGTGTTACAGAAATTTGTTACACTTGTAATAATTCACTTGTATTACAAGTACTTGTAGTTTTGTGTTACAGGCCCCAGGACCGGAACCCGGTGATGATGATGATGAAGTAAGAACTTGGCGTACTTTTAGATCTCAGTACTTTTCACGGCTGACTTGTTACACAAAGATTTTTGTATAGAAGAAATTGGCTCTTTTCTTAACATTTATGTTTTTGGTCTGATCTCACTCCTTTTTGCAAAGATTTTAATATTTTGCCATGTCAAAATCTCGAAAGATACGGAAAGATAGAAGGGTGTACTCAACTTAGTTTAAAGCTTCCTATTTCTGTTGGTATATTTTCTTTTTGTTATTGGTTGTTTTGATTTGGGCTTCAATTGTTTCTTCTTGTCCTGGCAAAATACCTAACACTAACATACCTACACAGTTCACATCACAGTTAGGAGTTTTTTGTATGTAAGCTCATAATTTTTTCAGGTATGCAAATGTTTTCTTTTTTCATTCATGGTAACATAACATAGAGTACCAAATCGAGCATTCTAGTTCTAAGTCATGAATTTTCAAGATGCATGTATAGTTTCAACATGACAATAAAAAGACACTTCGAATAAAAAATCTTAGATTTTCTATTTTTCGCTTTGAATGTACATTAAGCTGTACAGCTCTACCAAATTTCATCATTCTACAGCAATCGGAAGTGCTCCATATAAATTGAACATTTTCTTAGAAAGTGGGCGGATACCATGCCCCCTGAATAGAAAAACTCATTTTTTTATTTTTGGTCCTTTATATGCAATTTGAGCCCTACCGTTCTACCAAATTTTATTGTTCTACTGCAATCGGAATTGTGTCATATAATTTACATCAGTTTTGAGGAAGAGGGCGGGTAACACGCCCCTGAATGGAAAACCTCATATTTTATATTTTTTTTTTGTATTAAATTTAAGCCCTACCACTTTAAAAAATTTCATCGTTTTACAGCAGTCGGAAGTGCTCCATTCAACCAACAACAATTCGGTGGGCGGATACCAAGGCCCCTGAATGGAAAACCTCAAATTTTCGATTTTTTTCTCTGCTTACATGATTTCAAGACTCTACGATGTCGGGAAGTGCTCCATAATTTTGATGATCTGTCAATCAGTCATTCAGTCGGTCAGTTACGGTTTTTGTGATTTTTGAGGCCTTATATCTCAGGAACCGCTTATGCTAGAAAATTGACATTTAGTGAGGCGCCTCGCCTGTGCCTGACTAGCTTAGCAAATATTCGGAATTTTAAGCTATAAATTTTACCATCACATTAAAAGAAACAATACAGTTCTCGATAAATTTTCAAAAAACCTTTAGGCCTGGTCCAAATTACGGGTACTTAAAAAAATGCTAAAGACAGACAAATATGTATATCTTTGCACCAAAATCCAGCTTAGTCAGAGATTTTTCGAATTTTGGTCAGTTTTTTCGGTATTTTTCTTGGGCTAGAAACTATTTTTCAATTACAAAAATGTTTAAAAAGAGGAAACTTTGTATAAAGCTTGTTCATTGAGTCAAATCGTGTACAGGTAATTTTGAGTTATGCAGAAAAAAAAAGAATTTTTTAGAAGGAATGTTCCCCCGAAATTGTGAAGTGTGGGAATCTTGAAACCAGCTAAAATGAATATTCTTTAATTTAAAAAAATAAAATTTCAAAACTTCTAGGAATACCTTGAAAAATAAAAAAAACCGAACATTTACAACTTAACTATGGATTGCCTCATTCAATTAGATCTACAAAGGTGTGAAGAGGATTCTTAAAACTGCTAATCTTTCCACCAGGTTTATATAACCCATGAGGAATCCTGTTCAAATTCTTAAAATAATTGCAACCCCACGGACTACACCTCAATGTTTTAAAGTAGGCATCGTCTTGCAAATCTGTTATTACGAGTATTGCTGGTATTTTATTATTATTATTATAATCGTTATCACAGGAACATGTCTGCCACGGATGGACGGATAATAAAAAGCGTTACTACGTTCTTGTTTATAGCTTACTGCAGGGAACGTTCTTTCGCAGATTCTTTATTCGCTTTGTTTTTTTTTGTTTTGCTTAAAACTCGCAAATATTTCTGTCCATCTCATCGGCTGTGCACTTTTTATTTTCAGAGATCACACTTTTTCAAAAACAAACTATATAGGTACCTAGTACATAAATTTAGTAGTAGATTGAGATTGACGAAATTCAATTGAGATTCATGAGCAATGTTAAATGTTGCAAATTCTTCGATGAAGATTATTTAAGCCGTTTTGTATTGGTGAAAGCAGCTCAACAAAGAAAAAACAAAAGAAAGCAAAGGAATAGTGCATATAAAGTTATGGAGCGTCTGTAATAGAAGGGGTTGGGTTGCAGAACATATTTTCTTTACGTGAGGTTGGCAGTTTTTGATTATTTTAGGATGTGTTCGTTGATATTTGTTTGTTGTATGGTTTGTTTTAATCTATGATTAGACGGTTAACTTTAATACTCAATGGTTGACTACTTGACGTCACTAAATAACTACTTATTTTGATTACATCACAAACTTTTCAATCTGCAAAATTAGGTAAGAACAATTTAAGTTTAGGGCTAAATGTCTGTGATATCGGCAGACTAGACTTGTTTTGCGATCTTTTTTTGCACCTTTATACAACACTTACACCCAAATTAATAAAGGCGATTTAATGGAAGTTTATTTTTATTCCTGGATAAAGTCTCATTAATAAAACTAAAATCTGTTATCTAAGTGACGTTTAATAACAGTGATTAATTGTCAAACTTGTTTTTGTATTGCTTTATTGAAAAAAAACATTATTTGTAATTTATGCTGCAGTTCTTGTTTTTGTTATTCCTTATTTTGTAGTAGTATTTACAAAAAAACACAAGATTGAAACAGACACAACTGGAAGTCAGTTAATTAAGTTAGGCATAAGCTGTAAAAAAGAGAATTTTGTTCTTATTTTAGTAGATTTTTAATAAACGTAACTTCTTTACTAGACTCCTAAAATTTAAATAAGTATTGGATGTGAGCTCTTGCTTACCAAGTTCAGTGGATTTTTTTTGGTTCAGCGACAGTTTGGTTTTGATATGGCTGTGGAGAGTTTACAATGTTAGTCGGTGATGTGGATGGTCTACACCAGGGTTGTCGTTTCATTTTTTGAAAAAGCAATATACTCTAAGAAAAAGCAGTACACATTAATACAGTAGTAAAACAAATATATGGTCATGTATTTTTTGACGAAAATTCAATGTGAACTTTTTATATCTAACATGAATAAAATTCTATAAAGGGTTTATATTTAATCACAGAACTTAATTTTTAGAGATTTCTGATTGGTTTAAAAAACACACCTTAGCTGTCAATTCAAGTCTGTCATTTACATATATACGAGTATGTTTTTAAAATGTTCCCTTTATTTCTCCATGAACACTGGCTGACGACCGAACATTATGTATCTTATATGGAGCAACGGTGTTAAGTGAATATGACGGAGGATCCAAAGCAGGCCATCCATTCCTATTTAAAAAAATGCGAAAGGGAAGTCTCAAACTGAATATCGAATTACATCTCATCTTTAAACATATTCATATTTCGAAAGGAAGTTATTTTAACTAAATTTTCCACGAAATTCAATAGGAAATCAAATGCAGTGTTTACGAACATACCCAAATGAAATCCGTTCTATTCTAAAATGTTCAGATACCTTGAGTTGTTGCTGTATCAGCTGTGATTTTTACAAGGGACTTCAAAAACACAAAGCTATCCAGAGTGCTTTAAATAAATTAATGAACGCGTACATTCAAATTAGGATCCATTGAGACAGACATAAAGAGAAAACAACAAGAAACATGTTTGTGATCAAATTTAAAATAAATTGACCATCAGCAAATTTGAGATCAAAACACTAATTTATAATTTGCTAAATGAATCGATTTTGGCTCTGATGAAAACGTAGTATGAGTGGTCTTTGGAATGAATTTCTTGCACCGAAATTTTCCATGGAGCTCGTTAAGCAAGCACTGAACAAGTTCTGATCATACTCTTAGTTACAAAAAAAAAAAACAGAAGGCCTAATGGGCTGTCTTGTTTGTATTTTTGTTTGAAGATTTTGTATGAAAACTTTCAAAAGAAGAAGCATTACGTGGCAACATGATAGTACAAAATTTCAAAAAGCAGTAAAAATACTGCAAATGAAGTACTTCAACAGCCCTGGTCTCATCTACACTGCAGCGAACGGGCAGGTCATTTAAAATAATATGACGCAAGTTTTGCTTGTGCAAGTGGGGAACGGTGCAGGAAGAAAATACCACTTTTTTTCTCTCTGAAATGACTTTACCTCTATTGCTAAAGAATTACTCGTAGTTTTCACGATCAGAGAAGTCAATCAGGGGGCGTATAAATTAAAGAACAAAAAGAGGAAGTATTTACATTTGTAGTTCTCAAGAAAGATTTTCTTGAACGACCCTTTGAAGAAGTTTGTACCTATCTTCCAATGAATAATTTGTACACTCAACTGTTCAACAGATAAAGAATTATATTTTGACGTTTACACAATAGTTAATTCGAACTGTCAGCGGAAACCATTAAAATTAAGGGTTTAATTCAATAACATTATAGCAATCTCCCAATGAAATTTGACACTTTGCTGGTTGACAGATAAAAGGCAAACTATAGGTTTGCTCGTTGAGTTTGCTCGTTGAGGTTGAGCGTTGAGTGAAAAAAATTAATACTCATTAACGTGCTTTTTTTGAATAAAATGATATCAAAGTGAAAAAACCACTTAAAAAACGAAAAAATTGGGTTTGATGCAAAATTGCGGAGAAACGGTTGTCCGCAGAAAAAAAAGTCTTTGGACAAACTAAAACTGTAATAAATTCTTGATTGGTTATAAAAAAAAATCTTACGAATCGGAGGTAGTTTGGCAAAGATAAAGCCAGTTAAGGGGAAAACCGTTATAACTCGAAAACGGGACGAAAACGAGAAAATGACTTCTTAAGTTTTTCGACTTAAAATGACCTCAGGAATCCATGGTTTTCATTTGGGGCGGTGACTGTGGGACACCGTGTATATTTAAATAAATAAATATAAAGCAACACTAACAGTCATACCTTTTATGAAGCTTTTAAGTGACTTTAAATTAAGAGGATCTACTACTATTATAGCAGTAGAGTGGCATCACTGGATACTTTTTTTTAACATTAAAGTCATTTATTTGTTCTTTTGACTTGCTACCATGTTTTATACAGCTGTGCTGGATGTAAATAAGCGCTGAATCTGTGCGCGCACACGGATGCACCTCATCTCCATCTCCTTCATAAGCCTGCAGATTAGTCGCGTTGTTGCGCAGCTTGTAAGGGAATACCGTGATGGTCATGTTAAAGTTGGCTTATTATTGCAGAAGAAGTTCGGTGTTGTTGTTGTTATTGTGGGCCGAAGGTTTTTGATACGAGCAAATAAGTAGATGTTTGCTGGTGTGTAGTGCCTATATTTCCCTCTTGCTTATATTGTTTCTTCTTCTTCTTTTTGGGCCTCGTTTTCAGCGCCAAAGTTTGAGTCATTCCTTTTATGATAAAATCTTTAAGAATTTTGTATACGGTGTGTGAGAAAGCGGGGACCTCGAAAATAGCACCAACAGACTGGCATAGTGTATCTAGAAGCTAAAGGGAAATCCTCTAAAACGGAATGTAATGGAACTTTTGCTACAGCACCAAACCAAAAAAAAAAAAAACAACAACAACAATGACGAAGACGACAACAACATTACCATTTCGGTGAAACATTGGTAGTTGGGACATTTTATCGTGTAAGACGGAGCGGAGTTGGTTAATCTTATTTAAAGAAGAGCGCGAGCGCGCGCGGTAAATAACTTAACAAACACAAATAACAGAAAGAACAACGACGTCGGATGGCAGCGGCGGCGGCGGCGGCGGCGGCGATGAGGACAAGTAACAAGTCGACATCTGCTAGGGCTATCACGAAAATTCCAAAACAACGATCAGAATTATACAACTTCTCAAGCAGCTGAAGAAGGCGTAAAGATATTCGAGAATCGCTTAAAAAAATCAAGAAATTGAAAAAAAAAAAGGATTTAACAATCTACCCAATTGCTTTCGGTTGAGCTGGACCGGACAGTCAGAAGATGATGTAGTCAATGTTATAGGACTCTGTCGCTTGTCGATGAGAATCGGCTAAATTCTTTTTGATTGTTTCATTACTGTCGACAAGGCGGAGAGTAACTTGACAAAAAGTAAGATTTAATCTATGTTGAAGTGACAGAAATTGCTTTTGGAATTTTGATTTAGAAAAAGATATTTTGCAACAAAAAACACCAGGAAATACACATAAACTCATCTAAGACTCAGATCTCACTTAGCCAAAATCTGGAAAAGGTGCAAAAGATGACCAAGCAAAAAAAAAAAAAAAACCATAGACTTTAGCTATTATTATAGAGAAACTATTTTGCAAAAGACCAGTGCTAAAGACCCTACCGATCAATCTGCTGACCCTATCAAAGAGGAGTTTTATGACCTGAACGGAGCCTACGGAATCGGTTTGATTTACGCGTAGTGCTTGGGTACTTCATAGCTTAAGTGAACAAAAATCAACTGATTTAGTTGGTAAGCACAGCCTCCCGATATTGAGAACCGCCCAGAAAAACAGATTCGACCTTGGACGCTTAGGTTTATCTGGAGTGTATCTTTCCGCTGTCCATTCTTAAACAGAACATCGTGCCACACATCTTTCCTATCCTTCTTTCTCTTCATTAACTTCACGCCCGTGCTGTGTTGAAACATTTAAAGGGTAATCATAATCCCTTGAGCGAGGGTAGATTATAAAAAAAAAAAAAAACAGTAGATAGTCCCAGTATTGCGATATTATACAAGTATTCGTCGAAAGCACCCATCGTAACCTACGACCTACCCACCAGTCTATAGTCCAAGGAGGCGGCTCCCGCAAATTAAATCAGAGGAAATTACGCCAGTTTTTTATTTGGAAAACAAACGCCAAAATTTTGTTCGTACAAATTCTGGCCTTTTTTCCTAGGAAAACAGCCCAGACTTTTATGTCATTCTTTCCAGAATTTCATTTTTTCTGGTCTGTTTTCCATTTCTAAAAATAATGTTTGGATAAAACAGCAAAAAACCAGATGTTGCTGGGCAAAACCCTCACACCCTTGATTTGTTTCTTACTTCTAACCCTGATAAGTATACCATAACTTTAAAATCTCCACTCGGCACTTCGGACCATTGTGTAATATCAGCTAAGTTCTCGTATCCAATTCATCCAGTTAAAGAGAAGCATCAACTAGGACCGTTTGGCAATACGAGAAAGCCAACTGGGACGGTCTGAATAACTTTTTTAGAATTTTTAACTGGTCACTATGTTTCCTCGATAGCGACGTTGATGCCAGTGCTGATATGATCACAGAAGTGATTTTTCTCGGAATGCGTACGTTTATTCCTTACACAATTAAGAGTATAAAGTCTAAAGAAAAGTCTTGGTTCGATACAAGCTGTAAAGAAGCTATCAGGTTGAGAGAAGTAAGTTTCCGCTCTTACAAAGCCAACCCAACTGAGGAAAATCGGAAAAAGTTTGAACAAGTCAGAAACCAATGCAACGCTGTTATAAAGAGAACCAAATTCTTACATGAACAGACATTAAGGCAAAAAATCCTGCAATGTCCCAAAGGCAGTAGAAATTTCTGGTCATTTGTCAAGAACGTATCAAATTCAACTTCATCTTCGGTTCCAACGCTCATCTACAAAGAAAAACCGATAACTAGCTCTTTAGAGAAGGCAAATGTACTTGCAGCTCATTTTGCTGCTAACTCCACATTGTGCCTCCTGTACTTGAGAACGTAAATCATGCAATGGGACAGGTATATTTCCGCACTCATACAGTTGCAAAAGCCCTTCGAGATCTTGATATAAACAAATCCGCTGGTCCTGATGGTATACCCCCATTCTTATGAAGAGGTGTTCTTCATCGCTGGCAAAACCATTGCGTAAGCTTTTCCATCGCTCCTACTGTTCTGGAATCTTTCCTAGAAGATGGAAAAAAGCATTTGTCCAGCCTGTTCCTAAAAAAGGTGACCCTTCCTCCCCCTCATCCTATCGACCAATCGCACTTACGTCCCTTCTTTCCAAGGTCATGGAATCGCTGATAAATCATCAGCTCAAGAAATATCTCGAAGACCGAAAGCTTCTTAATGAACGGCAATACGGCTTTCGCAGCAATCGTTCCACTGGTGATCTGATGGCATATCTCACCGAAGAGTGGAACAGATGTTTACATTGTTTTGGAGAAAGTAAGATTATTGCGCTTGATATTTCTAAGGCATTTGATAGAGTCTGGCACCAGGCTCTCTTATCGAAAATCCGTGCGTTTGGCATCAACGAAACCTTCTTAGATCGTTCAATACATGTTGCACTGGACGGTTTTAAGTCTGATCTTCAAAAAATAAATGCTGGTGAGGAAGAGAGTCAGAGACAAAACGGAACCCTGCGTTTTGTCTCCGACTCTCTTCCTCATTTTTATAAATGATCTCTTGTCTGAAACTTTTAATCCACTTCATTGTTTTGCCGACGACTCCACTCTCAGCTTTTCGTACTCGTTCCCAAATTCACGTCCATCTCCTTCGGAAGTGGAATTGCAACGGTATCGTATGATAAGCTCATTAAACTCCGATCTTTACAGCATTGTTAAATGTAAAATCACCGTGTGGAGTTTAATGCTTCGAAAACTCAATGTTGTCTATTGTCGTTGAAGCAAAATGTTCCCCTTATGCCATTGTCGCTGAATGGCACTTGCATTGAAGAAACCGAAAAGCTCTCAGTACTCGGTATGTGTGTTAACGACGATCTTCCTTGGAATGATCACATACTCGAGACCGCCAAGAATGCTGCTAAATGCTTAGGATTTCTATATCGATGTAAGAAATTTTTCACCCCTTCTGATCTGGCTACCATTTATAAGGCGTTTATACGTCCAAAACTCGAGTATAACTCACACCTTTGGGCAGGCGCTGCTCAATCTTCTCTCCATTTATTGGATAGAATTCAGAACAGAGCGTTCTGCAAACATTCAAAACCAATGTTCATCGACACCTCCTTTCTCTCCCCTCCTACTTTCCCTCTCGACCGTGCTGTGTTTAAAACATTGTAAGGGTCTCGTAACATACCCTTGAGCTCGAGTGAATTATAAAAAAAAAAAAAAAAAAGTTATGTACTGTTGCCCAAGAAAACTGTTGCTACAGGCGTCTTCCTGGCCTAATTTCCATTTTACTCGTACTTTCCGACTCTTTTTCCAATATTTTCCAAGATGATTTCTGGCCCTTTTTCCTATTTAGAGCAAACAACATTTTCTGGAGTTTTTTTTCAGAAATTATTTCTGGCGTAATCAATCGATGATCTAAAGGGTTTCCAACTAGAAATAATAGTTTTTCCAATTGTTATGTTTCAGTGTCTGTAAATAGTGCCAATGGCATCCAATATGTAGTAAGAGAGGGGCACCGCGCGGGTCCTGAGTAAATAGAACTCGCCCCGACCCGAGCGTCATCTGAGTACTACGATCTTTCTAAGAAACACACCTACGTACTAAACTGTCATTCCATATTTTTTTTAATAAACTGTCCAAATTGTTTAAGGTCTTTTTCTTTCAATTTCTGGATAATGCAAAATTGAAAAAAAGATGAGTTTACCGCTCTCAGATTTTTGCTTGATCTGCCCGATTTTTTTTGTTCGAGTTCATCGAGCGAAAGCCTAAGAAAAGAAAACACCTATAGCATCTAAAAAGACCGTTTATTTGGTGCAGTTTATGGCATGGCGGCATCATCGGATCTTATTTTTTTTTTCGAAACCAGACTCGGGTATAGATCGATGTTCACCGACTTTCTGTGGCCGGCCTTCGAGAACTGTGGTCTAATCAAGGTGGATCTTCATGCCATACAAATGATGCAACACTCGAAATTATGAACGAGAAATTTGGCGACTGATTCATCTCACGGCAAGCGTTATATCGAGGTCAACATTCCAGACGCTTCTGCCAGAATAACGCCACGAAACTTCAAAACTTGGACCGACCGCTTGAAGCACTGCCAGAGAAAGCCGAGGCGGTCATTTGATGATGTGTGAGGGAGCAGCTTTTTCATTTATGGTCATATCATCTCCACGAATGACATATCGGGGGAGACCAGTAGAAGAATTACTCACAAAAACCACTGTTACTTCGGTTTGACGAAACAAACCTCTATTAGCGTAAAGTTTATTTCACGCTCTACAAAACCTTTTTGAACAATGAATAGGTAGGAAGAATAAAAGGTGGTGTCTTCTCAAAGAATAATAATTCTTCGACGGATATTTTGACATGTGTGTAAGTAGGACGCAATAGAAGAGAACTCTATGAGCTGTGGATACAGGCCAAAATGTCAGAATACCTCACTTAATTATCTCAGCAACGTCGAACGAAGGCACAATGCTTCAGATAAGGGGACTCGTGGAATCCTATCCCCTAGGTTGGAGAAAACAAGCAAGACCTCTGCGGTTTAAAGACCAGACCGTTTCGGATGCGAGTGCTTGGTTTGGATGACTGGAAGTAGTTTGCTTGAGATTTTAGAGGATGGAAAGCTGCCCTTTCTCATGTAAGCATCTTCTGGAAATTCCACAGATTGATTTATGATTTATTTGATTTTTAGCTAACCTCTCAACAAAGAGCTCCAATTTAACCACTATTTGGCAATTACGATAAAAGTCACGAAAATATGTCTACATCTCCAAAATAAAATAATTGGAGTTAATTTATGTCACATGATGTAGAGAAAAATATTTTTAAGAAATGTATCTACAATTTCTTGCCATAATAATGTTAAAGTTAAAACACTGAAATATACCTGCCTGAGTTTTTGTTGTTTTTTTTAACACTCCGGACATTAATTAATGACCTCTATTGAAAAGACCGACCTATCCTATAAAATCTGAAATAACCCTATGTTCATTTTGCTACAACTTGAAAATTGAATAGTTATAGCCATAAAAGTTAAGAAAACAACAACGTGGCGCAATGTAACCATAAAAGATGATTTACATTCCGTGTCAACCCTAACTACCATACTCTAGTGGAATTGAGGGAAAGACAAGGATTATCATCAGCGACCATGTCCTCCGGAGGTTTCAACAACTTCCAGTCATGTTAGACAACAACTCTTCGGCCGGGCGTAGCATTGACAGTTTTATGTTGGCGATGATTGTGGAGATGGCGACGACGGCGACGGACGTCGCCTTTGCTCGACGAGAATGAACGATCATCTGAAAAGACACCACCGACCGATCGACCGGCACGTTGTGTCCTTTTGTTGTCGTTGAAGTTCCCTTGAGTACCTACTCGTATTCAGCGGTGGCGGCCGGCGGCGTCAACAATTATTGTGATAATCATTCTTTTTTTCATCAACAAGATTGTTTCAACTTCTTCCACGCTGCAGATACATATACATGGCGGTACCCGATCCAACTCCCGATACAGATCATGTCGCATTAATATAAAACAAAAACAGAAAAAAAATCAGTTGAAGATAGAGTCATGTTGTATTATCTTTTCCCAGAATAAGGGAATATCATATGGCGGTAAAAATAAGTATTTTTTCAATTATTATTATCATTTGCCTTTTCAAGATCGTATAATTAATGCGTGTTTGAATCTTGCAGATAAAATGATGCGTGTATTAATTTTAAGTACGTTTTTTGGTCTTTTATTTTATCGGAACTAAAAATAATACTTTTTAGATGTGATTCCATGCAATTTAAGGGATTTTCAATCTGAAACTTTAACTGCCACTCAAATAAGAACAGGTTTTTTTCTGACTTTCAAAATGTCTACAAAGATGTGATTTAGTGGCGTGATAGTTCGTGGAGAACCTAATTAATTACAATTATCAATAATTCCTGTGTGTCGGTATTAATTTAGGAGACATAAATTGAGATCACTTATACTCTTGAAGGATTTGTCAGTTCTTCGCAAGAGCTAGTATCAGTGAAGAAAAACATACTTTCTCTATTGAAACCCTGTCGTTTATTGTGCTAAGACTGGTTTTGAAAAATGCAAACTTTGATGAGCTCGTCGATTCTGTTAATTTCAGATTTAAAATATTAGTCCTTGGTTCTGACCCATAGATATTGGCCCTCATTTGTTTTTGATTTTCTCAAATGAGTCCAAACGATTGTTTTTTATGCTAAATCTCCCCAAAAGTTTGGAAAATGTTCAATTTTTTTTTCCAAAGCTCAATATTTTGAAAGCCCGATGTTAGATTTTTATTAAAACTTGACAATTAAAAGTTTTTTAATACAAATATACAAGATGTGAGAAAAAAAAAATGTATTTTATTTAAAAATAACGGTACCTGCCATACGAATGTTAAAAAATAGTTTTTGAAAATCGTATTTTTCTCGAAATCGGCACCTAGAATTTTGATACAATTTTTGTTTCGTTCGATTGATTTTTACGATCTATAATTCACTAAAAAAAATGTTTTAATTTAGATATTACTCGACTGTACCTACCATGGAGCCATTCTTTTGAATTTCTCATTATCGGCCTAACGGATTTTAATAAATTTTTTTATAGGGAAGCTTCTAAGAACTTTGAAAAACATTGCATTTCAAATGTTAAAAAAAAAATTGTTGATTTAGTCATTTAAAAAATTAATTTTATGATTATTAACATTTTTCTCTAGTATCATTCTTTTTTTAAATTTTTAGTCGTCTATCCTGTATTTTATTTTAAAATATTTTCCAAATTAACTCATTTTCACTAAAACTGAAAAGTTGTTTGAACTTAGACCATTTTAAAGTAGGTTGGCTAATTCAGGTTTTCCTGTAAGAAATAAACTTGTAGTGGAAGGACTTGGACATTTAATGTTAAACGAGCGTCTTAAATCTCATGATATATTTTCCAACGCATTTTTAGACCAGGAATGTAAAACAAAAAAAAAAAGACCAAACTCCAACAAAGCTGAATTTTCATCAAAGCTTTATTTGTTTGTAAAACAACTATTAAAATGCGTAATTATTTGGACAGTGGCTTAAGTTTTTTGGGGTGCGAACGGGGTTTAGTCAATTTTTACATTCACATTTCTGAAAAACTACCATTTTTTAATACGTTTATTCGAAAAAGTCTAGTAAAATTAATTTTTCATTGCTAAAGTTTTTGTATGACATCATAAAATATGCCATTCAAAATTCTTCCAAAGAACTATTGTTTTATTTTTTATGTTCTTAAAAATAGTACAACTGATTTTGATAAATATGTTAACGCTAAAGCAACTTAAAGTTTAATTAGATTTGTGTAATCAATTTTCTAAAAAATAATTTTTGGATTTAAAACAATCTTTTTTTTTCAAAACTCAACACCGTGACAGCTCCTTTAAGTGGATCATTCCCTTAAATGTACACTTTTTCGAAAACCATAATGCATTCTTATAAGCGGACATTCTCTATAACGGACGTAGACACTTTTTTGCTACTTTCTAAACGGAAACGTTCAAAAAAATGTTTGTAGCGCAATTTTTGTTTTCTTGCGAAATGTCATTATGTTCTTAGTTTTTCATAGCATTTTCTAAGCTTGCTTGTCATTAATATTTTCGCTCACTGTCATTAATCGTTATGTCAACCAGAAGCAGACAGGATACCTACAAGGTTGGCCCTCCAGTGGTTTCTTTTTAAACCATAGGTTATTTTGACACTGACAGCTGTTTACGCTCGAAATCTTGACAGAAAGTCAGCATCATACCTCCGCGAAACGAAATGAGTTGCTTTACGCCTGAGAAACGTTGGAAAATATTGCAAACTTAGTGCTGTGTACCCAAAAAAGAAAAGAAAAAAGTTTTGGCCGAAATATAGAAATATAGGTATAAACTCTTGCTTTGACATATTAAGTAAATTGTAAAAAGTTCCCAAAATTTTAAACGGTGTAAAACGAAAAATTTTGATCCGGTTTTGTAAATTTTTCGAAATTTCGTTTAAAACAAATTAAGTTAAGAATTGTAAGACATAAAAGTTTTAGTAAAAAAAAAAGTACATACATTTTTATTCGACAAAAGTTTACATTTATAAAAATAATATTATTCCTCCTCTCTGGGATAATTTAAAGCTCTTTCGAAAAAATAAGTTTCGCAACTTTTTAAGAGAATCAAAAGCCCCTGGTCAAAAATTTAAAGTTCTTGTTAGACAATGTTTAATATTTACATAAAATGAAGGTCTCTATCAGAATTCAGATCCAATGGGAACTTTTTTTTATTTTTCCATTATCTCAATAATGGTAGACCTGATTTTGATCAACTAACAAAATTTTGAAAAAAAAGGAAAATCACCCCCGTTCTGATTTTCGTTTACGAAAGTAATACTTTAGTTTTCATTTCGTTTCGATTTTGTCTGGAGAATTTGAATTCGTAAATCTAAAAATTAATGTAAGTATTTTTAAAAATATACCTTTAAAAACTATTTTTTTGTCTTTTATGAAGAGGAAGACACATGTGTAACAGAAAACCTGTCTTAATGTTGGTACCACTACGAGGCAAATTTGTACGAAATTAAGAACGTCGTTTTTAAATCCGTACGAAAATCAATTTCGGTAACGAATTCAATTCGGAACGAAAATCAGAACAGGGTGATTCGGTACTTAGGTTTATAACCTAATTTGAGATACATTCCCAAAATTTCATTTTTCAACGATATGATGGGGGGATATATTTAATACTGCTCTTGTATTCGCTCATTTAAATTCTTTGGAGAGTTATTGTAGGCATTCTCGTCTCGTCTTTTATGTACCTATTTTTCATACATTTTCAGAAGTATGTACTTTGCGGTTTGCTTATTAATAGTTTCAAATTACTACAAGCCAAATCAGTTCGGAAGAATTTTTGCAGTGTTTAAGACATATCTTTTGGTGAAAAACGATTTCCTTAGCAAAATAACCACATTTGCCTAAGAATTCTGGAAAAATATGAAGTTGGATAGAAACATATTACTTCTTTTGTATTGCCCCTACGAAGTCGATCTTCTGACCGACCACCAAGTACCTCAAGTAGCCGCTGAGGAATTTAAATAAAATGCACGACTGGGTCGTACGAACTTGCTCCTATGTAATAGACTATACTCTGTCCAATAAAAATTGTCAGTACAGGCCTTATGGGAGAGCTTTTTCTAAAGCAGTGGCGCCTGATGCACCCTCACTACAATGCGTTAGGAAAAATGCCACTAAAAAAAGAGTAAGCCACTGACTTTTCTTGTGGAATTGTTGTAATTCTTTGCAAAAAGTTGTACACCCCAACATGACCGTCGTATCCCACAGCTGATGAGATACTGTCAAGACCAAGAGTGTCAAGTGTCACTCAAAACTCAATACGATCGTGCGCTCTTTATCTACATCAAAACAGAGTTACCATTATCATTCTCAATTGCAAGCAAGGCGCTTTTTCAGTGGTTTTTATTAAGGAGCTTTTGGGATTTGAAGCTTTTGAGAACACATTTTAAGAAGATGAGTATGTAGAGTGTTGTCGTATTGCTTTTCAACTTAAAAAAAAAACGCGCATATTATCTTACCGCTTGGCGTTGTGGGAAAAGGTAAATTGAATATTGTTTTCAGTCGTTTTGAATCGGCAGACGGTAGCTCTACGTGTTTTTTACTCTCATTTGCGGCGATTTATAATATAAACTATATAAACACACTTATGCATGGCAATGCAACCAGAATGAGAGACAAACGTCCTATCTTCCCTGTACTGACAATTTTTGTTGGACAGAGAATAGGAATTTTAAAAACGGATGTTATTAAAGAAAACTGTTCATAAGGATAAAATGAATTTTTTAAATTCTTTTAGTAGTAAGAGATAAAAACAGAATGCTATGCAAATATGAATTTATGCATGGTTCTTTAATAAAATAAGCTTTTATGTACAAAATTTTTAAAACATTTTTAAGAAAAAATTTTGATACGCCAACCTTAAGTTTTTATTATTGTACGAATAAAAGTCTAATTTCCAAAAAAAAAAATACTAAACCGTTCTTGAGATATCGAATTTTTCAAAAAAAAAATTACTTTTTTTTTCTAAAAATTGAAAAAATATTTTTTTTTAAGTTTTTAAATGCAATGTTTTTTAAACTTTTTAGGAGCTTCTTTATAAAAAATTTCGTTAAAATCCGTTATGCCGATAATGAGTAATTCAAAATTCGAAAAACTCGTTCTATGGTAGGTACAGTCAGTAATGTCTAGATTTCAATTTTTTTTACTAAATTATAGATCGTAAAGATTGATCAAAAGAAAAAAAATTTTAGCAAAATTCTCGGAACCGTTTTCGAGAAAAATAGATAAAACAAAATTTTTTTTCTCAAATCTCGTAGATTATGTTAAAAAACTTTTATTTGTCAAGTTTGAAAAAAATCGAGCATGGGGTTTTCGAAATATTGAGTTTCCAAAAAAAAATTTTGAATTTTTTTTTTTAAATCTAAAAAATAAAAAATTGAAAATTTGAATATGTAATAATATTCAAACTTTGGAGGAGTTTTGGCATAAAAAAAATTATTTAAATCGGTTGTACCGTTTTCGAGAAAATCAAAAACAAAAGAAAATGGACCCAGGGGGGCTACCAAAAATAACAATTTTTTGTAAATTTTTTTTCAACCATTAGCTAGTTTTAACCAAATGAATTTTTTCAAATTTTTTTAAAAAAATTCTGAGGGACAGTTTTCGAGAAAAAAAAGTATTTATAAAATTTCGAAAAAAAAAATCGTATGGCAGGTACCGTTATTTTTGGTCATAAAAAAAACAGAAAAAAACTTCCGGGGGGGACAAAATTAAAACCCATATCTACCAAGTTTGAAGAAAATCGGCCGAGCCGTTTAGGCTGTAGTCGAACCGACAGACAGGCAGACAGACAGAATTGCGAGACCCACTTTTTTGGTCCTCGCTATCATCGTAATGTCAACTTTGATCAAAATCTCGAGTTCGATTTTTTTTACGAATGCATAACTTGCCTTATAGTACCCAAAGTCGCAAGTGAAAAGTCATAAAAAAAAATTTCGCCTTGGGCAGATTTCGCAAAATACCAGAAAAACTGCCAAATTACGTAAACGATTCGTAACACATTTCCCAGTCTCTTTGAAAGTTTAGGCATTCTGACACTTTTTAGATTTTAGTATTACTTGATCATACTCGTATTCACCTTCATTTATAAGAAAGCCGGAATTAGCTGACCATGAGGAACCCAAACTTTCAGCTTCAGAATCGCCAGAGCTTGATGTTATGCTCATATTCACGTTCTCATTTTATGATTCAGAGAAAGACGTAGACGATTTTATTGCAACTTCTACAGTAGTAGATTCTTGGCTGATGGATCCTCAGTTGGCTGTTTATATCATTCTAAAATTCTTTTAATTTGTTCTTTCCCCCGGTTTACGACGTTTGATAAAAAAGAACGAATACTGGTAAATTTTTGTCCATTAATTTTACAGCAATCAATTGAATATAATCTTGTGAGAATGTAATCTTGTGAAAATGCATTCTTTTGAAATGTATGCATTCTTCATCATTCTACCCATTCTTTTATCTTCCATTGTGACTTGTTGTCATGTTCAACTCGGCCGATGCCCTTAAGGTTTTTTGACAAAAGAAAGTGATGAATGAAAGGAATTCAAAAGAATGCACGAATTCTCAAAAGATTGCAATCGATTGATTCTTTGAAAAAGTGATTGCAATCTTTTTAATGTCAAATGAACGGTGATTGCATAATTTGAAGTCTCAGAGTTAAATCAATGAATGCAATCTTTTAATTGAAGTTATTGAAGATTGTTTTCACACAAGATTGCATTTTTTTACAACCCTAGTGAAAATAATCTAACTTGGAACTTGTAAACAAAAGTGCATTACCGAAGATACTAGTAACGTTGAAGTTGGACTCTGCCACCCAGTGTTGTGGTGTACACTGATTAAACGTTTCATTAGAAATCAAATTTAATCAGAAAGATGCTATTGAATTTTTTTCACACGCTTAAGCCATTCAAGTTAAAAATGAAATGAAAAAAAAAAACAGTTTGATATTAAATTGATATTTCTAAAAACAGAAACAGAAATATATTATTGATAAGGGGATAACGATTATAAAATTCTTCACAACACCAAGAGACAGGCTTAGCCTCAAATGTTTACATCCAAAACCAAGCATGTAGTTCTTTATTTATCAGCGAGTGTGTAGCATAATTCAAACTAGGCTGTTTCAAACTTCTTCGAAAGCACTCAATATGTCAATGGAAAACTATATATTTTTTATGTCACTACAGTAAATAAAATAGCATCTCAAATATATGTAGATAAGAATATCTCTTAATTAAAGCAATATAAAATCCAATATACTGATGACTGATAACAGCTTAACGATGAAATTTTAAAACATGCCTTAAGATCCAATAACAATAAATTCATATTTTTTTTAAATATTTATTTTGAATCATGTCTGGGTTTGCGCTGATTATTTATCGATTTATTTTTTTATATTATTTTTATTTTAATTCGTTCAGCTGAATGGAATAACGCCTGCTAAGAGAGAGAGTGGCTCTGTCAAGTCGTTGTTTTGGTTGTTTTCAGAATTTTTTTTAAGAACATTTCTATTAAAAATAAGAAATTCGTGATAACAATATTGCAATCAGGGCGGCAATGAACAAATAAACCTAACATTTCAAAAAACAACACAGTTTAGATTTATTAAAAAAAAAAAACAAATGTGTTTTTTCATTTATTTATTTTAAACAACTGTTTCCAATTGCGGTTCCTCATCATCATCACTCATAAGTTGTCAATTATCAATATGATATTTGACGTTTGTGGACAAAATTGATAAATGGGTATTGTCGTTATCAAATGCCAATTTTATTGATGAAAAATCTCAATCTCAATTATTATGGCTATCAAATATCAATTATTTGTTAGCAGAGTACTTCTATCAGCTCAATGATAATTTGGTATTGAGAGTATCAATTGATTATTGGGGTACAAAATTGTGAATGCACTGATCAAAATTGCATTGTGAATGGATTCTGTTTTGGCTTTTGACGTTTCTTATTTGCATTCGGTTTTGTTTTGTAGTTTATGAATCTTATTTAGGTGAGAACGATTTAAAATGTTTTATTGAACAAAATCCGCTCTTTTGAACAATATTTTATTTATTAAGGAGTGTAGAGTTGCCAGCAAACAGCCAATAAATTGAAAGAATGTTAGAGTGAATGAAAAAATATAATGAAAGAATTAGCGAAGGGAATCTGAGCTATTAATTGGATGGTATCACTGTGGAACTTTACAAGTTGCCTACATATGTTCGTCCAAATCCATTGGGTTCAAGCATTTCGTAGTGCCCTGCGGGTGTTGGCTTCCTCGATTACACTTTCTTCCTCATCAAATAATAATTATACCAAACATATTTCGTTTTTAAAGTCGTTTTTTTTTGTATAATAAAAACAGTAAATAGATTTTATAAATTATATTTTAATATTTATTTTTATTTTTCAGCGCCCGAATATTTGTCGACGAAAAATGGCTAGTTGATAGAAAATTTAATGGATATCAAAATTTTTGACAACCGTAATACCAAGTTTATCAAAAGAACTATTCACAATAGATTTTAAATTCAATAAAATTCACTGTTTATCAAACATTTTGCTAAGCGAGCACCATAATACCGATTCATTAATTTGGTTGATACATAAAAACTTGTTTAACTTTTTTTAACCAATTGATTCTGACACCTCTTGCCACAAAGCGTATTAGGTACAATCCATCTTCCTGGTTGAATTACTATATTTTCTTTTCTTTATCATTTGAAAGTATATTAAATACGAAAATTAACCTAATATTAGGGCCCTATTATGACTCGCGAGTCGAACGTTCGCCTCTAGTCGACTTCAGGAGGATGCGTCCCAATGTATTTAACGAAGGGTACACACCCTATTGGAAACTGAGTTATCCATCGACAGCCTGTTGCAACAGTATACAAAGAAAGCTGCCCACAAGATCTTAGTTGTTGGTCGCTATTTTTTTTTAAATTTTAATTTGTTTTCAAGCCAAACTTTTGAAGATAAATTTTAATAATGCATTTCTCCAATAATTTTTTTTACATACAACACTGTTTTCCTTCGCGGTGAAACCGATCCCAATATTTTGTTTGGCTTTTTTGTTTGAAGATCTAAACGATCCCACACCTTTCGCCATATCGGGGTTTGCTTCCATAAACTCAACAATATTTGAAAATGTATTGTTGTTCGTTCTTTTTGTATTAATTATTTTACTGTTAACTTTATTATTAAATTATTTCTTTGAACAATCTTCCTTTATTTTCACTAATTTCATATGTTAATAATTTCAAATATCCCATAAAAACTTCGATTTTATTCAAAGTCACCAAGTACTACAGTTCGACCTATATTTTGATAGATAAAGGCGAACCTTCGCTAATTGTAATAGAGCGAGATTTCAATTCGCCAAATTTTTGACATTTAAAGCGAAATTCCAGTAGGCGATTCGCAAACTTTAATGCCAAATAGTCACATTCGCCAAATTTTTCTTGCGACTCGCAAGTCATAATAGGGCCCTTAACCTAATAATATTAAAATTCATTCATTTATATAAAATATCGTGTTGATATTTGATGGCATTTAACGATCTATTGTGAATAGTTCTATTGATCATCTTGACACTATTGTTGTCACAAATATTGTTATGTATCAATATTTCTGTCAACTGGAAATTAATTTGCAGCCTTCCAAAACCAATGTTCATAGACACTTTCTTTCTCTCCTTAACTTATTTTCCCCAGCGCTCGTTCTGTGTGTTTAAGATTATAATGGTTCAATAAACCGCCGCCCGCCGGTGAATTGTAAGAAAAATGTCGGCGGATGTGTTTTACGATAGTGAACATTTGGTGTCGTTACTGTCAGAGTTATTGGCTTTTGAAAAATACTTTCTTCGAATATGTTTATATGACTCGTCAGCTATTGTTTCATTTTTATTATAAACAAAATTGAATAATACTAAAATAAATCTTTTGGGACTGTAGGTGTAGGGGTTCGAGAGAGCCCGCCACTTAAAAAAGGTGGTATTTTCGTTTTCTTATTTTCGTTCGAATTTCAATTCTTTTGTTGGATCACCATTTCAAGTTTTACCCATTTTAAGGCCACCGAAAGGACTATTTCTGGATGAATGGGTTAGTCAACAAGCAAAATTGTCGAATTTTAGCTGATCATAATCCAAACTAGGTCCACCAAATTGCAATGCATCCAAAGAAAGTCACTGTTTCCGAATTTTGGGAACCATGGGTTTCATACCTCTTTGATAACATCGTTTCGCCAGCCCATCACCGTGCGTCGGTCGAAGATAACCAATTTCTTTTGGCCCGTAGTGGATTATGTAGACAACCAATGTCACTATCTGCGAACTGGATAACCCAATTATTCTACCTGAGCTCTAAACAACTCTGAGTAAAATGAAAAATAATAAGGCACCCGGCATAGATGGGATTCCGATGGAGTTCTACAAGAATAGTACGGAACCGTTTAAAAATCATCTACTGGCATATTTCAACAAACTTTATGAAGACTCATTAGTTCCAAGTAACTTCAACAAAGCAGTTATATTCGCAATCTTTAAAAAATGAGATTCTAACCTGCCTAAGAACTACAGAGGAATTTCGATTCTCAACTCGATAAGAAAGATTCTAACTTCAATTCTTTATGATAGGTTGACGGAATGGATTGAGAACAACAACCGACTCAGAATGTTCCAAGCAGGGTTTCGATCGGGATTCTCAACGCAAGACCATATATTCGCTCTGACGAGTATTGCCATTAGATCAATCGAGCAGAAAAAGAAATTATATGCTTGTTTTGTGGATTTCAAAGCAGCCTTTGACAATGTAAATAATGATATTTGAAAAAAATAATGATATTTGAATCGCGTCAGAGAAGAAGGCTCCCAGAGGAAAACTGGTCCCTAAACAACGCGCCTATCGAGGCGTTCATTATTTCAAATATCTTGGAGTTTTGCTGTCGTACAATCTGAATTTTTCGAAACACGTGAAAGAGAAAAGCAACGAAGCCAAAGTAGCCTTAAACGTAATGTGGCCTAAGTTCTACTCTAACCAAAAAATCGATCATACATCCAAATATCGTGTTTTTCAAGCAACAGTGAACTGCTGCATGTGCTACGGTACCCAAATTTTTGGATATTTACAACTGGAGGAGTTTGAAGCCGTGCAAAGATATTTCTTCAAACGCTTGTTCAGATTGCCTTCTTCAACACCCAATTATGCTATATATGTGGAGTCTGGTCTAACGCCGCTTTACATTATAAACCTGAAAACCAATTCAGACTACATATTGAAAGTTATGAGGAGGGATGAAAGAAGCCTTCACAAATCCATTATGGCAAGGCTCATGCAAACAAATGCCTCCCCGTTTAAGGAATGGAACCAGCTAGCTTTTTCAAATGGCAGTAATTTATCCTTTAGGGAGTCCAATTTGAATGAATGGCACAATATGTTCAATGATGTTATCGCCAAAATTGATGAAAATATTTTCAGACAAAATATTTCAAGAGCCTCAACAACAGTATCAAGAAATGTATACAGGTACCACAACCACCAAATAACATCGCAGGCTAACTATTTCAGCAACAAGATGTCTTCTGAAGCTATTAGTTATATATTTAGAGCCCGAGTCGAAATCATGAATCTTAACTCTATGCCGCATCGAAGTGATCTCACACAAATATGTAGCCTATGTAATAGAGGAGAACCAGAAGACATCACCCACTTCTTTGCAACGTGCCCTTTACTTCAAGAGATTCGACGACTACATTTTGATTTGAGTTATCTTCCCCCAACTCGGCTCTATGAAATCCTTAATGGAGATCTTGGATGGTCAACCGTTTATAGATACTGCAAACATGCTCTTAATTATCGCAATAGTTTTCTATACCTCAGCAACCAGTTATTGCAATTTGAAGTTTCAAACAATGTTTATAAATATGTACTTACTAATTTTTTATGTTTCAAATCATTATAAAATTGATAAATTATTATTTTGTGTTTCAAATCATTTTAAAATTGATATAACTTTTTGTTTCAAATCATTGATAAATAAGTACATATATTTTTGTGTTTTTTGAATCATCTCAAAATTGTTGAAAACGCTATTGATGCTTTAATAAATTATTAAATTAAACTTTCTATAATTAATTATCTTATGTTATGTTATGTTTATTATTTGAATTTAATTTCTGTATTTTGTTATGAAATGTCGTTCAGGCAGACGGCAGAATAGCCATGTCCCTATTCTTAAAGAAAAAATATTGTAAATAATTTATATATTTTGTAAATAAAGAAATTATCTATCTATCTATCTATCTATCTATCTATCTATCTAGACAACCAGCGACATGTTGTGCCACAATGCACACCTTGCACGAGCGATTTTCGAAATGGTTACATCTCGCGTATGATTTGGCCAACGAGATCATATGATTTGGCTGCGTGAAACTTCTACTTCTGGAGTTTTCTTAAGACACAGCCCTTGAAGCCACCATACTCGTAATCAATAATAACCCAGAGTTCTGGAAAATTTCAAATTTTGGATGCGCGCAACCCAGCGATGGATATTTGAATTATTTTATATTCTACATACAGGGTGTCCCACAGTCACCGCCCCAAATGAAAACCATGGATTCCTGAGGTCATTTTAAGTCGGAAAAATTAAGGGGTCATATTCTCGTTTTCGTCCCGTTTTCGAGTTATAACGGTTTTTATGATTTGTCCCTTAACTGGCTTTATCTTTGCCAAACTACGTCCGATAAAATGATATCAAAGTGAAAAAACTACTTAAAAAACGAACAAATTGGGTTTGATGCAAAATTGCGGAGAAACGGTTGTCCGCAGAAAAAAAAAGTCTTTGGACAAACTAAAACTGTAATAAATTCTTGATTGATTTAAAAAAAAATCTTACGAATCGGACGTAGTTTGGCAAAGATAAAGCCAGTTAAGGGAAAAATCATAAAAACCGTTATAACTCTAAAACGGGACGAAAACGAGAAAATGACCTCTTAAGTTTTTCGACTTAAAATGACCTCAGGAATCCATGGTTTTAATTTGGGGCGGTGACTGTGGGACACCCTGTATAGTGGCATAAATGGATAGGAACGCTTAATGGAAAACCCTTCATCTGTCCACGTTTCTCTCAAAATCTATTGATTCTAGGGGAAAAAAGGGAAGAATTACATAAGCTATATTTTTACCAATAACAAAAAAAAAAGAAAAATAATAGTTTTCTAGATTTTCACAAAAAAAAAAAACAAGTTCACCCTTTTTTACCCAACAAAAAAAAATTATCCCCGGTTCAAAATTTAGGTCCTTTCAAAGAAATGCAAATTAAGACCTCTGACAAAATTCATTTTTAGTATTTTATTTTATGGTCTGCTTACACTGTAAGATTTATTATCTTATTTATAGTGAAGCTTTATAATTGTAGAAATAAATAATGTTGGATATCTTATAATGATACAAATTTACAAATAAAGTTTTCAAGTTTAAAAAGAGAACAATAATTATCTATATTTTATATGTTTTCAAAATGAAGTTTAAGTTCTTTCTTCAGTAGAATCATGCTATTTATGCTTCTAAATTGATGCGGTAGTAAATTCCAAAGACGTGTAGAATTGACAAAAAACTGGCGTTCAGACATCATACAGCTAAAGCGAGGGATCAAAAAGTGTCCAGATCTACTTGAATTTAAGAATGAGATTTCATTGTAGAGATCAATAGGTTGGTGAGTTAAAAGTTTATCCGAAAACAAAACTAAAGATCGAAGTTTGAGTAGGTTTTCAAAAGGCATTCCAAGAAAGCGCGATACATGTTGCGAAATACTGTCGAAGCGGCGTTGTCCATGGACGTATCGTATTGCACTGTTAAATGCAACAGTAAGTTTTCTTTTACTTTCGTGATCTAAATTACAGAAAATTTCACAGCCGTAAGTAATAAGTGGAGTAATAAGGGTTTTAACGAGCAACGTTCGGATATTTAAGGGGGTATAGTATTGTGTTGACCAAAGTGTGCGAAGGACACCGTATGTTTTACCGACAATATAAGCAACGTGGTTTTTCCAAGTTAGGCTGCGATTAAGTTTTTAGCTGATTCTACATATTCAATAGGTGCTAAATTTAACAAGATAAATGGGAAATAAGATACATCTATCTTACTCTTTGATTTTTTCGGATTCAGCATTAAACTATTTTGGTGTGACCAGCGTGAAATATTTCCTAGATTTTCATCTAGATGAGCATCATCAGCATATAATCGGATCGAGCAGTATTTTATAATTTTTAGAAGAACAATGGGCCAAGTATAGATCCCTGGGGGACACCACTTTATTTAAAACAAAATTCGAGAGGACTCTCTTATATTTAACCGCTTGCGTTTTTTTGGTAAGATATGAAAAGATCAGCTTGACTGCGTCTCAGGAAAAGTTATAAAAACCAGAGAGTTTTTCGCAAGGAATAGAATGATTCACCATGTCGAATGCCTTCGAAAAGTCGAGAAGTATCAAAAACGTGACATAATCATTATCTATGGATTTTCGTATGTCCTCCGAAACACTAATCAAAGAAGTGATGCTGATGTCGGAAGTTTTTTCAAAGTTGGGTAGTTTTATGTCTAATTTTCTTGGGCTAAGACAGTATTATTTTTTCTGAGAAATAATCGCTTGCAAGTAAATCTTGTAAAAACGGCAACATTCACTTTTATTTCGTAAGGCGTTGAACGCCACAAGAGTGTGATTTTGGCATTCAGATCTAATTGTCGTCTGGAGTTTTGTGGAATCTTTTGATTCAAGTATTCAGTTTTGATTAGCGAAAAAAGGACTCTAAAACGGCAAATATAGGCGTCTTAGAATTTTCCCAACGTCTGGGCAATAAATACTACTAAAATGCAATTCTTTTCTTTGTTTTTATTAACCTAAATTGAAATTGTTTTTAAGGGTAAAAGTAACGAGTCGTGCCCAGACAAAAATGAATATAACGCAAACAAAATCGGAAGAGATTGAAGATCCAATATATAAGTTGGCTGGGAATAGATTTAAATAGACTGGGAGGTGGAAAGAAATGGCTAAAAGTTTAGGCATCTATTATTTTATCAAAATAAGCAAATTATTTTGTATTTTATGTCTGGTTTGAACCTTAATTAAAACAGAAACGAAAATTGAACTTTAACAAAAAATAAATATGGACCCATAAGAGAATGAGTAATTTAAACAAAAATCTAAAATTGACATTGAAGAAAAAATAGCCTGGCTTCTGTTATTGAATGAAGTAATGAATTCAACCGGATTTGCAGCTGGTGACAATTTTGTATCGAGATCAACACAAAATAAAAATACAGGGTGCGTTTTATGTTTCAGGTCGTTGAAATTAAATAAACATTTTATTTTCTGATCTGAAAATCAGTGATTTGCGTCACCTATGAAAGCGCCAAAGTCAAATTCAATCAGAGCTGACGTTTTAGAAATGCTCCTTGAGTATAGCCAGCTCAAGAAAAGCTCTTTGTAATTCAAGGTTTGTTTTGTTTTTTCTGCTTGTTGCTCTTTGATTTGTTTTAAGGAAATAATAAGGAACAATTTTTTTTAAAGAAAATTTCAATAAGTAACCAGAAATGGTCCTTGAATAATTTTCTTTATGTTGGTTTTTTTCTTTTTTAAGTCATGGGCTGAGGTCCAAATATTGTTTTGTACGTTTCTTTTTTTGTAGATACTAGATGTTGAAAACTTCAAAACGCTCTATGAGGTTGCAGCTAAATTTTAACTTTTCTAGTTATTTATTTTTAACGAAATTAAATTCAATAATGGTATGCAAAGAGGTTAGAGTAAAATATTAGTAAATCTGTCAAACTTTCCGTGCAAATCGTCCTCTCAGAAGCAAAGTGGCTTATCTCAAAATCTATAGTTTTTTCACAAAAGTGATTTGAAATAATTTGAGTCTTAAAAAACTAATTTCCGTCTAGAGGTTATGCGAGGCGGCAAAAGTCGTAGAACAAGAAAATTATTATTTTTTTTTCTTTATCGACTGGTACAAATACATTTTTAAGAAAATCACTTAAAAAAAAAATGGTCGGACTTATGTCGTTTTGCATAAAAATAATTACTATTTATATGTTTTTTTTCCAGAAATGCTTGCAAAGTGTCGTTTTGTAATGAAATGAAACCAATAATTTTATTTATTAACAAATTTATTTATTTATTTATTTATTTATATTTTTTTATTTAAACACTTATTTTCAATAAACAAAAAAGTTAACAAACCTATTCAGGATTTAAACAAAGCTTTAATACTTTCAGAAGTATTTTTTAACAAAAATAGCAATCTTGATTGATGAAACAAACGAAAAAAATAAATAAATAACTAGGTGAAATAAGGTAACAAAAATTTTTTTCTGAAAGATTTTGCAGAGGTGAAACAGACCATTCGGGCATATTAGTTTGACAAGTAACTGAGATCTATCAATCTACATACATACATTGTAAAAAAAATTGGTGCAATTCGAATTATAAATATTGTTTAAGATTTTCAAAAGCCTTGATAAAGTGACACTTCTTACACTGCTAAAAACAAAACTTTTTGATTTTTAAGTTCTTATTTTCGTAAGAAAAATGACATATTTTGTATAATGGCGTTTAGCATTCAAACAAGCAAAATGACGACTGACACGAAACTGAAAGTGTCAGTTTACAGATGAATAGTTCAGGGATGATATCTAAAATGCAAAAGGACACAAACGCCCTCACGCCTTCAGTTTAAGAAGTATTTTTATGAAAGTTTGACAGAAAAATAGATTTTTTTTTTGTGATTTTTTCTGTATACTCAACTCAAAATCGCTAAATTTTGAGATAAGCCACTTTGCTTCTGAGGGGACGAAATATTGATACAATTACAGAGCTTACAACTTTAACAATGTTTACCACGACTTAACACCTTTGCATGAATACTCTTAATGTGTTGCAAGTATATAAACTGTTCGGTGATAGTTCTTGCGTATTCCTTGAGTAATAAACAAATATATTTCTCATTAGTCGATAAAAAAAAATCCAATTTCGAATTACAGTAAGTCCAGCTAGCGACCCCAAATCGGCCACTGTGGTGCGGAGCGGTAATGGCGTCATTGGGCCATTTTTCCATGTGGTGCCATAATCAATGCTGTAACAGTTACTGATGACCGCTATCGGGACATGTTGGAAAACTTTCTTGTACCCGAATTGGATCAATTAGGCATACAGATCATGTCGTCGCTTTTCCGGCAGAGTGGCATAAGTCGAAATTTGTCGTTTTTTAGTTAGGAACACAGAACTGAGCTGGAAAGAAAACACAATTTTTCTGTGTAATCGGCATTAACCTACTTCTTCTCGTTTCCGAGTTATGAAAAAGCGCCGCTCTCAATTTTCACAAACTTCCCTGTCATTTTCTACGTATTTTCGAAATTTCGAAATACGGCATAAATCAATTTTTGTTTTTTTTTTTTAAATATTTCGTTTCTTATAAAACTTAACAAACAAAAAATGCATTTTTTTTCATGTATTCAACATTCGAGTTTTGTTTTTTATGAACAACGAAATTTTTTTTCAGTATGAAAAAAACTTTAAAAGGCTCTCCTGAAAATGTACAAATTTCGACTTATGCCAGTCTGCCGGAAAAGCGACGATGTGGTTGCAAAAAGACAGACGGTGCGTGTCACATCACACACAACTCGTGTGTGCGATAATGCCAAAAACCCCTGGTTTGATGATGATGATTGGTTTCTTATTTTTTCAAATTATTTTGATTATTTTTCAAATGAATATCTTATAACCGAAATAAAAAAAAAAACTAAGAAATGAAGGAAAAAAGTGTTTAGAAGATTGGTTGTTCACAAAATATGGTAAAAAAAATGAATGGAAATGGACTAAACATCAAGGAACACAAGGACGGCGAGGTAAAGCATACATTCCCACCAATTGGCTGGCAGATAGTCTGAAGTGCTTAGAAAAAAATCCGATTGTAACATTGAACTAAATAATAAAGTTCCAAAATTTGGATTTGAGAAAACTTCATAAGAGGTTATTGGAAAGTAAACTGCCCGCTAGAAGACGAACTATTAAACATAGACAAATACAGAAATATTTTGCAGAGCACATAAAGTCTCACCTGAAAGAGTTTGACACTTAAATGTTATAAATGTGTTTTGGCAAAGGCAAGGCTGGATTTAAACCAGAAATGTAAAACTTCAAATACAAGTACCAGTACTACTATCAGTACTGAGACTTGTACTTCAGTACTCTGAGACTTGCACTTGAAAATGCTAAGTACCTGTATTTTTCAAGTACTTCGTCGCAAGTACATTGCTTTGGGTACTTAAGTACCAAGTACTTGACAATTACATTCATTTGGGCATTTTTCCCACTGTGAAATCGAAAGAGTTGAAACAAATGTTGCAGTAGCCATGGTGGTATCTTTTAGATACATTGTGTGGGTTAAATCCTCTGGAGGGCCAACAAAACCGTGGATACCCCCTTATCCGCTATGGTATTTACACTCCTCTCTCGAATATGATTTCGGGCTTCAGTTTTTTCTTCTTTGAACTTGATTTTTTTTTTTATTATTTTCCGGTATGATGTTTTTACGTAACAATAGTCCAGAGCTACGATTACAAGATGCAAGCATGCCAAGACATGCTGTAGACTTGACACCCTCTCCTTCCTGCTGCCTGGGTCAATCTCAAGTTCCTGTAAGCATGGGGTCGTTACGGTGGTAAGGGAAGGAGAGGTTTAAGAATTTCCAAATGTGGATTATGTGCTTGGTGGTTTTCACCTCTTCGTGGAAAGTCATAGCATCCAGTTAAGGAATCCTTGCCGACTGTTCGTTACAATATTCAAACTCTCGTTCAGAGATTGACTTACAAAATGAAATTAATTGTAGTGATATATGTAGGTATAAATGGCTAGAAATAAATCGATAACCAGGAAAAGTCTTTTCGATAAGAAATTGAGTAAGCTTCAGTTTCATCACTAGATAAAGGGATTTAAAATCTGCAATAGAATATTTTCCGGCAAGTGGCTGGTTTATGATTGCTTTAACAACGAGTTAGTCCGTTTGAACAAAGAAACACTTTCTTTTGATGAAATATATCTAAATTTTTTTTATAAATCGACGCTGAGATTGAAACAACCATTACTCAACGAGCTAAAAAGTTCTGGACAAGTACTTGAACGTTAGTATACCTGATACTTGGTACTTATACTAAAATACTTGAACAATACTGGTGCCTTTTTTAAAGTACCAATACCAGGAGAGGACTAAATTCCTAAAATACTTAAAATACAAGTCATGATTCTAGAAGCTATGAGTTTGAGGTGTTTAAAACGAAAATTGAGATTCAGAAAAATAGAACTTCATTCTAGAAAACAAAAATTATGATATATTAAGAATGATTGTGTTTCGCATGCGAAAGATCATGAAAGAAAATATAATGGGTGATTTTTTTTGTTATTTTGTTTTTGGCAACACTGGTTTTGACAGCTCACGCACGTTTCGTGTTTTGTGTCACTGTCAAACATCTTCAGTTTGGTCTATAATTTAACCATGAATCGTCTTACAAACGAACAACGCTAGCAAATTATTGAATTTTATTATCAAAATGCGTGCTCTGTTAAGATAGTTCATCGCGCGTTTCCTCCATTTTATGGTCAGTTGAATCGACTAAATTTCGCACCAAATTTACATTGTTGGACATTAAACCACCAACACGCTTACGAAGAGTGCGAATTGAGGAAAATATCGCAGCTGTATCGGCCAGTGTTAGTGATGACCGTGAATTATCGATTCGGCGCCGTTCGCATTAATTGGGCCTCTGCTACTCAACTACCTGAAAAATTTTGCGGAAGGATTTAGGTGTGAAGCCTTTCAAAATACAGCTGAATGACCTACCACAACGCCGAATTTTTGGTGAATAAGTTCTTGAAAAGTTGGCCGAAGATCCACTTTTTTATCGAAAAATTGTCTTCAGCGACGAAGCTCATTTCTGATTGAATGGATAAGTGAACAAGCAAAGCTGCCGTATTTGGATTGAAGAGAAGCATTGCAAGAGCTACCAATGCATCCAGAAAAAGTCACGGTTTGGTGCAGATTATTGGCTGGTGGAATCAGAAACCGTTGGGCCGTATTTCTTCAAAGATGATGCGAATCGCAACGTTACTGTGAATGGTGAGCGCTACCGTCCGATGATAACAAACTTTCTTTTTTTTTTGCGCAAAATGGAAGAGCTTGACTTGCATGACATGTGGTTTTAACAAGACGGTGCCACATGCCACACAGCAAGCGTAACAATGGACCAATTGAGAGGCGAGTTCGGTGAACAGTTTATTTCACGTAAGGGGCCGGTCAATTGGCCGCCTAGATCGTGCGATTTAACATCTCTAGACTATTTTTTGTGGGGCTATGTTAAGGCTCATGTCTGCAGCGACAAGCCCGCTTCGATTGACGCACTGGAAGCCAAACATTGAAGCATTTGAGGCGCAGCCGCGGCCAACATTTGCATGAAATAATCTTCAAACATTAAATTATATCGACCGTACTATCCATTCAAATAAAGATTTCATGCGTTTTTCTGATTTTTTTTTTGACTTCCGATAGCTCTTAAAAAAATGCTCGTTATAAAAGTATAGTTTTATACTTACAGTTATAATTCGGGAATCATAAGTCTTTTTGTAAAAAAAAAAATTGCCAAAAATAATGGGATGTATAAAAAGAATTCGGAATCAAATTTCGACCATAAGTGCAATAAATGCATACATTTAACGCCATTCTAAAACCGGATGGTGAGTATTTTCCAACTTTTTAGTTATTTAATAAGACAAAGTAGAGAGTTCAACATTCGTGTAGTGCGCCCAAGGGAAGAAACTCTTAACTTAATAGTTCGTAGAACTAACATTTTTATTAAATTTCGTAATTTTACATAAACTTCTAACTTTATTGTAATAAAAATGCGTTTCAGTTTTTTTGGGTGAAAATCCACATAACGGGAATATGGTTTAACGTTTTTACTGTCAACAAAAAAAAATTGCGGCATATTTTTCACTATCGACAAAACTAAAGTGGTTAAAAGTGTCGCAAGGAATTAAGTACTTTTGAGTAGTTCAAGTAATATTGAATAACAAGACTTTAATTATCCGTTTTGTTATAAAATATATAATTTAATTTAATTGTAATATAATCATTTTTGAGACGCAAAACTTTATTTGGCCTTATAGTACGGAGCTTTAGCTTCATATCAAATTGGACTATAAAATTCATTCTTGATGAATTAAAAGTTAACATTTCCCTCCCATGTAGATCTGCTTCAATTATTATTTGTAGGTTTTCATTTTGAGAACTCTGCTTGACTCTCAAATTTGAAAACTCAGGCATGATTTCGAATATGCGAGCAAGTTGTATGAAATGGAATTTTAGATCGAAGTGACTGCAATATGGTGACTTCTTGAAAAAACGTTTGGATTTCGAACTCTAAAAACAATATAACACCAGCAAATAGGAGCAATATGAGAAATTTATTGGCAATTTAAAAATTCCATCAATATGCCCTCTGAATACCCTCTCAATCCTGCACATTGGCAAGTAATATCCTGTTTCCTACTTCATTGGACTGTAATTGTTAATAACAACGAACAAAAACACAATTTTCCAATAATTGCTAATTTCTTCAACCCTTCTCAGAGACCCCAATATAAACAGCACTTAAGTGTTGCTAGGGGACAAATTATACTCGTACAATCCTAAAATCCTAAAATTTTCGAATCATTGAAAGTTCGTCAAACGCAGAACCAAAAATAATTTCGAAATAGTTATAGAAATATTGATGATTTAATAGTAACATAAAACTGTTGCCAAACTTGAAAAAATGAGAAAAATAAATAAATAAAATTCTTTTAAAAAAATCGCAAATATTTTCACATGGTTCTTGGCGATTTTTCATAATGGGGAAATGAATAATACATATTCAAATATGTGTCTATATATCTTTACCCTTCCAGAATAAATTCAAAATAAAATAAAAAGCAAACGACGTAAAAAGTACTTTTTTTTACTCTAGAAAGGGGTTTTTGTCCCCTAAACATATAAATGGGAAATTTAATGTTTACAATTTGTTTTTTTTTTTTACCAGACCCACAGTGCAATAAATTCCAATAAGAATTCATCTGAAATTCGCAAAATTTTAGCCTGAAGTTGTCGAGATCAAACTAATCTCTAACAAATACATTTTCGGTACCGTTATTGGAATTCAAAAAATCACAACAAAGAATCTACAAGTTCTATCGTCTTTGGATTAAATTTAATTTATCATAAAATCTTTAAGAAAACTTACACAAAAAAATTCAAGATTTCAGCAACAACACGGCAGAAATCGTACTGGCTACAAAACAAAACGGCAGAAATTGTACTGGCGAAAAACTTTGTGTTCCACAAACAAAAACACGTCAAATTCAAAAAAGAAATCAAGTGTGTGTGGAGACTTTTAAAATATGTAAAATATTTTTATTTTTTTTGGAATTTTTCAAAATTGATCACTTATTTCGTTTTTGAAATATCACTTCACTCAGTTTCCAACAAAAATTGTTTACCGACGGCTTAAATTGAGAAGAAATATCTTCGAATTAATCGTAATGATAAAAAATATCTTGCGACTTGCAACGTTGTTTGAAACGTGTTCGCAACGAAACTCTCAAAACCGGACTGAGTGGCGCACGTCGCTGTCGTCGTCTCAAACTGGCAATTTCTTTAGATTAAGTTAAAGTGCCGGTACTCTTGTACACAGATACACCACCACCGAATACAAATGAAATTCAAATAGCCACAATTACGAGTACCAGTACCACAACTGTCTTTTGTGTGTCTTTTTAAAATAACCACCACCACAAGTCAAATCACTCTGGCACCGAGAGCTCACCAATATCTGTTTAATCGAAATATAAAAAGGTTGGGTAACTACACACACACGGGCACACACAAATTTGTGCTCACCAATAATAATGGGGAAGTGCAACAGGAGATACAATGGCTCTTGCGGCCCCCCAAACCGATGGAGAGGGTGATAAAACATCTGATTTTCCACTGCAAAGGTTGTCCACGGATATGGTTGCCTATATCTAAATGGACTTTGCAGAGATACTCGTACCTTGTCGAAGGCCTCACTTTTTGAACGCACTCGCATTGAGTGAAAATTATTCGATCCCACTCGATTTGAGTGGTCAACTGTTTTGCTTGCTTGGTCAGAAATGAGGTTTGTTTTCCTTCTTTTGCGTATAGAGCTGTTGGAGAGCTGTGGAGATGTGTGTCTTTGGTCCAGAGGAGCCTCTAGCGACTGGTTACGTTGTCAGTGGATGATGTTGGAGGCAATGTAAATGGTCTCATAACGCCACAAGAAATTGTGGTAATACATTTTACCGGGTCTACACACTGCTTACCTGGACTGGACGGAGTTAAAAAGAGTCTTACGAATAGAGGGATTCGAGGAGATTCATGAGATTGGTGGATGAGATGTTTTGGTAAAGTTTTTGTGCTCACCCCCGTTGTCGTCCGTTCGTCCGTCCGCCGACGAGGAGCGACGCGCCTCTGTGGTTTCTTTGTTGCCTCAATACGGATGCAGTCGAATGTGCCGAATGATGGTCTTTGAAGGAGAGCAGGCAGATTATAAATTTGAACCGAGCCAAGGAAGATGAAGTGAGGCACTTCTCAATGAATGGACACTTGATGTGGGACGAGAGGCGGTTGTGGGGTTACCAGTTGCCAGTTAGCAGCGGCTCGCAGCACAGATTGTTAGTACTACACACATAGGTAGTTATGTATGGCGGCGGTGCAATACGGACGTCGAAGAATGGATTCGTGATGACATTGTGTAATAATAATATGGACAACGGCGAACAGACTCTTGTTGAATTTGGATTTATATTTTCTTAATTTTTTGTGCCCAGTCAGCACAAGTGCACAACTTCTGTGGCGTGGTTGCTGTTGCATGCACACTGCACACTTTGTACGATTTTTGTTTGATTTTATTTTCGAGTCGGACAGGGTTTATGTAGAAATAATTCGCAGTTAAATAACTAATTTTTTGTTTGTACCCGATGCACTTTGGAAGCGAGCTGCGACTCACTGACGAATTTAAATGTCAATATAGTTGCCAGCATTATTGCCTAATGGTTTTGACGTGTTTTTTTTTTTTTTTTATAAAATATGAATTTTGTGTGAATAACGTACTTTGTTGCACGCACTGATTTATTTAAAAGAATCGTAGTCCTTGAAAATATAGAAACTCACAAATATACATAGGTTGACCAGATAGCAATGACAATTTTTCCAATTGTTTCAGCAGCTGTCAAGGTTACGAATGGCATTCTGCTGTCAAAATATTCATTTAGATTTGCCATTTCATCCGGACAACTCAGAATTCACCAATTGGTCGCTTAAAATGTTACCGGAGATCCGGATTTTAGCCAAAAATGTCAAAAAGCAAAATAGTACCATACAAGCCATAAAGCGTTGAAAGTTGTGGAGAAAAAATTTGGAGAGTAGATTATCTCACCGCGAGCGTTCATCAGTTGGTCGCCATGATCATGTGAACCACTTTGTTCGAGGCCAACATTAACAACGCTATTGGATGTGACTTGAGGTAATACCAGTTATTGTCAATTGTTTAAAACAACTCTCAGAAAGTGTTGAGGAACTAAGGCACCCTATAGTCCGAAGTGTGCTGGGCAGAATTTAATCAGTCCTTACATTGTGCGGGTTAGCTGTACATGTTATTCCATAATTTAATGGCATTCTTTTTTAAACTAACGGTTACAGGCTTTCCATAGGGAAATAGAAGGCATTTATCAAACATCTCAATCTTCTGTACATTTCCAGGGGCAAACTTCGATTCTGACCATTTCTATGTTGCGACAACATTCAGAGCTCGACTTTCTAAAAAAAAAAAACTGGTTTTGCACCATTCAGAAGAAGAAAGTCGACGTTGGCCTCCGTTTGAGCAAACCTGCACATGCGAAAATGTTGGAGCGCAAAAGAAGAGTAGAGTATCGAGAAGGCGGACTGAGCCTTCTAGCTCAAAAAGATTGAAGAGTCTCGCGATCGGAACAATGCCTAAAAATATAATGAAAAAAAGTTAAGCCAAAAAAATGCCTGAAAGGCTGTTTAAAAACAGTAACAGTAAAAACGTAAATTTCTTCACCAAATCAAAAACCGTGTAGAATTTAATGCTTCGAAAACTCAATGCTGTTTAGTGTCGCTAAAGCGTAACCCTCCCCTAATGCCACTTTATATGAGTGATACTTGCATCGAGGAGACCAAACAGCTTTCAGTTCTAGGCTTGTGCATTACAGACCATCTTTTGTGGAGTGATCACATATTTGACGTCGCCAAAAACGCTGCTAAGTGTTTAGGCTTTCTCCGCCGATGCAAGAAGTTTTTTACCCCATCTGATCTGGGTGTTATTTTTAAAGCCTTTATTCTTCCGAAGCTCGAGTTCAATTCCCATATCTGGGCAGGTGCTCCAAAACCCACTTGAGTCTCTTGGACAGAATTCAAAAGAGAGCTAAAAAAATGATAGGCGACCGATGTCTAACTGAAAAATTTGTATCCCTCGAGCACCGCCGCAATGTTTCATGTCTCTCATTATTTTACCGCTATTTTTATAAACAGTTCTCTAGTGAAATTGCCAGTTGTATTCCTCCCCTGAAACAATTCAACCGTAATACCCGTACTTCTAGGAATGCTCATCACTCATCAGCTTACACTTGAGCCCAATTTCGGACGTAGTACTGTCAAGTACAGAGATTCTTTTATAAGCCGCACTACACGAATGTGGAATGCTTCAATGTTTCCCACTCATTTCAATGTTCAGACATTCGAAACCAATGTGCATCAGTATCTCCTTTCTTATCATATCCCATTTTCCTAATTTCTCGCACTGTGTTTATCATTATAAGGGTATTCATAACCCTTTGAGTGCGTGTATAATATAAAAAAAAAAATGCACGGCTGGGTCGCACGAACTTACTCCTATGTAATAGACTAGGAATTTTAAAAACGAATGTTATTAGAGAAAACTGTTCATAAGGATAAAATTAATTTTTTAAATTCTTTTAGTAGTAACAGACAAAAACAGAATGCTATGCCAATATGAATTTATGCAAGAACAAAAATTTCTTAAAAAAAAAGCTTTTATATACCAAATTTTTCAAAAGATTTTTAAGAAAGAAATTTAGCATGCCAACTTTAAGTTTTTATTACTGTACAAATGAAAATTAAATTTCCAAAAAAAATATTGAGCCGTTTTTGAAATATCGAATTTTCCAAGAATTTTTTTAAGTTTTGAAATGCAATGGTTTTTCGAGTTTTTAGAAGCATCTTTACAAAAAATTTCATTAAAATCCGTTATGTCGATAATGAGTTATTCAAAATTTGAAAAAATGTAATATCTTAATTTCAATTTTTTTTTGTAATATTAAAGATCGTTAAAATTAATTGAAACAAAAAAAATTTATCAAATTTCTAGGCGCCGCACTGTGGTCCAAAATGACTTTTTTCGTTGCAAAAATCATAACTTTTGAACACGTGAAGCTATCGCAATAATTTTTTTTTTCCCTTAAAGGTAATTTCCAAGGCTATACAAATTGTGAATTTTAAGAAAATTACTTTACAGGGTGTTTCAGAATAATTGGTTTATGTAAGATTTTCTTAGAAAAAGGAGTTAACAGAATAAAGTCTGAAAATAAACCTTTTAAAAACAGTCCTAAATTTTTAAAACTTTGTAAAAAAAAAGTTTTTGACTATTCAAGTGAATTCATAACAACAGTGGATGCTTAAAATTAACGCACCAATTTCAGAAATATTTTTTTAAGAGTATTATAAAACAGTATTTTTTCATGTTGTGGGGCATCAGTTTATTCTATAAACTGTTTGACTGATATATTTTATATGAAATAGTGTAGGAAAAAAGTAAACGGACGAAAAAAAAATTTAAAAAAAATCAAATAGAATATAAAATTTATATTAACAAAATAAAATAGAATACATTATAAATATTTGTTTACAATTAACTACTATAGATCTAATTTTCAGAAAAAAATTCATCGGCATCGTTATCATTTTCAACAATTAATAGACCTATTAGGTCTGGGCAGTAACTCTTTTTCAGCTCTTTTTTTGATCTAACGTGGCTTAAAGATGAAACAAGTGGATCTGATGATATAGCTAGCATATTAAATAAATCTTCATTTTGTCGTTTCCGTGAGACTTTGCATGTACGAGTATTTGAGTATCGATATCGCTTGTAGTCTTTATTCCTTGATTCCTGTGCTTCTTCTGAAAGCTCCCCGATTGGCAAAATTTGATGTCTTATAAGTTCCCCTCCATGGTCCAAAATTTTTTGCAGAGTTGGTGTCAGGAGTTCGTAGCTGTATTTGGCTTTTAAAAGATCCGAAGTGGTTTTGGTATACTCGTTGAATTTATCTACATTAAAATATTCTTTAGATGACAGCGCATTTAAAATAACTTGCAGTTTCTTTTTAAGATCCTTGTCTACTCGTGTTATAGCTGACGTAACTTCTGGATTTTCAAAAAATCTATATATATCCATTGTCATAGTTTATACTATATATCTCCATAATGTATATGCACAAGGATTATTTTACCTGTGAAATTTAAGCTTAACAATATGGGGTATCGGAAGAAAATTATTATTCCTACCTGTTTTATTAGATCATAAAATAATAATCCAAAATTAAATAATTCTTTCAACTTTGTATATGGAGTAGGCAATAAAGCTATTAATCCTTTTCTTTTGGCAAGTTAATCTATGTTTAGGTACTATTAGAATAAGATCAATAAATATTTACAATAATTTAAGTTAAGGGGAATTTATTCAAAGAGTGTCGTCAAAGTGGGCGGATTAAAGAAATTTAATGTTCAATAAAGTAATCAATAATTTGTGTACAATATTTTATATTTTTTTTTAATAATAATTGGCATTTGTATAAAAAGGGGTGTAGAAGTGGGCGGTTTTTTTTGTCAGAATCAAGATAGTAATAAAACGATTTTTAATTAAAAAGAAAATTTCATGTTCTCGACTATTTTAATAATTAAAATAATTGAAATTTTCCATAAGGGAATTTGCTTTTAAGACCAAAAGGTCAGCACTGGGAACACGACTTTTTTTAAACAAATTACAATTTCTCTGAAGGTTGCAAATAGTTGCAGCTACAATTTTGCATATGGTTAAAGAAATAGTTAGGGTAAACTATCATGGTCAATTTTCCGCGCGAACTCGCGAGTATTTTTTTGTAGCTCTATTCAAACCGAAAAAATCTGCTAAAAAAGGGTGTTTTTTGTTTAATTTATTAAAAATATTAAATATTTTTTTATTTTTTTTTTAATTAAAATTTTGATTTACGCACAAATAATACAACTAGAATAAACTATAGAAAATTAATATTTTACATTTAATATGCCAAAATTTCAAATACGAAAACAAAGAAGTTAGTTTTTTCTGCTTTTTTTTAACTCTAGAACGAAATTGACCAACTTTGAAAAGCTCTATAAGTCAAACTAGTTAGCGGAAAATTTTTTTGTTTGCTGTTTTTGAAGCTCCGTTTATATTTCTATTAGAAATAAAAACAAAACTTTAAAAATAAAACATCGAAAATAGTATTTTTGCCACGAAATTTTCCATTTCGGACCACAGTGCGCCGCGGCGTTTTCGAGTAAAATACGATTTTTGAAAACCATTTTTTAACATTTGTATGGTGGGTTTTAGGTAAAATTACATTTTTTTTTCACATCTTGTAGATTATATTGAGAAACTTTTATCAAGTTTAAAAAAAAATCTAGCATGTGGTTTTCAAGACATTGAGTTTTGAAAAAAAAATTTAGAATTTTTTTTAAAAATCCAAAAAATTTTTTTTTTTTGAAAATTCGAATGCACAATTCTATTCAAATTTTTGGGGTGTCTTAGCAAAACAAAATGATCAAAATCGGTGGTACCGTTTTCGAGAAAATCAAATACAAAAAAAAAATGGTTCCATGGGGGCTACCAAAAATAACCATTTTTTGAAAAAAAAAATTTCAGCCATTACCATAACTAAACGAAATTTTTAGTTTTTGAATCTGTCGAACAGTTTTTGAGTCTAAAAAAAAAGAAAAAAAACATGTTGGGGGAAAAATTAAAAATCATATCTACAAAGTTTAAAGAAAATCGGCGGAGCCGTTTAGGCTGTAGTCGAGCAGACCGACAGAAAGACAGACAGAACTGCGAGACCCACTTTTTTAGTCTTCGCTATCATCGTAATGTCAACTTTGATCAAAATCTCGAGTTCGATTTTTTTTACGAATGCATAACTTGCCTTATAGTACCTATAAGTCGCAAGTAAAAAAGCACTGAAAATAGTAGACTATTTAAGCAACATTTCCAGCAGCTGTTAATGAAAATAATGAAGACCGAGTGACAGGGCAAGATGGCCAAATTCCACCATCCACTACCATCAAACCAATTAAAATTAAAATTAAAATTAAAATTAAAATTAAAATTAAAATAAAAATAAAAATAAAAATTAAAATTATGTCTCATTTTTTTACGAGTATTTATAAAAAGGCGATCTTATTTCCTAAAAGAATTGGCGAGGCATAGCCATGCTTAAAATCGTAGATAAAATACTATCTAACCTTCCGCGTGATCGTCATAACTCATAAGCCATTATGCAACAACATACTCGTAGATATTTGGGACGTCACCAGATAGAAGAGAGTGAACTACAATCTCTGAAAGTACTCCATATATTTAAGTTTCTCAAAGAAACAAATCTGCAGGAAGACCTGTTGAATATCATCAAAATTTAGGATTCCAGAAAAATTGATCCAGTTGTATAGCGTGACATTAGCAAATTTATTATGGAACGTCAGGAGATCTTTATTATGATGGCCAATCTCGGACGATATCGAAATCATCGGCCGTTCCCTCATTTTCATAGAAGCGTTTTTCACAGCCTGCGGTTGAAGAACAGAGGACTAACACGCAAACATCTTTCCACCGACTAGGAGACATCATAACTGTTGATAACAAAAACTTAGAAGAATTTAATGAGTTCAGCTACCTCAGAGTAAATATTAACTATACGAGATTTGACGACCCTAAGCAAACCGCTGCTATTCAGTTCGGCGAAACAAATCGAAGACGAAGAGGACAAATAGAATAGAAGACTTGTTGAATGAGACCAAGTGCATGCTATCAACAAAAAAGCAAACATCTGTCCACCAACGAGGATAGAACATTTTTATTGATAGTAACATGTTCGAAGTTAATGAGTTCATCTACTTCGGAGTAAATATTATCACAACGAACGATACTTTAGTGGAGATACGAAGAAGAATTACCTTAGGAAACTGCTGCTATTCCGGTTAGGAGGGATCAAAATTTCTCACTGTTAAGACAAATATAATTGTATGTTCTACAAAACCCTTCTTCTACCAGTTCTACCCGACTCTTTCGAAAGAAAACAAATTTGACCAATATTTGGTCTTATGTGCGAGGAAGGAGAATGGAGGAGAGGATATAAACGCGATCTCTCTAAGCTCTATGAAGATGAGGGTGTAGTACAGAAAACCAAAACACTTCGACTACATTAGCTCGGCCAAAAGGAGCGAATGGACAAGAATACTTCAGCCAAGAGAATATTCGAATCCTAACCTCGCAGTTAAATCAATCCTTCGCTGATGCCAGAGCGCTTGGTCTGGATGGCCGCAGTTTGAAATCTTAATTTGTTATTGTCTAAAATTAAATCTATCTTAAAATTCGTAATAGTACTCTAAGCCATCAATGTCACTCCTAAACTAGCCAAATGGCTAGCAGTGGGTCGGTCTCTCAAACCTAAGTTCAGTTTATATTTTCAAGATTAAAATGTGCTAGAAATAAAAAAAAATGGCATGAACTATTCAAATGGCCTCATAGATGTTGTACGTGTGGTCGATTATTTCATATTACTGTACCTTAAAAAGTTTCTTCACCTTCAAAAACCGCTTTAAAATAGCTTCATGCCTCAACGATTCTTAACTCAATAATTTTTCGACTGATATTAACGTTCTTCTACAGTTTTAAAAGGATAATGCTGCCACTTTCCAAACTATAAGTACGCCCATTCAATCGAGAATACTATTCCGATTTTAACAGGAATGCTCATCGCCACTAATGTTTCTACGGTTTTTATTAAATAGCTTTAAGCTTTTTTAGAGCTTTTGAGAACAAATAATCTTTTCAAGTGAAGGTGTGAAAGAGCTTAAAGAAGAGATATTTTTTATCCTTTTATACTTTCTGTACTGACTCTTTTGTTGGCCAAATTATAGTTAAAGATTAACTAGTAAAACCAGCTTTAGGTGTGACTTTATAGATTTCTATTAATAAGGACAGCTCGATTTCTAATAATTTTTGTATCAGGTCTTTGTTGCTAGTGCCCAAAAATAAAGAGGACAATTGAGTTTCCAAAAGTATAATGATATAAAGCCTTTCCAATCGGGATTTTGAAACTTTGACATCTGTCAAATTGGCTGTCATTTATTAAGTCTGTATGGCCAAATCCCCATGGAGAGTAATAGCATGCAACAACATGTGCAAATGATTAATTGTTTTATGAAAGTGGGTCTTACGTTAGAGCAACATTTTTCATTCACCGACGATGCCCACTTCTGAATGAATGGGTTCGTCAACAAGAAAAATTATCGAATTTCGGACGATCACAATTAACACGAGATCCACCAAATTGCAATGCATTTTAAGAAAGTCACTTTTTGGTATTGATTTTGGACTGGCGGCATCATCGGTCCATAATTTTTTGAGAAAGACGTTGGCCAGACCATCATCTTAAACGGCAAGCGTTATCGGTCAATGATTACCAATGGATGCTATAGACAACGTTGACATGTGGTTTCAAAGGACGGCGCTAAATTCCACACAGCTTTTGGCAATATGAACATTTTGGACGACCGATTTCAAACATGGTAATCCCAAGCGGAGGCGATGTGTATTAGCCACCCAGATCGTGTGATTTTACCCCGTTAGACTTCTTCTTTCGGGGTTTTCTAATGTCACAGGTTTTGCCAATAAAACATATCTTCCCTGAAAGTCAACCAAATAATAATACCCTTAGTCAAATTCAGCCTGATTTATTCGCCAGAATTATGGAAAATCGGACATTTCCGATGCGAGCCACCCAGTTATATTCCATACAAAATGGCATATATGTGCCTTTAGGTACCCACTGAATAGTTCATAGATTAGTATAGTAGTTGGAGTAGGGTGAAAAACTGTTCCTTACCAAATGATGAATTTTTCACAATGATGATGAAAAAATCCAATCGACTAACTGTACACAAAATGTTATATTCTTCATAATGGGTATTTTAATTTCTGGCCCCTTATCTTACGGAACCAGATCCCCTTGCTATAAAAGTATGAACATATCTAAAATGCACACTTCGATATACATAAGAGATTAATTATAATTTCATAAGCAATCACTCAAACCAAAGTACATTCTAAGTTTTTCCAAGTAAGACTAATTTAATATGACAAATGATGAGTACTTCATACTGCTATAAATAACCAGTTGCAAATAACTATTAATGTGCATATTACTTTGCTGCATCGCATGTGTACGCACATAAGCAGCCATGAGCACTGGTCTTGGAGATAACATCAGATCAAGAAATATTATAATTAGGTAGCTTTCCTTTGGCAACACGAAAGCTCGTTCAAAGCTTCAACATTTTTTGAAAAGAGATATCAATAGAGTTTATTTATACACGCATTACTAACAGGATTAAGCAATCACTCGTCGAAGGTGAAAACACATACTGTGCATACAAACACTAGCGGTGGCGCGGCACGGCGGTCATCCCAGCGGGATCCCAAATGCTTCTTGAACGCAGCCAGCAAAGTACGAGTATATGGCTACCTCTAAGTGATTCCCCCTTAGTCATCTCATCGGCAACAAAAACTACCACACACGCTGCAAGATTCATAAATCTGGGTATGCTTGCTGCTTACACCAAACATTGCCAGAGTAAATCCGACCCGAAGACCGTGACGATGGTGGCGCACTTAGCCCATTTTGCATTTAATCAAACACTTAATTGCGATGATAATTGCCATTATACGGTTGAACTATAAAATCTAAGCCTCTTCCAATGAAAGCTGACATAGGTAATGCTTAATCTTGGCTGCGCAGCTTCGAAAAGGCCATATCTTCGGTCTTCTTGTCGTATTTCGACTTTGGTTCAAATCGATTTACTGCAGTCCTTCTGCCGCGGCGCGGCGCACACCGACTATCACCAACGATCGTAAATTCTTTGGATCCCTTTTACGGGATCTACCATCTCAGGATGTTCCATAAGTGGCTCGCGCACTGTTAGTGTGATCTTTAAAAGTCGATTTGGACTCTATAACTACCGTGGAATAGATTCGACGGACTTGGATGTCTGCGTCTTAGCGCTGAACCATATGCCCACCGAGTGTGTTTGGCCACATAATACGCTTTAATTGATTTTATTACCAAACGCAAACTTATATTCCCTTTGATGGTTTTGCTTATGGGCGGTGGCGGCAGCGGCTGCGACTGCGGCAGCAAAATATTGCTCTTTGGATGCAGCAGACGCTAAATGTCCTTTGTTCTTGTTGGATCTTGCTTGTTGTGTGTTCGGATTTGAAACTAGAAAATGGCTGGATCAGAGATCGAGTTACGTTCGCCGTGGCATTGGGAAACGAATCGAAGGATCACAAAACAAGTCACCTGAGCCTGAGCCATGAGATGGTGTTCAGTGCAACAGGAGGTGACTCCTCCATGTTGTTTAGAATGGGAAATAAGGTGCAAAATGAATCTCACAGGTCTTGGACAAGACGATAGCTAGTTGGGGCAGTCAGCTTTTTAAGTTGCATATCGACATTTGTCCATATAAAGGATGAACTTCTAGTTTATTGGGATTGTGGTGCATCTATGTTATACGAGTATTTCCTGCTTTTTTATCTTTGTGTGGAGCATACGTCATTAAGGCTTTGATGTTATTTGAAATGTAGAATTTCTATTAATTTAAGAAAAACTGCTTTAATGAGTTTTCCAAATACAAATCAAGGAGAGGTTTAAGGAATGTATTTTCAACCTTCTTTACAAAGGGTTTTTCAATTGGCGCGGGTAGATTTTGGCGGCCAGTGGTTGCCAGATCAGCCGAGAACATCACTGTGAAGTGTAGAGCAGAACCTGAGGTAGTCGATTCTTCACCATGCACAAGAACTCGCCCTTTCGCAGACTTCAATTTGGCGAATTTTGGGTCGGGAGTTGGGCCTACACCCGTACAAGATCCAACTGAACCAGGAGCTTAAGATTCATGAGCAAAGACAACGCCGTTTGTTCGCTGACTGGATTTCGGAGCGTTTGGAAGCGGACCTCAGTTTCAGTGACACTGCGCATTTTTTGGTGAATGGACCAATGGAATGAACCCACGCGAGGTTCACCAGATGACAATAAGTACTCAAAAATTTACCGTTTGATGCGGATTATGGACCGACGGAGATATTGGTCCGCACTTTTTCGACAAGGTGGGGCGCTCACCGTCAAGGGCGAGCGCTATAGAAGGATGATTACCAATTTCTTAGGCCCGGTGCACACAAGCGTTCTTTTAACGCGCGGTACCGCAGCCTGCGAGTCTTTTCACACGTAAAATAACGCGCGATGACGCAGCGTCATCGCACTCGTGTGTGCACCACTCAATTCATTCGTGAGTACTCTAAGACGCAAATGCGGTGATGCTGCGGTACCGCGCGTCAAAAGAACGCTTGTGTGTACCGGGCCTTATGGTCCAAATTGAACCATATGGACTAAGGCGACATTTGGACGGACGCCACGATTGGCATTCTACCTGAACAAAACTCAAAAAACGTTAATAACATTTTTGTTTTTGACTAAAATGTAGACCGTGTCACCAATTTTACACATAATTTGTTTGTGTCAAAATTGTGAGAGCCATTTTTGAGAAACAAAAAATAAGAACTTTCCTAACATCTGAATGGCAGGTACTTTAAGTTTTGGATCTAATAAAAAAATTCAATTTCTCCTCTAGGAAATCACCGAAGACTTTTTAGGTACCAAGTTTGAAATAAATAGCTTCGGCGGTTTAGGCTCTAGGCCGATATGCGGACATACATTCAGACAGATAGTTCTCACTTTTGGTAATAGTCCTCCGCCGCCTGCCAATAACAAAACCGTCAAACAAATAGCAAATCCAGGAAAAGGAATGATTTACACATACTATGCCATGGAAAGAATAACGACTAATTCGCATTCGTAAGCATTCATTCGTCAATTAAGTTAAAGCTAATGACGATTTTTTCCAAAATTGGAAACTAAATATTTTTCTACGAACAGTTCACTTCCATTTTCGGTTTATAATCAAGGCTGAGAGAAATGAATTATTATAGTATCTTACCCGTAGTAAGTTGAACTTTAGTTCAACCACATCGGCTCTGCACCCGAGGTCAATGTCAAGTTTGACACGGAACAATCGGGAGATGTCAACCCCAAGAACCTTGCGTTCTTTTGCACAATAACTACAGATACTCGTTCTATAAATCAAACGTTTAAACAATGTCAAATAACGAATTTGCATAAGCTTCAATAAGTGGTATGCTGATGACAGGCAATATAAATACCTACATACGTTTACACAGAAATAGAAATATAACCCCATTTGGTTGATTGACAACTAAATCATTATTTAGTGTGCGAATAAATTTTCAATGCTGACTTTGATAGACATAGATATATGCAATGTCGTCTTGTTGTCTCATTCTTAAGACAGTGCCATTATTCAATGCCCTCATTGATGGATAAATTCGGATTAAAGGACAAAATAGAGAGTTTTAAATAATCCAATTTTGATGTCTCTGTGGAATGGGTTCCAGTTCTGCAGTGGATCATAGATGACATTTGTATTTTCTGAGGATTTGCTATCGAGTTTTGATTTCTGCAGTTACATATGTGCAAATCGAAGAGATGGCATTAGCGGTGCCGATCTCGATACCAAGAAGGATAAGACTCATGTAAATCAATAGGACGGCTTGGTGGAGAACAGATCAGCGCCTTGTGTGAATTGAAAATATACCACTGCTGCGTTCAGTCACCTACTTTTATTGAAAGTTTTTTTGATTACACCCCACATTTACAACTCGAAACAAGTATGGCTCCTAAACGAAAAAATCTATCAGCAAAATAAAAACGCAGAAGGGTAAATTAAGTTTTAAATTTAATCAAAATAGCTCCTTTTATTAATTTTAGCTTAAAACCTATAACAAACCAACAATAACAATTTTTTTTTATAGTTAACGCGCACTCAAGGGATTATGACTACCCTTTAAATGTTAGTTTAAGATAGTGCGAGCATTTAGGAAACAGTGGGAGGACTGAGTAGGAGAAACCGATGTGCATTCGTCTTAAATGTCTGGACATTGAAATGGGGAGGAAAAACAGAGTCGGCAAGAAAGGATCTCTGTACTTAACTGTACGTCCGAAGTTTAGCTCAAGGGTATATTGATGAGCATTGAGGGGGTGAATGCAACTCGCCCTTTTAATAGAACATTGTTTAAAGAACAAACGATAAAACAGTGATAAACAAGAGACATTTCGACGATGTTCCAACGAAACAATTGTTTCGGAAATTACTCTATCACCTATCAGTCTTAAAGCTCTATTCTGGATTCTGTCTAGTAATTACAAAGATGTTTTTGATGCACCAGCCCAGATATGAGAATTGTATTCTAGTTTAGGACGTATATAAGCCTTATGAATTGTGGCCAGATCAGAGGGTGAGAAAAAGTTTTTACATTGTCTTAAAAAACCTAAGCATTTTGCCGCATTTTCATCAATATCCAATTTGTGGTCATTCAACAAAAGGTGGTCAGTAATACACATACCAAGAATTGATAGCTTTTCAGTTTCTACGATGCAAGCGCCATCCATGAATAATGGCATAGGGGGAAATATTCCGCTTTAATGACAAAAAACAGCTCTGAGTTTTAAAAGCATTAAATTAAGTGAAAAGCTGAGGGTGCTGTCATAATTCAATGTCACAACTTATTTGACCCATATATAAAATAAGTCAATACAAAAAATATAACAAATATTTTGAATGATATGAATATTTGGCAAGCCTCCACTTTTGGTCTATAATATTTTTTTAACCCGCTTAAGTCATGATTCCACTAATTTCTTGGTCGTTGCACAAGGTATACTTGCCATTCCTGAATTAAGGCAGTCTTCAGATCGTTTTTATTGAAAATGCGTCCAAAATGGACCAGAGATTTTCAATAACATTTTGATCTGGAGACTGCGCTGGGAGATTAATAACGTGGGGACAATTACAAATAAGCCAAGGTTGGACAGTTCCCGAAGTATGTTTTGGATCTTGGTAAAACCGAAAAGCATATCTGCACTTTAGAGCAAGTTGTTCTTGAGTATGTTAAGATAGGCCATTTTATCCATTTTGCTCTGAATAAATTGTAGCTGACACCAGGCCCATACATTACCAGCCTCGATTTCTTTTACGAATAAAAGGCTTTTTGCGCGCAACTTTCATGTCATACTTTCCATCTCAAGAGCCAATTTTGGTGCCGATATCTTTGGGTTTTGCTTCACTTTTTGTGTAATATCTTTACCATTCACCTGAAGCACCGAATATTTTATTTGGAGCATTTCTTCTTTCATTTTCAACACGATTCTAAATTACAAAACGATGTATTATGGCCTTAACCGTGCCATCTGGCTTCGGCCCATTACTGTAGGGAGGACCATCTCACGTTGTTCAATTCTTGTACGCTTTCCTATCGTCGTTACGGAAACAAAACTGAGAACTCTATTTTCAAATGTAACTCTATTTGTTTTTGCATTCTTTTATTAGCAATTTAAATAAATATGTACATGAATTCGCAGATGATTGAATTGTTTACTTTGTATAACGAATGGAGAAAAAAGTGATTGCGATCTTTTATATGGCAAATGAATGAATATTGCAAATTCAAAGTCGCAGTTAAGTCAATGAATGTAATCTTTTCATCGAATTAATTGAATGATTTTTAAAGATTGTATTTTTTTGCTGCGTCGAAAATTGGATGAAAATCTAAATACTTATTTACATACACAGCGTATACTGCTTTATCGTCGTGAGGACAAGAGGTACATCGCCATTTTAGTAGTCTTGACAGAAATGTATTTTAAGCTTTTGCTTTTCGCGCATTCAAATTAGATAATTTTGATAATTAACAAAATAAAATATTTGATTTTATTCTGCTCAAAAGTTTTTGCAATTTTTACAAGAAAAGTTGACATGCGACTTTTTTAAGTAAGTATTTTAGTTATTAATTGCTTGGAACTAGCAATGAAATGCGATTGTGAATTCGTGATTTTGAGGCAATTGACATTTGAAAATATGTTTTTCCCTTAAAAAAAAAACTATACAGTGTTCCAAAAACTCCTAACGTTGAATTCAATTTTTAAACACTAAATTCAGATTTTTTTTTTTTAATTTTTGCTTTTATACCTCTTTTTCTTAGAAGAGTGCTATAGTAGGTTAGATTAGGTTTAGGTGGCTGCTGGCCGGAAGAGCCAAACACATTTAGACCAATATTTGGTCCGTTGTGATACCACAGGATTCCAAAACTCACCCTTACTCGTTAAACTATTTGGAGCTAACAATGAAGCGCTTGAGACAGTGAATGTCGGAATTTCTTAGATCACTAGGATCGTTATAGTAGAAGTCTCCCAAGTTGAGTCTACGTCTTAGTGCTAGGGCAGGACAAGAACACACAAGGTGAGAAACTGTCTCCTCTTCTTCTTCATCCATGCAGCTTCTGCAAAAATCATTTACAATTACTGTTTTGACATCTCCACCAGAGATGATCGACAATTTTATGCTGTTAGTTAATGGAGTTAGGTGGAGAGACTTGTTGAAAGAGGCCAGGACCGGAACCCGGTTGTCGAGCCGATGATGATGATGAGTTAATGGAGACAGAGTCTAATGACTTTATGGCAGCTTGACTGTCTGAGAAGATGCGTATATCAGTGGTCGATATTACGTTTTCTTTGAGCCAAGAGAGGACTTCTTTGATTGCTAGAAGCTCTGCCTGGAACACGCTACAGTAATTGGGACTCATTTTCCCAGGTAGACCTGGAAGGGATGGACACTTGAAAGTTTTTATTAAATTTTGGATGAGGGGTGGTGTAATCGACATTACTAGGTAGAGATCTGAACAAGATTAGTATAGTTGAGTTGCCAAAATCATTATTGATCCACTGCGAGGAGGCTTTAAGCCGAATGGCTGATTGTTTGCTAAAGATATCTAGCGGTATGAGATGAAACAAAACATCAAGTGCAGCGGAGGGAATTGAGCGGAAAGCTCCACCCATGATTAAGCCGGCTGTTCGTTGGACGTTGCTGAGCTTAAGGCGGTCTGTTGCTGTTTCCAGCGCTGTCCACCATACTTTTACTCCATATGTAAGTATTGTTCTAATGACTGAGATGTTTTTTTTTTTTTTTAACTTCCCATAGGGAGTTATTGTAATCGGTCCTTTTTTTTTATAATCTACACGCGCTCAAGGGCTTATGATTACCCTCTAAATGTTTGAACACAGCGCGGGCATGAAGTTAAGGAAGAGAAAGAAGGATAGGAAAGATGTGTGGCACGATGTTCGGAGACTGAAGGTTGTTGTCTCAGATATTTTAACTCCAGTGTGTAATATGAGTTTGTAGACCCCATTTGTTACCTATGGCTTTTTTGCAAGAGAATAGAGCTATGTTGGCTTTGTTGATTTTCTCTTGTTAATTTCTTGTCCAAAATAAGACCCAGATATTTTGCTTTGTCTGAAAACTTAAGCGGTATACCTTTGATGTAGAGAGGGTCTATGTGTGGGATTTTATATTTCTTGGTAAATAGGACAAGTTCAGTTTTGTGGGGGTTGACACCAAATCCACATTGATCTGCCCAGGTATAGTAAGCTTGTTTAAAGCATTTTGTAGGAGTTCCTTCAGAGTGTTTAGGAAGGCCTATGCATGTAACAAAACTTTTGGTCAAAAGTGAGGTCTTCAATCGAAGAAGATAATATTCGTACACAACGGTGGTACGACCGATCCTCGCATATGGTTCGATTTTGTGGCGGCTCGCGCTTATACCAAATAATAGCGTTGGCACAACAGGAACTCTAAGATCTGATGCCTCAAAAATGGAGAGTGATGTTGGAATCTTTTCTGAGTCTAAATATATCTAGGTACTTTTGGCTACCCATATTTGCTAGTTTTTTATTTTCAAGCCGAATTACTGGCCATCAGGGAAGAATGAAAGTTATTGAAACAAGATTCAAACCTTAATCGGAGTATGGCTTTTATCACAGACATTTAGGCGGCTGTTAAAGCCGTTAGTTCTTGTACATCAACCTACAAATCGGTCCAGTAATGCCGGAATGAACTTGTGATCCTGAATTTTAACCTCAGTGTCACTCTTGTTCCGGGTCATGAACGGATGGCAATAAACGAGCAGACGAGCCCTTGATGGCTCACTTGTGGAAAGAGTCAACACTCCGGTCGGAGTTATAAACGGCAATATTCTCTGATTTTTTCTTACCACATCAAACCGCAGTTAAGTTATGGTGACTTTTGGTATCAAAACGACGACTTTCAGCGCTTATTTGTCCAGAGGGCTGGATTGACTGTTGTCGCCATTTCTACATACCTACCTATTAATGTTCTGCAGATGGGGGTGATGGCGTGCTTGAGTAGTTTAAGGCTTGTCCGGGGCTCTGTTGAACTCTACCGGTGTTGCTGCGGATGCACAATCCACGCACTAACGTGTATGGGTGCTGAAGCGGTAATGTTGGTTTGGTGTTCTGATGGGCTCGTCCACTGATTTTTTTCGGTGGGCCGGTATTGCTACCTCGCACAAAGCTGTCACTTCCGGTTCCTATCGACCTCCTCGCGGTGCCTGTGAATAGGTTACTGTAATAGTAACCGAACTAACTTGATAGGAACAGTCTGGACGGTGTCCTTAAGGTAGGAATCCGCTAAAGATTGTGTAACAACTCACCAGAGGGGTGCACATTCTTGGTTGTGGTTTTTACCTCGACTATAGCTGGGTGTGTGTATATCTGGGGTTGACAGGCCCCGAGTTTTGCAGGAACTCTCTGTAAGTGACCATAATGGTGGTGAAGCTCGACCGGAAGCTATACTCTGGTTCGACGGGAGATAGTGCCCAGGAGTCTGAGGGCTATAGCTTACGTCTTCTGGCTCTCCTATTCTATCTTCGGATAGTAAGGTGCAGCTGCCGCGTGAGTGCTCTCTTTCTTAGATTATCTATGAGGTAGGCCCGCTAGTGGGAGTTTCGTGGTGGCTTGGTTTATTCCGAAGACTGGATTCAAGAGGTGTTAGATAGACCTTGCCTCCTAAGCAAGAGGTGTGCTCATGCCTGCAACATGTCACAACTTTGCGAACGAGATGGCTTGGGCTATGTCGGGGTTAATGGTCAGGACCCAATCTGACTCCGATGGAGGGGTAGAGCCGGTAATCGGCAGGTACTCACGTAAAACCAAAAGACGATTATATTAATGTTCTGTAATGGAGTGTTTCCCGGCGATTGAAGATCAGGTCTTGAGGTCATGTTAATTGGCAGTCCAAATTCTCAACAACAATAATATTGAAATTCTTAAAGTTTCTTGTCTCAGGTCAAATTTTCTCTAGTTAGTTCCGAAGGAGATAGAGGACACCAAAGTCTCCAACTGTTTTTTTTTCTTTATATTTAGGCTTTTTAAATAAATTTGAACATTTGGAAGTTTGTTGTCGTCTATCTTTTTAGGCACTCTCTTGAATTATTTCGGATGATAAATATTTAATATACATATCTATCTTTTTGTTGCCAACAACTGTTTCCCTTTCCACTAAAAGCATATGAAATAAATTATATAAATTTTAAAACAAAAGGAGTGTTTATATACTTTTATATAAGTACTTTTGATTTTGAGGAACAAAAAACTAAATACAACCAAAAAAGTTGGTTAAGACAGTGTGAGTCTTACAAGCCTCCAAGAAATAAAATCCCCCAAATGAAACAAATAAAACAGAGCCCTTCTGTCAACTAGTAATTTACATTTAATGTAACTTTAAATACTCAGCACAGCTCGCACATTATAAGCTCAACTAATTGAATCTGGTCCCCGATCATTAACTATCAACGTCAATTAATTTAAATTAATCAAAGACAACAATTAATTTGACTTAGCAATCGACAATTAAATGCCAATTGGCGTTGAAGTTGTGTTTAATAAATATATGCAACTTACAAATGCCAAGTGTGCAATTGGTCGAGAAAGTATATTATTACATTTCAAAATCATTTAGGTAAATTTAATTGAAATTGTATTTTAATTTGCAAGGTGTAATTGCAAATATTTGCTCTCTATTAATACAGGGGTAGTTTTGCCACACAAATGTAATTTATCGCTTTCTCAAGACTGACAATTCCATTGAGTATGTAAGCTCCAACTTGTTGGGAAATATGTTCACAGATATGTCATCTGCAAAGCCAACTACTTAACTAACCAATATGACCGGTGTTGACCAAGATCTCTTGTAATCCCTGAAATATTTTGACAAATCCCCTCAATTTGTAATATCATTTTTCAAGCAGGCTCTTCCTGGCGCATCGTTTAGACTTTAGAGTTTCCTTGAACTGCAGAGGTTTTAGATACATAAGGAACCACATATCGGTTGGTATGTTGGTCATTAATGGACATTTACTTCAACCTAGCCAGAACCAGCTTACGAAATAGTTATAATAACAAAAAAAAAAAAATAGAAATTTATGTACAGAGATTCAGAGTCGATAGGCAAATGAATTTATCTCAAATGCTCAGAGCTATTCGTTACGTGGATTAAATTGTTTTGAAGAGCTTTCGAGCGGGAGAGTTAGTGGGCCTTTACTTCGAAGTGCGGCCTGGGCATTGCAAGTGGTAATTTGTTATGTGCCATTGCGATAATGTTCGCGAAGATTTGAAAGATTGTGGTTTTGTGTGGTGCCTTGCAGTTTGGAGTGCATTTAAAACATTAATAGTCTGGGCTAAGGCATCTTCCATTCGGAAGAATTATTCCTTCGGTAAAAACTTAAATGTTATTGTTAATTAATTGAAAAATTAAAGGCTTAAAACTGTACAAATTAAATTATTAAATTTGGTATCGCGTGAGCTCTTGAATGACCAAGTAGAAGTCTCCGCCTTTCATGTGACAAAATTGTACAATATTTAGGCGGATTTAGGAGAAATGGTAAGTTTGTTTGTATTGACGATAAATTGTTTTAAAGGAGGTTTTCGAAAAATTCACCTACTGTCATGCCCACTTTTTTATAAAGGGTTTTTAATGGGGACGGGTAGATGTTAATATTAAATCATTCAAGTTGTGTGTGAGATATCAACAATAAGTTCAATTAAAAGCTCAAGTGACCTCAACTCCAAGGTGCGTTTCGCCCAGGTACGACAGTGGGCTCATCAGTTAGATGCTGCCGTACCCTTCTAAGACGCAAATATTGGTCGATGTTTACCGACTCTTATAAAATTTACAGCTTTAATAGACTGTGAATTTTATTTTTCTAGGGGAATTTGATTAAATTCAGACACCTAGAATAATAATGTCCGTGGTCAGACTATTAAATCAATGAAGAAAGAAAGTAATTTCTGTTTAAGTGGAGTGATTGAATTAAATTCAATTAAAAGCTCAAGTGACCTCAACTCTGAATTTAATCAAATTCCCCTAGAAAAATAAAATTCACAGTCTATTAAAGCTGTAAATTTTATAAGAGTCGGTAAACATCGACCAATATTTGCGTCTTAGAAGGGTACGGCAGCATCTAACTGATGAGCCCACTGTCGTACCTGGGCGAAACGCACCTTGGAGTTGAGGTCACTTGAGCTTTTAATTGAATTTAATTCAATCACTCCACTTAAACAGAAATTACTTTCTTTCTTCATTTATCAACAATAAGGGTGAGCAGGTGTTGAAATAGAATTAAACAAGCTGTATGTGAAAGGTACATTCATGCCATTGGGTATGGAATATGATATCGTTAAAATACCCACCTTGGCTCTAACGGTAGCACGGACCCGAGAGGATAAATTTTCAATGACTCCGCCGCATAGGTGCGGCTGAATTTGAGCGATTCCCTGTGTTATGTTCACCTCAAGGGCATCAGTCGATTGGTTTATTCGCTAAGACCTGCGACTTCAAAAAACCCCACAAGAAAAAAATGCCAGTGGCGTAAGATCGCATGACCTTGGTGGCCAATTCATGTCACCTCTGCTAGAGATAATCTTACCCTCAAATCATTCACGCAGTACGCAGAATTTCAATAGTGGCGACCGCTCAGTGGCACGTAGCACCATCTTGCTGGAACCACATGTAGTCTAGCACCATATGGTTCAATTTGAGTCACAAGAAATCAGTTATCATCGTTCTGTAGCGCTCACCATTTATGGTAACCACCTCAATAACGTCGTTTTCTAAAGAGTACAGACCAATGACCTCACCGGCCCAAAATCCATACCAAAAGTTAACTTTTTGAGGATGGATTGTTACCTGGTGAACCTCGTATAGGTTGGTGTAGACTCATATATGACAACTTTGCTTGTTAAAACAGCCATTCATTCGAAAATGCGCCTCGTCACTAAGTTTGGGCCAAAACTTGAGGTCCTCTTTCAAACGCTCCGAAACCCTGTCAGCGAACATACGGCATTGTCTTTGAACTCCTGGGTCAGTTGGATCTTGTACGGGTGTAGGACAAAGTACCAAAGCAAAACACACCAAGTTGAAGTCTGCGAAAGGCCGAGTTCTTGTGCACGGCGTGTAATAGACTTCCTCCGGTTCTGATGTAAGCTTTCGCGGACAGCTGATTGATAACCGAACCGGTCTCCTTAATCGAATGTGCTAAGCTACCGAGTCTGTTTTAAAATGGGCCCAATTTTTTCATCAAAGATTACTCATTTTTACAGTAAAGCCTTTGAAGTTCTGTTCAATCCTGCAACTTCCCATTGTAATTTGAGATTAGTAACTGAATGATAAGCAACAGATTTGACAGATGTCACTAAACCAACACGGCCGCCACAAATCGCCAAAATATACCCGCGCCAATTTAAAATCCTTTTATATTTGAAAAGCGTTTTAGCATAAGGATTAGTGCGTCATGTAAAATGTTTTCAAGGATGTACCGCCTCTTGCGGTGAAGTGAAAAATTCCCCAAGAGTATCTCTTGTCATGAAAAGTGCTTCTTATCTTAGACCCTTTTATCTCTGCTAAACACGCATACAGGAATGATTGAGAGTTGTAAGTCCCTAGGTTAAGGCTCCCTAGGAGCCGATGGCCTCCAATTTATTTATGTCTAATAACATTGGGTGTGGGATTTGACACCATTCAAGTGGTCACCGGTTGATACACCAAAGAGTGACTTTCTGGAAAGGATTGAAAATTGGTGTACCTAAAGTGGATTGTCATCGTCTCAAACCTTGACGTACTCATTCATCCAAAAATATGTACTGTCTCTGAATTTTACTGAAATCGACAATATAGTATTAACATAAGGCAAAATAGCCGTCATGAGCTGTCAAAATCTAGCCTATTGGAAAACCCTTTACAACGGGTATTTTTTTGAGAGACGGAGAACTGTAAATTGGCAACATTGTTTTCTATGACAGCGGATTTGAAGGTTTTCGGTTGTTTTGAGGTAAGTTTGGTTAGGCAATTTATAATGGAAAGACTTACGCCGGAGTAACGTTTGCAAATTGTTTAAATTTATTCTAAAACAACATTCTACTCACGAAGTGCGATGGTATGTGCTATTTATAGTGCATCCCGTAAGATGCTGTACAATGCAGTGCAGATTGCTGATGAGCAGCGTAGTTTAGATGATGATCGAAATGTGTCAATTCGTCATCGTGCTCAACACATAAAATTGTGCCCATACAGTCTGATTTATTGCGAAGAGTGTGTGAAAATTGGACCTCCAGATTACGCTTAGATCCAGCTAAGGCGACCACATGCCTGAAACCATATTCAACGCTTAAAAAACACCCTTTTGTAAGATTTCCCTCCGTCCCTAAACACCTGAAAGTTCGTAATCAAATACTCTTGTTTAATGTTAAAATAGACAACTGAATTGTATCATCTGTTCAATTAAAACCTTACAGCACTTGCCAGTCACCTTAAGGCTAGGCGCGCACATTCAATTTTTAGTTTCGCAACTGTTTGTTTGCTAAAATGAAACATAAATGGGCTTATATGGGACACCGCAACTAAAAAGTTTGTGTTTTGACGCAACGATTGAGCTGTTTTCTATAAGCGCAAGAGAGAAAAGAGTGTGAGCGTGAGTAAAGAGTTGCCAGTGCGCGGTACTCTATCAACTGGTGATTAAACTATTTGATTTCGATCACAGTTTCCAGTGCGCGGCTAGCCTAAGGTGTTATTGATTGAATCACTTCCAAACAATAAGTGACTACTTTAATTTAATTTTTTTATATAGGAACAACAATTTTACTGTTGTTATCGATATTTTAGAATATGCTTCGATTCTTGAACACAATCGATAGCTACCTTTTTAGTCTAATCGGCATAATACGAAATTTCGAGATCTCATTTTTAGGCTTTTTAGATACCTACAATAAAAATAAAGAAAAGGATATTATGATGACATAAAGAACCATTTTTCTTGTACAACATCAGGTTTTTGAAAATTTTTAAATAGATTTCATCGTTTGATCCTATTCAGCGCTGGCATCGGCTACGTCATGACAATCCAATACACAAGGGACAAGGCCAAATGGTAATCCTCTACTTGTATTCAGAAATTACTATAGTTACACAATTTTTTAAAACTAAGCCAACTTCAATTCAATATGGCGGCCTGATATTTAATTTTAAAAGCATTTTTATATTTGAAATAAAAAAAAAAATCTACTGATTTTGTGTAAATTAATTCTTTACAACGCTACCTTACTGACTATAAATATGAGCGAAAACATGCGGATGCGTTTGAACAAATGTGCGGGTGCATAAATGTAGGAAATTGCAGAAGCAGGTGATCCATGCATTTAATTAAACTCTGATAAGGAACACATGTTTTGGCGGAGGATAACCTTTAAGCATGCGGTTTTTCTGTGTTTTGATAATGCTCAGTACATTAGTCATTTTAATATCATGGAAAATGTTTTACAGGATTTCGAGTTTGGATAAAAGGTTAAGGATAGAAGCTGTGTGCATTATCATTAAGAAATTTAAGGCGGCTTTATTTTCAGAGGTCTATGCAGTCATAGAAGGAAGTTTAACAAAATAATTTCATTAGATTTAAGAATAAAAGCTAATCAGAACTTAGATCAACTCTTGGTATACACATTCAGCCAAATTAATAAACGTGGAATAGCTAAGGGAAATGCCTTTTTCCGTGGATTAAGTGCAAAAGATTATTAATAAAACAAAATGTCTAGTAAGTAACGTTTAATAAGCTAATCCACCGAACGAGAGTTTTAAGGTGTGTCTGGTAACGTAATGTAAGCTGTTTAAAAATTTATCACAATTTGCTTTCAAAGCCCATACGAAAAAAAAATAAGTTTGGAAACCTTGGTGAAAATTTCAAGTATTACCAAACAGGCATCATAATTATTGTAGTAGAATTTTTTAAGGGATTTTTGGTAAACGTCACTTTACTATTCCACAAACGTTTTGTTTTTATAAATGGAACATTTTTACTCGTAGCTTAACTCTTATTCCATTGTTTAGTAAACTCGTGGAATAAAGGTGGAATATGTGTTTTTTATTAATTTCCCTGATAAGGTCTTAGAGTTAAATAAATGTGGGCGATAAATAGTTCGTGGAGAACAAAAGGCCTAGTGACTTATCAACTCACAACCACTCATGTGTAGGTGTTGTCGACCGGAATGGAGGGGACCTTCAATTTTCTGCTGATTCAAAATGGCTTAAATGGGAAGCACTTCTCAGAACAAGAGATTCCCTGGTAGTTCTCAGTTTCTCGCTACATGCAGTAAAGCTGAATCAAAAATAATGTTTGTATTGTCAAGGCGATATCGGCTGGGAATTAATCGCCAGACTTTCCGTTTGACAGTCCAAAGCACAATCATTACAGGGAAATATCATCACCATTGCCTTTAAACATTTAAAACAATTTACCCTTATCACTTATGGATTGGCTACATTTGTCAACAGAATCTCGGTTTCCGAAGCAAGATTTTTTTCGGCCATGTTGTTTTAGTGACATTTGGTAAATTTACTGTTTGTTATCAGTTACTGTTGTTAAATCACCATCGTAAGTAACACGATTGTACAGCACGTATCGGGACTTGGGGCTACAACCGTAGAAGATCTAACTGACCCAGGAGCTCAAAGTTAACGACCATAGACAACGTCGTCGTTTGTTTGCTGACTGGGCTTCTGAACGTTGGAAAGAGGACCTCCATTTTGCCTGAAAAATAATCTGTAGCGACGAGGCGTATTTTTGGATGAATGACTGTGTTAACAAGCCAAATTACGGTAGGTATATGGGACGACAAAATGTGGATCATATATGTTTTATTAACCACAGTTGCCATCATCAATGACAGCAGTGACTCGCAAATAATTAAACCGAAATTCACCGCACTGCCCTTTTTAGAAAATGTGAACGGATTTGATGAAATTAATTCAGGTTGTTGTGACACCAGTGTTTCATGCTCTGTTTATTTTCTTGAAATATTAAATATTTTGTGTAACGTCTAACTAGACAGCCGTCTGACAAAATCTAAAGAATACCATGTTTAAATGTCCATTAAGATAGATAGTAGTACCCTTTGCCATAATGGTTAGTGTGCTCGACTGTCATGTAGAAGGTCTTGGATTCGAATCTCAGCCGCTGCAGAAAAGTTTTTCAGGGACATAATGCCTCTTGCGAGGAATTGACAAATCCTCTAAGTGGATCTCATGTCATGAGAAGTGCTGCTCATTAGACGTTCGGAATCCACTGAAATTTATAGGTCCCAACCATTGCTGGTAACACGCATACATGAACGGTTGAGAGTTGTAAGTGACTAGGTTATGGCCTCTTATTTATTTTTTTTAAGAAAGCATTAACACGTCAATATTCTTACGACAAATATTCACACATTCCGTTCCCTCTTTTGAGTTAATTTTATCATATTTTTGAAAGGTAGAAATGTTTACCAGACAGAGACAGTCGCTGTTGAAGTATTTTTGCCGAATTATGGAAGAGTTTTTCGTTCCTCAACTACAACTGTTTCCCTGGTTCAACAATAGAACACAATTTCAGCAAGATGGAACAACTCCACAGTCAACTTGAGTTTTAATGCAAGAGATAAAAGTAATGTTCCGCAAAAAATTGATCAGGAAGCACGAATAAATATCCCGGGCACTTCGCTTAGCAGATATCATACCATGCGAACAAGCCCCAAACAATTCAGACCCTAAAAAAAAATGTCCGCTATGAAGTTACAACATTGAGCCAACTCACGTTTAGTCCTGTCATTACGCTGTCGTCTTGTGAATATTGCGCCCACAGCATTTTTCAAATGAAAGAATAAAATCTTGCAGGTTTTACATTAGGCGTTTTTCTTTTTTAGTTCAGTATAGAGCTCTGAACAGAGTTCGAGCATGTCGAGCATGTTCCGAACATCCTCTGAATCAAACGTGCTCTGAGCGCTCTGAGTATTTTTTTGAAACACACCTGCACACTTAGTTGTCGCCATTTTTTTTTTTTTAATTTCCATCTATCAAATGCTTATCTTAAGCATTTTACTCTGTCTGCTCAGTTATTTTATTCGGAGCTCATAGAGCGCACTCTGAACACGCTCAGAACATGCTCAGAACGAAAAAAGAAACACATTATCGAAACTCTGAACACTCTGAACTAAAAAAGAAACACAATTTATTTTTTGACAACTCAGGCTCTGTTCTGAATTAAAAAAGAAAAACGCATATTGTCAGTATAGTACTTTGAGAGTGTCATTAGTATTCGCTCTTGTGTAAATGCCTGTCATTAAGGATCGATTTTGTTAATTATTTTGCCAGTTTCATGACAGAAATTCTGACCATCGTGAAAATCGAGCATTAACCATTTGGATTGAACTAACAATTTTGACGTTAAATTTTTTTCTTGTAAATAAGTGTTGCCTAATAAAACGATTTTTTCGTTTAACTAAATCGAAGTGAAGCTTTTAAAAATGTTATTTTTTCTCTTATTCGGTGAAAAACGCAAAGCTTTTATAGAAAATGAAATGTTAGAAAATCATGGAGATGACATTTGAATCTTTCAACTCGTACTCAACTTTAATCCAACTCGACTTGCATAAAACCATTGGCCCAAAATTTTAAACAGCCTATTATTAGAGTATTATGATACTACTTAACAATTTGCTAACTTTAAAGTAGTTTATTAACTCATTCTTAATTTTAACTATTTTCTAACCCTAATATCGTACTAAAGCAATTTTCTTAATAAACTGTTTCACACACTTTAAACAATGACAGTTCGTGCAAAAAACTTAGTAAACAGACTTTTTTGAAGTTTGTAAGTGTCAAAGAGTCACATGAAGTAAGCACGATACTAAAAAATTAAAATAGGTATTCGATGAATTTAACTTTAATAAGAGGGTTAGTCCAATCAAATTAGTATTTTATATCTACAAAAAATACTGCGTCGAATTTTTTTTTTTTGTTTCTTAAAGAGTACCTATTGGAGAGTGTAAATCCAAAAAGTTCGAACAAAAAACGCCCTTGCGTTGTCCGCCATTTTGAAAAAGGCTTTGGAAAGCTTGAACTCGATTTTCTCGGCTCCTATCATATATAGAGCTGTATTTTTTTTTTAGGTTTGTACGTTAAAACATCTTCTTTAACTTTTGTTGAGAAAAAAATTTGAAACCTCTTTCCAAAAAAAAGTTATCGACGAAAAACTGTCGAGATTTTGAAGTAAGAAATGGTTTTTAACGTTTATCTCGCCTCATGTTCATCTGATCAAAAAAATACTTAAGTTGTTTTTTATAGATCACTTTATTACCTACATTTTGGTATATTTAAATTTTATGTGCGACAAAAACTGTAAGAAATATAACCTGTCAAAATGGCCAATATCCTGCGAAAATTAAAAAAAAAAAGAAATTTACTCACGTTTGAAAATTTTCAAATTTGATTATGTTCATTATGAAATTTAAAGAAACAGTTCAAACTCTTTTCCACAACACCACCGAGGTAGAGTTACGGCGCATTTTTTTTAATATGGGGTCTCCAGGAGGTATAATGCAGATCCAACGATGTTGATAGCAACGTTTTGGGAGCCGCCGGAGAAAAAGTTTTTATTGCGTTGTTCAATGGGAAGGAAAATGGGTCACTGGATTCTTTGCGATATAGCGACTTTGTTAAAACGTCAAAAAAAACTAAGTTTAATTTAATTTACTGGAAGATGAAGACGCATGTGAAGACTTTTCCTCACCTGAAAACATTGAAGAAACTACCATTGACGATCCCAGCACAAACAAAGTTAATATGGAGGGCTCACAGCTGTACCGAACCAAGTCATTTTAAAGATTTCCGCAAAATTGACCTCTATTTAGAGCTGTAATGAACTACATAGTTCATTTAGAGCTACATAGTTCTGAACTATAGTTCATTACAGCTTTAAATAGAGGTCAATTTTGCGGAAATTTTGACGTTGGTTTTGGATTTTTTTAAAATGACTTGGTTCGGTACAGCTGTTAGCCCTCCATATGATCATTGATATCCGCACGCCTAGCCCCCAAAAAAAAAGGAGATAAGAACGACATGAAAAAACTATGCCACATTGAGCTATCGATAGGCTGAAATAGAAACGAAAACGATTGAATCGTGGATTATACCTCCTGGGGACACCACATTCAAAAAAATGCGCCGTAACTCTACCTCGGTGGTAGTGTGGAAAAGAGTTTGAACTGTTTTTTTTAAATTTCATAATGAACATAATCAAATTTGAAAATTTTCAAACGTGAGTAATTTTTTTTTTTTAATTTTCGCAGGATATTGGCCATTTTGACAGGTTATATTTCCTACAGTTTTTGTGGTACATAAAATTTAAATATACCAAAATGTAGGAAATAAAGTGATCTATAAAACACAACTTCAGTATTTTTTGATCAGATGAACATGAGGCGAGATAAACGTTAAAAACCATTTTTCACTTCAAAATCTCGACAGTTTTTCGTCGATAACTTTTTTTTGGAAAGAGGTTTCAAATTTTTTTCTCAACAAAAGTTAAAGAAGATGTTTTAACGTACAAACCTAAAAAAAAAATACAGCTCTATATATGATAGGAGCCGAGAAAATCGAGTTCAAGCTTTCCAAAGCCTTTTTCAAAATGGCGGACAACGCAAGGGCGTTTTTTGTTCGAACTTTTTGGATTTACACTCTCCAATAGGTACTCTTTAAGAAACAAACAAAAAATTCGACGCAATATTTTTTGTAGATATTTCGAATTAATTAATTTAATTTGACTGGACTAGGTAGAGAAAGTATGATGCTATATTCGATTAAAATTTGCAAAATCGTTGTTTTAACCTAGTTTCATACTAAAAGAGCTTTCACATCAACTAAAATTTTGCGTAATTAATTTTGGCTCTAACTCAACTTCAACTAAAATAAAGAACACATCCCTATGCTTATTTAAAAGTCAAATACAATTTATGTTTCAAAAAAGAGATATGTAGTACTTTTCTGAAGGTTTCTGATGTCTTGAATTTGAATCTGTTCTGAAATTTGCCCAACTAGATCAGGTTTGAGGTATTCTTTATTCTAAAATATAAAAAGGATTAACCATTTTCACTGTATTTGAGGTTATGATAAATCACAAATTCACTTGATTTCAAAAAAAATTAATTGGTATAGCCTAGTACGCAGATCGAGACAAGACAAATTTTATCTCTACAATTTTAATCTCTACAAAACTTTTCCAAATCTCGCGCAAAAGTTTGAAGTTGGAGGGATGAAATCTAATTTAATGTGTTTTTTAGTGTATCTCTGGAACGGGTTGTCTTACAAAAGTCGTTCATACCTTTTTGGAATCTCCTCTTGATGTTCTGAAGACAAGCATCACCACCTTTTACATAAAACCAGTATTGACAAAAATCACTTTCGGAAATACGGTGGCTGTCAAAATTTGTCCCGCAAAATTATGCTTGTATCATTCTTTTTCCTGTCAAAATTTAGTGGAGACATTTTGTACAGCAATGCACATAAGTATGAATTTTGCAAAATATCCAGGACAAAATTTGTACCATTTGTACCAAAAAATGTATGGGAGACAAAATTTTTCCTGATCTGCGTACTAGACTTATATTTAAAAGTATTAATCTCAATCATAAAAGCTCTGTTTCAAATTGTCAAGTTTTTTGGTTCTCCTTTGAAGAAATTTTAAATTAGGTGATAGGTATGACGATCATCGGATTTTTTTAATTTCTGAATACTCCACTGTTCAAAACTCAGCACGAGTTGAGTAATGAACGAATAAGTAGAGTAATGAAAATAATGAAGTTGGATTTTAAAGCTGATAAGAAGTGGTTTTAGATGTGGTAAAGAAATGTTTGGAGACAAATTATTTTCGGATGTTACATAACCACAAACAACTCAACAAAAAATGAAGTATTGAGCAATTATGAGCTCCGATTTGAATTACAAAGATCAAAAACCTTGAGAAATAGATGTTTGGTTTAAGATACAGAAAAACTGTTAGGTTTCATTTTTTCTCAAAAATCTGAACAAAGTTATTTGCTCCATGCTCATCAAAACTTAATAGTAAAGTTACTTCGCGCTTCGTAAATCGATCCACATTCGTGTAGTGCGACTAAGAAAGAATATTGAACTTAACAGCACGTCCGAAGTTCGGGTCAAGAGTTAACTGATGAGGTTTTCCTTTCAAAGTTAAAATTGAATGGTTTGTGCAACTAAAGCTGGCAAACCTTCACATAACAAATATACATATATAGTTCCCCACCCCGATTGAGTGTCATACTATTCCAGGCATTCCAAAACCTTCCTGTACTATTATATCATCCACCCTATTCATGTGTCGTTGTTTACCTTGTACATTTTTTCTGCGCTGCCTATACAATTATCAATAAAAAAATCTACCGTTGATCTTCTTGACGGTAGCAGTTTATCGAAACGTCTGCGTAGCAAATTAAGTGTCGTTGAAACGATATCTTCCAAACGGTAGTGATTTCCAATCAGATTAACGTCCAAACGATGAAACCTTTTAGATTTTCAATAAAATTTAAATCTCATTCCGTATTTAGTTAACGATCTCGAAATCAAGCAGTAAAAAGAATTGGTTATGAGCAATTCCAAGTCCACATTATTAAAAACGGATGTCATAATTACCTCGTGTCATTTTTATCGTAGAAAAAAAAGAAGACGAAACATAAGTTCGATGATAATTATTATGAACATCCTTCCAGCTTCTGGTTGACAGCGGGCTAGTGCCAACGGTGACGATGTCGCCTCGTCGCGGTCAAGCTTGTGGTTAATTCTGTCTGTGCTCTGGGCACTAATTACATTCGCCCTGTAACTCTTCAAAGATGCGAGTGTATCTTTGTATCTCATCTAGGCTTGTGCAATTGAGTATTTTTTGCTCAATTTAAATTACACATTTCACTGACATATCAATCTGTAGACCGCAATCGAAGGAGAGTGGGTAAAAGGGTAAATGTGCGCCTCATCACCCATTTACACTTATTTACAGGCAACAACCACCACCGACCGACTCTGTTGGGATTGGGAGGAACAGGGGACGGGTAACGATTTCAAAGATTGCAACCATCTCATTGAAATCAATGACTAATTTAACTAATTGAATGGATGAGAGTATCTACGCCTGACAATTGTCCGACTCGTTGTCTTCTTAGCTCGCAGACCCAAGACGGACAGACGGACGGACGGACATACCGGTTGTAGTAATTAACACTTTGATCTGCTCCTAAATTAGATGAAATCAAATGCTTCCGGCCTAAGTTTTGTTTCAAAGTTTTTCAATAACCGACCAGAGAATTATGGGTGCGACGGCAGAGAACGCTAAGACAAATCAGCATCATCATCATCTTCATCATCATCAGTGGAGGAAAACAAAATAAACATCGTTACGTGTACCCGCTACGCTATGTGTCGCATAAATTAATCAGCAATGATGGTGATGATGTTTTCAACAATGTTGTTGTTTTTAAATCGGAAGTTCCTGTTTAATTGGCAACAACTATGAGTGCATTTTTTTTGCTGTACCTAATTGGAATTTGATGAGACAAGAAGATGATTCCCATTCACATTGAACGTGACCAAGAGGAAACGAAGCATTTTTCAAAACTAATTTCCCCGCTTGTGGAAAGAGGACATCGCCAATTTGAGTCCAAAAACCAATAAAGGAGTCAATTCGCACCCAGCACCGTACAACTTATCCATAACAATGGCGTAATCATAGTGTACAAGAGCAAATAATCAATTTCATGAAAGATAAACTGACACGAACGATCGAAAATTACACAAAGACACCACCATCGAGGTGAGATGGCAAGTAAAGGTAACCGAGGTCCTGATCAGTTAAATTGCTCGACCTGCTTTGATGCAACTTGAATTCTCGAGGTTCAATGCAACAATGTGGAATTCTTTGGGTGTGCTGGCCGAAAAAAATATCGATGAAGTAACTTATTTCACTGAATGTGGATTTCTTCGACAATTAGTAGCACATTTCAAACTCCCTTAGTAGGTGTGTAGGTTATTTGGAAAAACTCGCAAATACCACCGAAGTTAGAGACAGTTAAGAACGATTTTGAACACAACTTTCTGGTTCTCCAATTGACAAACTAAGAAATTGATTTTATTCACTCGAAGGAACATAAATAAAGGGTTTTTCAACAGGGACGCTACAAAAGTAGAGCGACAGGGACAGCAAACGATGCCATATTTTTCGCCGCTCTTTTGACATTTCTCCTTAGTAAGGTTTGCCATTTCATGATGGAAAGATATACGAGCCAACAACGAGTCGAAATTATTAAAATTTACTACCGAAATTCGGAGTCAGTGGCCTCAACGTTAAGAGCACTACGTCCAATTTATGGTCGTCATAATCGTCCTAGCAGATCAACAATTGAGCGTCTAGTGAAAAAATTTGAATCCACAGGCACAGTACAAAATTTTCCCGTGCCAGTGAGACAAAGAAGTGCCCGTAGTGTCGAGAATATTGCTGGGCATCTCTGTGACGTCGTTGTGGCGAATTTTGCGAAAAGATCTTGGCCTACATCCTTACAAGATTAAATTGACGCAAGAACTGAAGCCGCTTGACCACCAGAAGCGTATCGTATGTTCATGAATTGGACTGAGCAACAACTTGAAAATGATTCAGATTTTCATCGAAAAATCATCTTCAGCGATGAGGCTCATTTTTGGCTGAATGGCTTCGTCAATAAACAAAATATGCGGTATTGGTCAGGCAGCAATCCACACGTACTCCATGAGTCATCATTGCATCCCGAAAAAATTACGGTTTGCTGTGGTTTATGGGCCGGCCGGCGGCGTCATTGGGCCGTACTTCTTCCGTGATGATCAAGACCGGCACGTTACTGTGAATTGGGATCGCTACCGTTCAATGATAACCGAATATTTTTGGCCCCAATTGGATGATATGGACTTGGAGGACATGTGGTTCCAACAGGACGGCGCCACAAGCCACACAGCGAATGTCACAATCAATTTATTGGAAACCAAGTTTGGAGAACGTGTAACAGATTTGTTGGTGTAATTTCTTTTCTGTTTGAATTTTACCGTTATTTTCACCTTTTGATTTGCGCGTTTGAATTTAGCGTTTATTTTACGTACTTCTCAACAGTCGTAAAAGTAAGTTTTATTTAATAAAGTTCATTAAAGTGTTGGGTAAAAATGCCAAAAATCAACAAATCGAAAAAGTCTAATATTAAAGTGGTTCAACAGCATTCCTGAAAAATGCTTCACAATTAACGGAGACACTATCTTTTGCAAAGCGTGTGATAAAAAGGTAAAAAATTAATATTCACCTTATGCAAACCAAATTTTAAATTGCTTACGAATTTTAAAACTCGTTCTTCGAAATATTTGTTTGCAGTAAGCGTGATAGTTCAATTCAAAGTACATTCTAATGTTTTATTTTTATATTTTAGATTCCTTGCGAAAAAAAATTTCAATTGCAGCAGCATATTGGCACTTCACTTCACAAAAGTCAAAAGTATGCAACGACGAAAATGCGCATACTTCTTCCGACACGTCCTTTACCAACAATTCCAATAGTGAATTTAAAATGGATTTATGTAAAGCGTTGGAATGTGCTTAGCAATGCAACATTTAAAATTTTTATAAGAAAATACACAGGACAAACAATTACAGACGAGAGTACGTTACGAAAGAGCTATTTAGATAAATGCTACGAACTTTCAATTAAAGAAATCCGCAACAATATCAAATATGAAAGCGTTTGGATCTCAGTGGACGAAACAACAGATAAACAAGGGCGATATGTCGCGAATCTGATTGTGGGAAAATTAAGCGAAAATGAAACATCATCGTCACCTTCATTTTTATTATAGTGTAAACAGTTACAAGAAGTAAATAATGCAACTGTTTCTCGATTTGTGAACGACAGCATTCGTATATTGTGGCCACATGCGAATGAGTGAAAAGTTTTGTTACTTTTGAAGGACGCTGCGGCATACATATATGATAAAAGCTGGGAAAAATTTAAGTGTTTTATCCGAACCTGATACACGTAACTTGTTTGGCACACGGTCTGAAAAAGTAAGAACATCGTTTCCTGTCGCTAACTCGTTCATATCCTGCGTAAAAAAAATTTTCATAAAAGCTCCGCTCAGGGTACAAATCTACAAGCAAATCCTTGATAAGGATTTACCACCAGAACCGATCATAACCATGGTTAAAGCCAGCATCATTTTATGCAGATAACATGGAGGGAATCATAGAGGTAAGCTTTTTGTCCTCAAACATTATTTTAAATACAACCGGTTAGTCATTATTTTTGGAAAGCGGCAAAATGCTTTTTCTTTGATTTAAAAAAAATTAAATTTGCATTTTATGTTCTTGAAATCCTAAACCCTGAAGATGCTGAATCGATAAAGTGTGCAATAGAGCTTATTAAAAAGCCCCATCAGGATTTTATATATATAAAATCAAATTTTGAAAGAATTGCCGAAATTATAACTTGGAAGCGAAGGAGTTACCATTAGCAAAGTCCATGGATTTATTTTAAAGAAACCGAAAATATAGTCCAGAATATAAAGTGATTTTGGAATGATTCTTAAGGAAAAATTTGAAGCAATTTTAAAAAGAAATCCAGATTTAAAAATAATTTCAAAAATAAATAATATTTTAAACCTCGATGAGCAAGATTTGTCTGGACTTGAACCAGTCACAAACGAAAACACCATTAAATATGTTTGCTCCAATTACTTCCTGTGATGTTGAAAGAAGCTTTTCCGCATATAAAATGGTTTTTGGAGAGAAACGCCAAAGTCTCTCAATCAGTAATTTGGAGAAAATTATGGTTGTATATTGCAATACAAATTATGTTGAGTAGTAAATTAATAAAATTTCAATACGTAAAAACACCGTCTAATCCGTTTTTTAATAGTTTTTTATTTTTGAAATTTTTGCATATTTTGCATATTTTTTTCATAGACTGCATACATTTGGCATATATTCCACATATGCATTTCATGCAAATATGCAAAAAAAAATAAAATATGCATATCGTTTTCTACTCCATTTTCAATGAAACGAACCTTGGTGTCATTAGAACTTAATTATCTTAATTTTTGAAAAATATGCAAATATGTAAATTCCGAGGTCTACTCATTATTAATGTAGAAAAAAATTATCAATAAACGTTTTAAAACCATAAAATTTAAACATCATCCTAGTGACGCACTTTTTTATACTTTTTATACTCTTTTTAAGTAGTTCATTATTTGATCTTGGGAAATTCTAATGATCAATTCTTATTAACCCTTTAATTTTATTAATTTCTTATGGAATGCGTACAGGTAGTAAATGTTTTCGGGCACAAAATGTCCACAAGGTAAAGAGAGCGAAAATCTATTGTAAATTTTATGGTCTCATCCTAGTGATTGGCAGAGTTGTAAAAGAATGCAATATTATGGTATTGCATTCCGAAAAGTGACACTCATTCAACTGTTTCTTCGGAAATGCAATAGAATTTATCATCTCATTCTTTTAACTTCAGAAATCCATTCCCATTCTATTTTGAAGTCTTAAATAATGCAATCATCAAAAGCAGACAAAAGACTTTAAATAAAAGAATGCATTCTTTTTTTACTGCTTGCAGTCTTTGAAAAGTCTTTTACATTCTTTGCAGTCTTAAAGTCTTTTAAATGCATTCCATGTATTGAAGTCTTTATACTGCTTTGAAGTCTTATTACTAATTGAAGACTTTTCACTGCTTATGAAAGCGTTTCGACTACTGTTGAATGTTATAGATTTCAACAATTATTTTAAATTTCCACTTAAAATTTTGACCGACTTGAAAGCAGTTAAAAAGCTTTCAGTAGCAAAAAGGATTCAATCAATAAAAAGACTTCAAAGCCTTAAAAAGACTTAAATACATTGAATGCATTGAAAAGACTTTAAGAATGCAACGAATGTAAAAGATTTTGAAAGACTTCAAAGAATGCAAGCAGTCCAAAAAGAATGCATTCTTTTGATTTGAGTTCATTTGACTACTTCAGTTTGAAAGTCACAATACTGAGGTTAAATCAAAAGACTTAAAAAAAAAGTCTTTCCATTTAATTAACTGCAATACTAAAAAGACTGCATTTTTTCACATCTCTGGTGATTGGCAGTGTATGTATGTAATTCTTAAAATTTTTACCCAGCGTCCAACCAGCGAAAATTTTTGTGCAAGTTGAATTTTGGTGGATCTTGTTCAGGACAATGCCCTTTGTTACGTCCAAAAGTTCTCAAAAATTCCGAGATAGATTTTAACCCCCATCTAGAAAAAACACGGCCGCCATCTTAGATTCTTCGGTTGTATTTTGGAAAATAACTGCAATAGTTATCAAAAGGATCAGTTTAACTGCCGAAATCAGAGGCACACAAATTAAATATCTTTTAATTAAAAAAAAAAAACAATATTTAGATTTGCCCGTTTTTTTTTGGAACCAGACATTTTTTAGAAGATTAAAAAAATAGTTTTACATTCAAACATGACGGTATCTAAGTACATATTACAATGTACACGTACTCATAAGCTGAGAAACTGATTAATGTCCCCGTTGTTGCTTCTATCCTACTTACGTATTGAAATGTGCTCCAAAATGCTAAGATTTTTTATTGACACATCAGCATTTTACCAAAATCCAATCAAATACTGCGAAATCCGGACCGGAATACAATTTCAAACACCAAACCAATCATTATTTCCATTTGATTATTATATGCGCCAATGAGCAAACCTTTTTTTTACGCCGATGCACGATTCAATCAACACAAATAGGTGTAAATCAGAAAATCATACACCATTGTTCCGTTTCGCGCACAGTTTGATTGTCTGAAAATCAAACTTAGAACGGGTTGCTTGCGCTTTCACCCGACGCGTACCCAAAGGGTTCACCGCAGAGGTCCTCAGTGTAGAAGCAACAAATTCTAGGGCCAAAGTGTCTGCCAAATGATTGCACGAGAGATCGATTTGCATTCGAAAGGCTGACGATGACGGCGGCGACGAAGGCGACGAAACCAGTGCAACAAACCGCAAGCCGCAACATTCCCATTTGATTCTGTGGTAGCGATGTGGATGCAGTTGTTGAAAAATACATGATCTTCGACTGGGGTAATCTGTTGTGAAATAAAAGAAATCCAATTCAACTAGGAACCGTCTTGAATCTCTTGGGGATTCGAGTATGTCCTAGTTGATGCGAGGTGAGGTGATTTAATGGTCGCACTTAGACCGCAGTTGTGCACTCTGTGTGACCGTTTTTTGGTTGCCAGACCACCAAAAGCAATTGAAAATTTAAGTTGATTGCATCCGTCGTTGTTGTTGTTGTGGTTTTTGTTTTTGAAAACGGCAGCGAACGTGATAATCATCTCGAACCCTATTTTCACATTTCAAAAGTCATCAACACTTTGTTTTGCCTCCCTTCCCCTTTGATGACGATGACTGTGACGATAACAATCGCAAGTGAAGTTTATCGGTTTTGAGAGACGACGATTATTGCTCATGAATTTATGGCTTCCTTTTTAATGGTTTTCCTTTAATAGTTCCCTTGTGGAGGTTAAGACTGAATTAAATAATTATGGCAATCGGAAATCCATGGGAGTAAATTTAGGTATTTATGCATCAAAGTATTTAAATAAATTCTTAGTTCTATAGAAATGCACAGGCACACCTGGCTGATGGACATTGAAGTATTCACAACGATTGCTTTTCAGCTTTTAATTAGTTTCGAAATGTTGATTATATTTTGTTATTGGACAAATAAGGTCAGACTGAATGGTTTTGTTTTCGCATGGATAGGGGCAAGGTATTAAAATGGCATTGAATCGTTAATGTAAAATCTTTTCATTTCGGCTAAAACCGAGCAGCGATATTCGAAGTGGATTATATCCTCTCCTGTATATTACAGACTAGAAATGATTGTGTAGTCATTTTTTTTGTGGAACGAAGATTCAAAAAAATTTCAATTAGTTAAAGCTAGGTAATGGTTGAATACAAATTTTCCTAAACTGGTTATTTTTGGTAGCCCCCTTGGAACAATTTTTGTTGGTTTTTGATTTTCTCGAAAACTATAGAACGGATTTTAATAATTTTTTTTAAGCTGAAGCTCCTCCAAAGTTTGAATATTATTGCGTATTCAAATTTTCAAATTTTTTTGTTTTGGATTTTTAAAAAGTTTTCAAAATTGTTTTTTGGAAACTCAATATTTCGAAAACCCCGAACTCGATTTTTTTCAAACTTGATAAGTTAAATTTTCTTAATATAATTTACAAGATTTGAGAAAAAAAAATTGTTTTACCTAAAAATAAAGGTACCCACCATGCAAATGTTATAAAATGGTTTTCGAAAATCGTATTTTTCTCGAAAACGGTTCCGAGAATTTTGATAAAATTTTTTTTCATTCTTCTAATTTTTACGATCCATAATTTAATAAAAAAAAATGAAATTAATTTATTATTGACCTACCTACCTACCATGGAACGCTTTTTACGAATTTTGAATTTCTCATTATCGGCAGAACGGATTTTAATAAAATTTTTCATAGAAAATCTTCTAAAAAGTATAAAAATGATTGCATTTCAAGACTTTAAATAAATTTTTTTTTGAATTTTTGAAAAAAATAATCAATTTTATTTTTTGAAAATTCAGTATCTCAAAAACGGCTAATTTTTTTTTTTTGAGATTTATTTTTTATTCCTACAATATTAATTTGGCATACCAAAATTTGTTCTTAAAAACGTTTTAAGAATTTTGTTTATAAAAGCATATTTTTTTAAGAAACCACTACAACGAGTTTGTTCTTGCATAAACTAATATTAGCTTGAACCACATGTTTTTAGCACCAACTACTAAAGGAGTTGTTTTAGTCATTTAAAAATGAATTTTATACTTATGAACAATTTTTCTCCATACTTCATCCAACAAAAATATGCAGTACACGTTTTATGGGAGAGCTTTTTCAAAATCAGTAGCGTGCTATATTTTTGCACCATACTAAATTGAAAGAACTCCTCCATAATGAAGTGTTTGTGCGAAAAGCGTCCATTTAAAATCAACACTACGACAACTCTGTGAGAGCTTTAGTGAAGGGCAGATTTATGCAATCCACTGTAGCCAGAATGCGAGGCAAACGTCCTATCTTGCCCACACGGCATATTTTTGTTGGACAGAGTATAATAACACAAATTTTTGAAATTTGTAGTATTTTACATAAGAGCAAGTTCGTGCGACCCAGTCGTGCATTTTATTTCTCCAGTTTTTCTCCTAGAGATTGTGGTTCAATCGACTGTATAGGTTTTTATGAACTGAACTAGTTGGTTCGTCTACACTCTTTTCTATTACGTTTGTGGACTTTTGAAATGAGATCATACATATAGCTTTGGTATGTACTCACTATAATCTTGGACATCAAGGTTTAGCTGTATTCGACACCATGGGCTTAATACGTGTCATTCCTCATATCAGCTGTTTTTTTTACTTATAGCATCAAGAACTATCTTGTTTGAGAGTTTTTCATTAGACATTCTAAGGACGTTAAGGATGTAATCGACATTCAACTTAAGGGTTTGTATAAGAAGGGGAGGCAACCCGGTTTCCAGCATTACCATATAGTTTGGAGGATTAGATGTGATATGAACAATTCTTTGTCAGAAATTTTTTTAGTTTTAATTCTTCATAGCCCCATACGTGTGTATAATATGATGGTCTCTAAAACTGCTTGAAAGATACGGAACTTGTTGCTATGACTAATGTTTTAATTAGAGAAACAGGTACTCTATTTGGCAGCAATTGCCGTCTTGACTTTTGCGAACTTATCCTTTAAGTGGTTCTTAATATCAAAATTTTTGGTCATAAGCACTCTAAGATAATTGTACTCATTTACAACTTCAATGCTTTCTTCCTTATGGCGTTATTCATCATTGCTACGATTTCTCCATTTTTCTTTCCTAAATATTATAACTTTGGATTTTTCGAATTAAGTTCCAGGCTCTACAGTATTCACTCAACCGATTTACCATAAGTTGTAATGATTCAAAAGAGGATGCCAGTAGAACAATGCCATCGGCAAATAACAGAGCTTTGAAATCTAGAACATCGTTTTGTATACCACAAAGGAACTATTTGGTCAGATCCTCAATAAAAAAAAGAGCAAACAGCGAAGGGCTCCGTGTCCAACCCTGTCGAATTCCTTCGCGTGTCTGAAACCAATCTGACAATTCTTCAGCATTTTGCTGATTTTGTCTTGTCAACATCCAAGACATTCCCATTTCATAATGCTGACTATAAGTCCACAAAAAATGTGTACAATTTAACACCTTCATTTAGAAACGGCTCTGCAATACTATGTTTGAAAAAAAAAAATTATTCACTTGTCGAAGATCCTGCTTTTTATTAGCTTGATATTCGCTAATGAGGTTATTACCCGTAATCCATGTTCTAGGACCAGACGGTTCATAAAAATCTCTTTCGAAGAGTTTAAAAACGATATACAGTTTTGCCCAAAAGTGTTAGGCACCCTATATTTTACGCTCTATTCTCTTGGAGAATGAATTGTTCGCGTACTGCCGTGCAAAATGCCTTAGATCGGTTGCAGAAAACTGGATCCCATCTAAATCGTAAGAAATCTGGTAGGAAAAAAGTAACCACGGTAAGAGAAGATCTTAATACGAAAAAGAGATTTTAATACGAACCTCTATAAAAAAAAAAAACATAAAAAAAAACATCAAATGAGCTAGTTGCTGACATAACACAACGTTGTGGGAAACAGATTTCGGCTGGAACCGTTAGAAGGAGACTCGGAGAAGTTGGATTTAAAGGTTGCAAGGCGATGAAAAAGCCATGGCTCTCAGAAAAAAACAGAAAGTTGCGGCTAGAATGGGCAAAAAAATACCAAAACTTTACTGAAGAAGATTGGAGTAACGTTTTGTGGTCAGATGAATTAAACTTAAGCATTATAATGAAGCCCCGAACTCGGAAACTTTAAAAACTGTTTTAAATTGCCATCCACTTAGTTATTTTGAGCTTTTGAAAAAGGTTATTTTTTTTTATTTTTACAGGTGTTTGGAAACCCTGGTGTAACCTTTGTGAGGCGGCGAGTTGGTGAGGAATACAACACAGAATGTGTAGTTCCAACCGTTAAACAAGGAGGAGGAAGCGTTATGATCTGGGATTGCATGGCTGTGGACGGAGTGGCAAAATGTTCATTTGTGAGGGTCGCATGGACTCAAAAAAATACATTAATTTGATGGAAAGCACCCTGATGCCATCCTTCCAGCATATTTTTGGTGATACAAAAATGCGGGGCGTGTTGTTCCAGCAAGACAATGCACCCTGTCACAAGTCTGCCCTCTCAATGAAGTGGTTTGCTGAAAATGCCATTGACCAGCTTCCATGGCCTGTCCAGTCCCCATATCTGAACCCAATTGAGCATCTATGGGGAAAAGCGTAAAGTCCGACAATACCCAACAACATCAAAAGAGATGCTCAAAAAGGTTCTTGAACAAGAATGGCTCAAAATACGTTCTGACGAATCCCGTAAACTCGTAAGCTCTATGCCTAAACGAATAGCAGCAGTCATAAAAGCGGGGGGCGGGGGTGACCATACAAAATATTAAATTTTCTTTAATACAAAAAAATTTACATTTCTGCATACTTGTTTTTTTTTTTAATTTTACTTGGTTTTAAAATTATGGCATCTTTTTGGGGGTGCCTAATACATTTGGCCAAGACTGTACATACCTCGATAATTTGGCGGATCACTTGCACTACCATTTTTATGTTTAGGAAAGATTAATGATTTTGTGAACAGATGCTGAATCTGACCCCATCCATCACTTTGTTAAAGATGATTGAAAGTTTTTTAGTAGAGTTTTTATATTCCATATTTATAAAATTCTACAGGAATCCCATCAGATCAAACTCTAGATTTTGATCAGACTTGACATTACGATGATATGGAAGACGAAAAAAGTCGGTCTCCTGTCTGTCTATCTGTTCGACTATAGCATAAACGGATCGGGCCTTTTCCTTTAAACATTGTACATAGCATATAATTTTATTCGTAATTTTAGAAAATATTCTTTTCTCAAAACCAGTTTCACAGATTTTTTTTTAATTAAAAAAAAAACCTATTTAGTAAAAGTTAGCTAATAGTTGAAAAAAATTCGAAAAACGATTATTATGGATACCCCCAATAAACTTTTTTTGGATTTTCTCAAAAATGGTGCAATTGTTTTTTATCAATTTTGTTGCGCAAGAGCTCCTTAAAAGTCTCAATAATATTGTGTATTAAAATTTCTAAAAATTAGTTTTTTAATTAAAAAAAAATTTTAATTTTTTTTTAAACTTTATATTTCGAAAGCCTCATGCTTGATTTTTTTGAATCTTGATAATTAATATTTTATAGTCAGCCCTATCACAGGCCCCGACGTAGTAGATTCGTAGTACGAATCCCGAAAAAAGGTATCACAGCTCCGTTCGTATCGAAAAATTCTGCTACGAAATTCGGAGTTGTGAAAATTGGTATCACTAGCCCCGAATGAATAGGAAGTTTGACAGATTATTCTACGAACAGTTTTTTTGGTAGGAGCTACATTCAAAGCTAGACATAACAGTTTTGTCTACCGAGGTGAATGCGTAAAAATATAAAAAAAAGCAAAAATGTAAGTTGAAATACAAAATTATTGTGAAAAATATAAATTTTTGTTTTTAAAAGGTCCAACAAAGTTATAACCAATAAAACACAATACCAAAGGCTATTGGATTTGCTCGAAGAAAACCCTGACATTGCTCAAGGATTCACCAAAGCAACAAAAGAGGAAGTCAACGTCTTTTGGTATAAAGTAAAAGAAGAACTAAACAGCCTTGGTCCACCTGTTAAAGATGCCAGCAGCTGGAGAAAGGTACATTTACATAATGCTGCAAATAGAACCGACTAATGTTTCTCTTTATTAGGTATGGTTGGACTGGAAGGCGTATGTTAAAAGGAAATTAGTAGAAAATAAAAAAGAAATCAAAGCTACAGGTGGTGGAATGAACAAAATGCATTCTTTTTCCAACCTTGAAGAAAGCGTTATTAAGTTAACTGGTCTTGAAACGTCAACTAGTGGAATCAAAGGTTCTCGTTCGTTTGGCATGAACAGTTCTTTGGAAGATCCAAATCAAGAACCTAACGAAGATATTGGAGAGAGTTCAAATGCAGATGTGTCAATGTCCTCAGACGTTGCTGATTCGGGAAGTGTTCGCCAACGCCGACGTCTTCCACCTAATTTGCAACAAAACCAATCCAACGATACCGCCAACCTTTTGCGGGAACAAATGGAACTTCAAAAGGAATTTTATCGCAAAACAGAAATGTTTTGGGAAAAGCAAGACAAAAATGCAGAGGATATCTCAAGCAGCTTGCGTCGAATAAATAGAGGAGTGGAAAAAATCTGTGAATTGAAGAAAAAAAGTCTTGAAGAGTCCCAGAGACATAATAAAATTAAAGAAGAACTCCTACAGCGTAAAATTGAGCTGAAATTAAAAATGATTCAAATAGAGGAGTCAAAATACATACCCATATAATGGATGATCGAGATTTTATTTATTTTTTTTTATGAATTTTGATTTTTTTTTCATAGTACATATTTATTTTGTTTATGTTTTGAATTAAAAAAATTGAAAAGAATTGCAATGTCTTAAGTTAATGCACTCAAAATGTTGTCTCTTATTTGGGTTGCTACATTTTGGTAATTCGACATTTCGTCGCTTTCTTCACTTCCTTCTTCAATTTCACCTACAGGTTCAACTCGTTCAAAATCATCCTCCACCATAAAATAAATGCATATGTTATGCAAGGCACATGCAACATTGATGATTTGTGCGGCTTTTTGTGGAGAGTAATGTAGTTGGCGTGCTGACAGTATGCACCTTGACCGATTTTTTAAAACTCCAATAACTCTTTCCACCATATTTCGCGTTTTGCTGTGCTTTGTATTGAAGTTGCTTTGAAGACTCCCGGCCTCAGGGCAACGATATGGGGTGACAAGCCATGGCTCGAGAGGATATCCGGCATCACCTTGAATAAAATGCAAAGCACTGGTAGATACTTAAATATGAAATATATTTGAACTCTACCTAAAACCCAGGTGCCTCTTTCGCCTTCTCGGAATTTTGTCATGAAATGTGCCCTCGCCGCACTAAGATTCCACACATGAGAATCGTGGTTTGACCCTGGATATCTTGCATCAATGAATCTAATGCGCATCTTGTTATCACATATCTAACACAAAATATATAAGTATATACATACATATATACGTATTATGGCAAAATACATATTTTTATTCATACCACCATAGCATTAAGGCTGTAGTATCCTTTTCTGTTGTAGTATAAAAATTTTTCTTCCGCTGGTGCGATAATTTTTATATGGGTTCCATCGACGCACATGATAGTTCCTGGGAAATTTGCTTTTGAATAAAAGTCAAGTTTAGCTTCACGTTTTTCAGCGTCAGTCATTTCTAATTTTATCCATAATGGACACAGTCTTTTTTCCAAAATATTTAACACAGTTTTCAAGTTTGTAGAAAATGTAGACTGTGCCATTCCAACTTCAAAATCCTTTCCAACGCCGTATTGATATCCTCCTTCTGCAAGGAATCTGAGGACAGCTGCGAGTCTACTGATAGGTGTAATTGAAAATGAGAACACACACGGGTCGAGTTCTTGATCCAGCTCCTCCAATATGTACTTAAAGGCTGCTTTATTCACCCGATAATTTTTTCTGAATCTGGATATCCATAACATTGTTATAAAGTTTGAGAAGATAAATATAAATTTTACTTACATTTTGTCATCAACGTCAAATGGGTTAAATGCATCCCTTAAAATTTTTCTTTGTATTTTTAATGCGTGTTTCCGTTGCAAATTTTCCTCATCAATTGCAATAATTGCAATTGCGAATGAATCCATTTAAAAAAAATAAAAACCAATATATACTCGTAAACCACAAGAAACATTTAATTTTTGTTTTGATTTTCACATTTTGACGTTTGCCAGCTGATTCCGAAAGTCCGAATAAATAGTTTCTGTGTGGCAATGCTTTTTCACATTTCGTTCGGGGCTTATGATATGAATTTGTTCGTATTCGTAGCGGAACGAAACGTTCGGAACTTCGCTACGAGGGAGTCTGTGATAGGGGTGAGTATCTCCAAAATACATGAAAAAAAAATATTTTACACAAAAATAAAGTTACCCGCTATTCAAATGTTAAAAAACTGTTTTCGGAAATCTTATTTTTCTCGAAAACGAAACCCAGAATTTCGACTTTTTTCTTTCGCTTAATTTTTAAGATCTATAATTTGATAAAAAAAAATAAAATAAGACATTACTGACTGTATATCTTCCATATAACCATTTTTTCGAATTTGGACTTTCTCATTATCGGCATAACGGATTTTAATGAAAGTTTTTATAGATACAAAAATTCAAAATTATTTTCTTAAAATGTTTTTTTTTTTTTTAAATTTTATACATAGGAATTCGTTTTTATTTTTTTTTTTCAAGAAACCGTTATATGAGTTATCGCATAAATTTATATTTGATTGAGAAATCACATGATGATGTTTTTAGCTCTAACTACTAAAGTAGTTGTTTTAGTATTTAAAAACTTAATTTTATGGTTTAAAAGATTTTCTCTAATAAAATTCTTCTTTTTTAAAATCTAAGTCTATTACATAAGAACAAGTTCGTGCGACCCAGTCGTGCAAGTGGGTCTTTTGTTCGAGCAAAATTTCGTGCTCAAAGTGGTGGATAAATTCGACTCGACTGGTTCAGCCAACAACCGAATGTCAATAAAACGCAAGGTATTCCGAAAATATTGCCGATGTGCACGTACAAGAACTCGGCCTTTCGCAGACCACAACCTGGTGGTGGAGATTTTCCTTCTGCAAGGCCATGCTGATGAGGGGTAATATCAATTGATTCGCAAACTATGTTTTCACAAATTTACAAGATACAGGATAGCTTTGCAATACTTTTATGATTTTCAATATTACACTTGTTTGCTTTCTTATGTAACGGTATAATGGACTCTTGTATCCAGCTTCTCCATTCCAGCTTCTGACATTCTTAGTTTATATGGAACAACTTTGAGGGCTGCACCACGCAATTGCCATTCATATTATTTATTGCGAAATATGCCTGTTGTTGCCCATGCACCTCTCCACTTAACACCGGAAACATCACCGCATTTATAAACGCAAACCAATGCGATTTTCTACCCTACTCGAAGAAACCTAAAGCCTTGTCTTTTTGAATACAGACCTCGGCACGATTGGATCGCCAATCTGTTGGTTAACAAAATTTTTCCCAACACCTGCCATCAGCGTAGATCTCCAAATCCTACTAAACTATGCTCAACATCGTTAATAATTCACAACGAAAACTTAAGAGTCCAAGGCGACTTCCTTGTGGGACGTCTGATCTTACGCTTATAGAATTGGAAGTCTAATATTTCGCCAGAATCGTTTGCTATTGCATCAATTTTATAACCTAATTCTATGGCACAATTAATATTAGACGCAAATTCAGTTGATCTGAAAAAAAGTTATTTATAACGAAGAAGTAAGCTATTATAAACCAGGCACTTAAATACTATACAAATACAACAAAGTTGAGCAACCGGCCTATAGTTCGAGATATTACTCTCAGTTTTTTTTTATAGATTGCGATAGTGAAAGAATCTTTCTTTGGGAAACATATCACAATAAATGGATAGCGGAAATATAATAGTAAGTTAGGTTAGGTGGACGTGCAGCAGGAGAGCCGACACACTTAGACCATAAGTTGGTCCATTGTGGTACCACATTGAATCTCGGAGTATTTCTCCCAAATTTTGAACCATGTACACAGAAGGTTAGGGATAGATTCCTCTTCTTCTTCGTCCATGCAGCTTCTGCAGAATGAGGAGCCTATGTACGATCTGCTTAAAAATATTAAACGTTTGGTGCGCTTCAGATCAAGCAGTGGCCAAACCTGTTTTGTCGCCAAGCAGGTGGTGATATTGTTCCACCCAAGATTTGTTCTCTGTGCAGCATCTTGCTTTAGTATAAGTGTACACGTACCCATGGGAATACCTATAACTGTATCATTGTTCCACTTTTGGGCAATTTGTCAGCTTTACAATTTCCTGAAATGTCCCGCTCAGCACCTAGGAGAGGTGAATGTTAAACTACTGCGCTATCTTCATCAGAGGCAATCGGCATTTAGGGGCTGGTATTGAGCTACTTGAGACAAGAGATTTAATGGCTGCTTGGATGTCCGATTGATTGAAATATCGTTTTCTTTAAGCCAAGACAGGATTTCTTTAATCACAAAAAGTTCCGCTTGGAACCACGCTGCAGCGTCTGAGTATACACCTCCACCAAACACGTCATTAGTTTTTGATCCATCGGTGTAAAAATGGATAGAATTTTCTTCCAGTAATGCCATGTCCTCCCAGATTTCTCTAGAAGGGATGGTTACCTGAAAGTTTTTATCAAATTGAATTGAATGAGGGATGGTACGAGTATAATCAATGCAATTTAGAAGTGAACCAAATGAGTTCAGAATGATGGAATGGCCAATTTCATTATTGATTCACTGCTAGGACGCTTTTAGACGAATAGCTGTGTTTGCAGGCGTTTGTATGCCAAATATATCGGCGGATCTTAGATGGAACAGAATTTGCAGTGCAGCGGAGGGAGTTGTGCCAAGTGATCCGCCCATGCACAGGCAAGCTGACCGTTGGACCTTGCTTAGTATTAAGCAATTAGTGTTTTGTCAGTAACTGTGAGCAGTCACCTTTAAAGCGGCGAATACACACGACACTTGTGTGCACACCGGTGTCGGTGTACGGAAATGTGTGCCGTCTGTGGGCTGGTGCGCACACCGATTTTCGGTGTCAGACACCGTGAGTAAAATCAAAAGTTTTTGATTTTTGGTGTCGGTGTGTCGATGGGGTATGGGAATGTGCGCGCGCATTAACTATTCAGTTGCAGCTGAATCGTTGTGCTGGGACGCTGTGGAGTGCAAAATTTTAATATTTGATTAAATGGCACTCATTTTAAGATCTTTCCGCTTAGAAACATTTTGCAAAACTGAATGCTACACCGATGTATGCACACAAATGTCATGTGTATTGGCCGCTTAAGGATGAGGAAAATGTTACCATCACTGACGATAGACATAATATCAATGCAAAAGAAGCCTGGAGCAGCCTTTCGTATACCTTAATAAGTCAAGATCTACTTCAGTGTTAGTAGACGAAAATGCTTGTTTCAAAAAATCGGCGAAATAATTGGAAATAATTTTCGGATAAGGAAAGAATACCAACGCCGAGATCATACGAGGAATAACTTTGACAATCGCTACTTCTTTGGGCTAAGAAAGCAATTGAGCGCCAAAGTTTTCCCTTGAGAAACTAAGGTACCTCTAATTATCCTGGTCCTGATACATGGGGAAAATTTAGATGAGAACTATATTAAGGCTGTTTTGAAAGCAACATTCTGAATAATTTTTGGCCCCGTCTACATAGAAATCCGAGAAACTTATGTTCAGAATGCAACCCCGAGTTACAGTTCAGTAGAGGGAGACCGAAGATCAGATGGCACACACAATTGAAAAAGGACATTAATCAAGATGTGGAGAGAATTAATTTAATATGAGATATCAAAGCACTTTGATATCGAATGGTTTGCAGATCAGTGTTGCGGAAATAACCCAGTAAGGCAAAGTATTCTACATTCGAATAGTACGGCTAAAGAAATAACCTCTTCAGTTTCTTTGATGCAAGTAGCATTAATGGATATTGGCGTGGGTAGGTTTATGGGTCAGTCGCTTGTGTGATTCTGTCCTTTATTTCCTCTTCTCACGAACTGACTCTCTAATCAAACTCTTATTCCTTTGCATCGAATCAGTTTCACCATAAGCTCAATTAGAATAGAATGTGTGATGGCTTAAGAACTCTTGTATTAACCTGTGAGAAGGATTGTCAAGTTGTGTCAGATGAAATTGTATATTCTGTTTTCTTACTATTATATGCCCACGGCTTTTTGAAATGTGTGATTATACAGTGTGAGATAGCATGTCATATGACTTTAAGGAGAAATTCCTTGTATTGAATATTCAAATTGCATGCTTACCCTCATTAAATTAACCCAAATTAGTGTCCATCTAAAAGGGTAACCACAATTATTATTACTTAACATCTATAAATTAGAAATATTTTAACACTCTTCAACCCAAAGTCTTTAATTTATCCCAAACAAAAATGTTCACCCCTATGCCTATATTTCAGCTCAATGTGCAGTGTGAACTCCCAAACAATGCACTCTATGATCTTATCACTGTAATTTCGTTGTTCTCTAATCAAATCACCATTTGCGTCCACGATGACCATTTATTTCTAGCTCTAAGCAGCACCAAGGCAACACCTCTCCTCTACACTTCTCTCTGCGGGTAGTTTTATCGTAGATAAATTTTCCAGAATTTTATTTAATTAAATCATTTGTCGAAATAGAGTCTCGCTGGGCCGTGCGTGGCTAAAGGGGTACACTCCGCCTAGTGTTTTATAGTTCTAGCATTGGGTCTCATTAAATGGCCGGATGATGAATGACCCGTACGTCCAACGGCCACCAGTTCAGCATCATTCAGCTTGTTGTTTGTTTCTCAATTAGGGGACTTTCTATAAAGTCGCCCGTCATTTTACAAGCAAATTAAAAAAATATATATATTCATACGTAAGTAATAACTTTACGACTTAAAGATGCTGGCTTTTTAGTGAAATGATGATTTTTCTACTTTCAGTGGTGTGTTGGCCCATTATTATCATGCAATTTGTCTTCGCACGCGGTTTATGCGATTTTAATTACGCTTCTCTAGGTATCTTAGGTCAATTTAAAATAGGAAGAGAATATTATTGCACTTTGTAACCAGTGAACTACTGAAGATAACTTGATTTTATGGGGCTTTCGATTGTGAAAACTTTGTTTAAAAATAGTTACTTTGTGTCATCACAACTTATGATTTTGAAGAAAGGGATCTATAAGCACACGTTGGGCCACAACCCGAATCTATCAACCTCCATTCGATACCCACCGGCTCAAGAAATTGGAACTTTCCGAAATATCCATTTTAAATAATTTAAACACTTTTGAAACAGTACCTACAAAATGTCTAGAGATGAATTGTAAAAAAAAGTCTCTTCTTGAATTCTTGAAGTGCAACTGGTCGCATTTTTGTTTTTTTTTTTATTTTTATCTTGGAAGCAGTCCGTCTGATAAATAATTTACTGCAAAATTAATGTAATGTTTTTTATATACTCGTATTTTATATAATTTTCGAATCGATAGTTTGAACTAATATTTGTTACTATCGAAAGAAATTCATATGTTTTTAATGTTAAGCTTTACTTAAACTATCAGCCAGGTTAAAAAAATCGAGTGAAATCGAAATGAAAACAAATTTCCAAATCGAGTGTATCTGTTCTCAGTGTTCCACATTTCACTCACTTTCATGATTTCTAAATCCTTTCATCGTTTTCCATTGGTTTTACTCGAGGATGCACTTATTCTGAAATCCATTGGAACGGTGCTAACTACTTCTACTCAACTTTGAAATTTTGTAAAAGAGTCGTATATGTCATAAATAAAACAGTGTTCCCGCAGAAGGTACGTAAAACACTTCGCATGTGATGGATACATAATGTCCAACGTCACAAAAGGGACCTATTTATTTCTGTTACTCATAGTTACCGACGTGTTCAAGGTGGCGCAAAATTAATCACTCTATCTGAATTCTGAAGATGTTATAATTTTTGCAAATGGCGTCGTACGTCAACTATATTTGACATTTGTGAACCAGGCAGCTGCAGAATACAAACAAAGAGAAAATTAGCAATGGAGCGCTATATCCCACAAGAGCGTGAAATAATTGTGTCGATTTTTTCACCAATAATCGATAATTCACGCGCAGCCCTAGCTGGCGATGCCGCTTACAATGAAGAAACATCAGCCAGAGGCCACGCAATTGGACATCACCCGACGGACCCAACAGCAAATTTTAATGAAAGGCTTACACTGTTTCCGTACAATTTGTAAACAGTGCATCGGTTAATGCCTGCTAAACGTCATGTCCGTCGTATGTGCATTAATGTCAAGCCATCCTCAATCTCAACAACGAAAAGGACGATTTTGTGTCGAAATTCATAATAAGCGACGCGACGGGCGCATTTCCACTTAAGCAGTTAACTCAATAAGCAAAATATTCGTTTCTGGAGTACTGTGAGGCACGAAGGCCCATTACATCCACTCAAAGCCAGTGTTTGGCGCGGAGTTCACGCGGGAGGAGCCACAATGGATATTATGAAGCAAGCGTTTCCTGGTCCCAAAATCTCTCGTTTTGGCGATTTGGCATGGCCAGCAAGGTCGCCCGATTTAACCATTTAAGACTTATTTCTTTGGGGCTACAAAGTCGCCGGCTTATACCAACAAACCACAGACAATCGCAGCTCTTAAGAACAATTTTCGACTAGTTTTTACCGTAAATCTTGCTGAAAGTTATGGAAAATGTGATAAAACGAGCACAACTGTGCATCCACACTGGCGACAGCCACTTGACGGATATCATCTTTTCCACTTAACAGAAAGGTCTAAAAAAATATTTCTATCACTCAAAATTATTTTTTTCTTTAAAAAAAAAGTAATTCAAAAACCAAATTGGATTATTAATTTTGCTTCACCTTGTACATATGCACATATGGACACATACATGATTTTTTTTTTTGTATTTTCAGATTAAAAGATATATTAAAATAATATTTGTTTTAAAATCAAAACAACGTAAAGTTTTTTCTATTTCCAGTTGAAAAACACGGACCTAACAAAATCGAAAGCACACAGAAAACAAGATTGCTAGCAACATAAAAGAAACTAGAACAGATACAGATTATAGGGTTATCCAATTTTCATAGTCTGAATTTGTCGTGCCTATTTGAATGACATACGTCAAACAGAACTGTCATCCGAGGTTGTATGTTTTAAAATATGGATCGCTCATTAATCAGTGAACTTTTTAAAATTGTAGATAATTACAAACTTTATTGCTTGCAGTGGCATTACAATGTACCAGGCGTGAATATGCAGAAGAAAAAAAAAGAAGAAAAATGTTGATAGATTATTCAAACCCATTAGGATTTCTGACGCTGTGTATGTGCCTCTAAATCAGTAAAATTTCCATTCTTGCATCATTGCAGCTGGCCGCGGTCTTACGTTTTCTTGCCCCTAGGAAATTTCTAAGGGTCAGTTGGAAAAGATTTTGTTATCGGGCTTTGTGGGAGTAATGTGTCAAAGATTTTGACACAAATTCTAAACGCATTCGAACATAAAATTTGTTCAAGGTGAATTCAACTTGAAATCACCAATGGAGAACAAGAAAATCTAAACTTAAAGTATTAGTGTCATACTACTTAACAACTTTAAAGTATGTAGTTTACTGTCTCTTAAATTTAAACATTTTCTAACTAATATCGTGCTTATTCTAATTCTTAACTAACTGTATCTGAACAGAACTTTAATAATGACAGTTCGTTAAGAAAAAAAACTAAATAAATAGACCAAATGTCAAAGAGTCAACCTGAAATCAACCTGACACTAACAAGATAAAATAGGTTATCGATGATTCAAACTAAAGTAAAATGTTAACAAAAATTATGATACTAAATTCGATTAAGATTTGCAAAATAGTTGTTTTAACCTAGTATCATACTAAAACAGTTACAGCCATATTAATAGAAAACGCTTATTCCACATCTATTCCATGGTCTTACTAAACCATGGAATATGAGTTAAGTGCAGACTTAAATTTTCACATTAAAAAAATCAAATGTTTGTGGAATAATTTAGTAATAGTTTAAAAATAAAATGCACGACTGGATCGCACGAACTTGCTCTTATGTCAAAGTACTTTGGAATTTAACATACATTTTATAAATACATATAAAACATGAATTTAATGAGATAATAATGTTCAAATGCATAAAATTGTAGTCTGGTTTCCGGAAAAGTATGAATTTATGCAAATAAACTTTAAAAAATCGGATTACTATTAAACAAATTTTTTATATAAGAAATTTCTCTAAAATTTTCCAAGAAAAAAATGTGGGATGCGAATTTTAAGTATTAAATAATATTGATTTTAGGAAATAATTTCAAAAAATAATCGTTCATAGGTTTTCAAGATATTGATTTAAATTTTTTTTTTTTCAAAATAACCAAATTTTTTTCGAAAAAACAAATATTTTTTCGAATATTTTTATATACAATATTATTTTAAACTTAAGGGGACTCCTGCTGAAAATTTTGGGTTAAAATCCTTAGAGCCGTTAATGAGAAAGTCGAAAATCAAAAAAACGGGTCTATGACATGTACCCCTAATAACATATTTTTTTTGACCAAAATGTAGCCTATGTTCATAATATCAAAATCGTTAGAGCCGTTTTCGAGACAAATAAGATTTTGCATTACGGATGTATGGGGGTACCGTTAGTTTTGGAGCTAAAAAAAAATTTTGATTTTTCCTCTAGGGAATCACTGAAGACCCTTAACTACCGAGTTTGAAGAAAATACCTCCGGTAGTTTAGGCTGTAGTTCGAGGTACAGACATACAGACAGACAGACGGAATTGTCGGACCCACTATTTTCGTCTTCGCTATCATCGTAATGCCAACTTTGATCAAAATCTCGAGTTCGATTTTTTTTCCAAATGCAGAACTTGCCCAATAGTACCTACATATGTATATCGCAAGTAAAAAATCTACTACAACAAATAAGCAATTTTTTTATATTCTGTGTCTACCTAAATAGGGCTCTATGTGTCTAGTTGCCATTTTCAAAATATGGACCGCTCACCAATTATTGAACTTGTTAAAATTGGAGAAAATTACAAAATAGTGATTCCACAGAAGGTATGCTTTTTCGAGCATTACGAACAGGTTGTCGTGAAAAATCTCCATTGGTCAAAATCTTCAAAAAGTTAAATCCAACTATCCCAAGAAACTGTTTTTTTTGCATCATGTGCACGTAGTTTTTAGAAAAAATCTCATGTTGTTCACTTTTTGTGATAAGGCTTAAAAGTTTCTAAAGAACAAATTATGAAAAAAAATTTTTTGTTTCGAAATCCAATTAAGGCGGAAAGAAAGATAGTTGAAATCACTTTAGCATTCCCGTTTTTACATCTCAGAATGTGAGTTACAAATAAAATCCTGAAAAAGATTTCTCGCAAGAAGTGAAAAACTGCACTTATTTTATTGATTAACGGATCAAACAAATCTATTTCCTCATTCAATTCAATCAAAAATCAACTAGCTTTACGCTTTCAATTCAAACATTAATAGAAATTATTTCCTTCTTTCGTAATTATAAAACTCCAATTCTATCAACCAAGCTCAGTTAAATTGTTAAATTGACAACCCATGATTAAAATAGTTTTGGATATTCAAACCTTAAGGCTCAAATATCATTTAATCCGGCCTTGACCATTAGCTTTAACGAAAACCAGGAAATTAAACTCCTCACGTTTCATATCTCACGCACATGGGCTTGGCTTTATGATTTCAAATTTTGCTGAGTTATTTCGGTCAATTTTTTTTTCTTCAAATCCTCGCAAAATCTCTCTTCCATCTAATCCAATCCATTAGATTCTTTGGTTTAAACACACCTGGAAGTTTGAATCCTCTCTTTGCAACATACTATCCCAAGCGGCCGGTGAAGGTACAAATCTATCTACAAACAATCTATCGAACAAACTATTATCGTAGATAATAAAAACTTATTACATGAAAATCTATCTCTTTGTCCCAGTCTAACTTGCTAAGAGGATTCCTAGATGATCTTGGTGAAAATAAGAAATGATAGGTTGTTGAGGTTCGATCGCAACTAAAAACGAAGTAAAACAAATAAGCGATCATTTTTTTGCGGTTAATCTAAAATTCCATAAAAACGGTCGTAGTCTGGTCGGTCCTGCTGAATCCAACAGATGCATACCTTACCTGAGCAAGAATTAAGTTCAATTCGAATTGAGCCTATGGGCTTTACTTCTCTCATTGATTAGTATTGGCCAGAGAATCTATTCGCGCAGACATACCTACTCAATTAATGTGCGGGAAGACATAATGGTGATAGTGATAATGGTGGTAAGCTATTCGATATCGGATCACCGTTAGGTATTTAATTAAATTGCCAAAGGCAGGATCGCAGGGAATATTTACGATCAGATTTGATGTTTTTAAGTGCTTGGCTTGAAGTGTACTTTAGATTTAGTAGTGGAATAGTAATAGTCAATAGTTATGTTAGCACGGAATTATTTATTCTGGCAGTCTCTTTTATTAGAAATTGAGATTGTATGATCTTAGATAAGTTTTTTCTGTTAAATAATTTTATTGTAAGTGTTTGAAGTGCTAGACTGCCTTTAATATACATATTCACGCTATATTGTTCTTGTACGTATAGCAGCCCTTCACAGTTTGCTATAAGTTAAATTGCTACTGGTTAAATGTTTCTTAAAACCTAGCGTAAGCTTTTCCATCACTCCTACTTTTTTGGAATCTTTCCTAAAAGATTGAAAACAATTGCACTTACGTCCCTTCTTTCCAAGTTCAGTGAATCGCTGATCAATCATCAGCTCAAGTAATATCTCAAAGATTAAAAGCTTCTTAATGACCGGCAATACCGCTTTCTGAGCAATCGTTCCACTAATGATCTGATGACATAATTATCTGACCGAAGAGGGGGACGGATCTTATATAGGTATATAGTTAGATTGGCTACTTTATATTCAAGTTCTCCTTAGACTTATTTTAAACTTAAAGCGCCATTTAGTCGATCATCTTGGATTTCACTGCAAAACAAAAATCTGTTGTATTTCTATCCAAACGATTACTAGAAGAAATGAGAACTAAACTATATTAACATCCACTGAGACAGGACCCAGGAGTCTGATTATGAAATCCGAAGGAATCGTATTTGTAGGTGCTAAAAATTAATTCGGGTTTAATACGGAAAAGATTTTAATTTCAAATTTCGCACATGAATTCGAAATAATGAAAATAGTTTTAAAGAATCAGATGATATTCATAAATAATGTAATAATGAGGTAAAGAATTGAAGCGACACAAAAATGCCAATTTGTATTAAATTCTATAATCATAAACAGGTTAAATTCAGTTTACTATTTTTTTTAAAGGACATCAACAGTTTAATGAAATGATCAGATTATTTTATTAATTTAGAACATTTCATTTCATTTCATATCTTAATATATATAAATCTCGTGTCACGATGTTTGTCCTCAATGGACTCCTAAACCACTTAACCGATTATAATAAAATTCGCACACCATGTGCAGTTCGATCCAACTTGAGTGATAGGATAGTTTAAATCTCAAATTATAGTCGCAATTTATTGCATTCATATTATAATGAAGAAAATACAGTGAACTTAAACCTGTTTTTTACTTATTTGTGCTTCATTGATCAAAACTTTATAATTTAATTTGAATATATGTATGTAAGTATTATCACATAATTATAAAAAAACGAACGTCTTCAAGAGAATATCATAAGAACAAGAGCAGCAGGAGAACGAGACATAGCCACAGTAGGAGCACAGGAACAATAATTTCAATTTATACATGTAAGTAATATCACATAGTTTTATAAAAGTTAATTAATATATCAATGAGAAAATGGCACAAGAGTATTTTCCCGGATATACAGAATAGTTATTTGAATCATGAATGGCTTAGTCAACGGGCGATTTTGGCAGCCAAAAACGTTGATGTTGACGAAATTAACTTCCAGATACAACAGTTGTTACCAGGGGATCTGATGTCTTTTAAATCAATCGATACTGTTGTTGATGAAAATGAAAGTGTAAATTTTCCGATTGAATTTTTAAATTCATTAGATATCCCTGGAATGCCACCACATAATCTTCGATTAAAGATTGGTTCCCCTATTATTCTCCTCCGTAATTTGAATCCACCTCAATTATGTAACGGTACGCGTTTGGTCATCAAAAAGATCACCGGAAACATTCTTGAAGCAACCATTTTGGCTGGGAAGTTTAAAGGAAAAGTGGTCCTGCTGCCACGTATTCCGATGATACCATCAGATTCTACCATACACTTCAAAAGGCTACAGTTTCCAATTCGTTTAGCTTTCGCCATGTCTATAAATAAATCTCAAGGTCAAACAATGTCCATTTGTGGTTTAGATTTGGAAAATCCATGTTTTTCTCATGGGCAACTATATGTTGCGTGTTCACGTGTTGGGAAACCGTCGAATCTATTTGTGTTAGCTAAAGACAGGTTAACCAAAAACATTGTGCACCGATTGGTGTTAAATTAAATTGAAATTGAAAGTATTTATAATTCAAAAAAATAGATATTAATGTTTAAAAGTTTAAGACTGTCTGCCTTGCCTACCTCATTCATGAGTTTAAGCGTCACATGTTATTTACTGTATTATACTGTAATATACTTATATTTGTTATAAAATTAAATGGAAATAATAAATCTGATAAATTTTTATTTTGTACCTACTGATTTATGCTTAATATCAAGTGTAAGAACATTTTAATTAATTGTGTTCAACGTACTTCCCCTTCAAATCTCAATCCAGTGAATTTGTATACCAACATCATTTTCGTCTTTGTTCGTAAATAATTTCATTGTACTAAAGGGTTATAGTAGTAGAAAGTCAAATAAGGAGATCACCATATTTTTTTACAAATACCATCTGTGTGAAAAAGCATAGTGGACTCCGTGACTGATGTTCTCTTATTGTTCCTCTTAGATTGTTTACTATAATGTAATATAACGAAAACTTTAGCCACAGCAATGCGTGGCCGGGTCAGCTAGTATAATTTATATTTATATTTATATTTATATAATTTATCATGAGTATCATTGTCATAATTGAGCAATGAAAACAATCTTTTTTTGTACACAAGCTCAGTATGTTATACTCGTAAGAGTGGGAACACTGTAATTAATATGAAAATAATAAATTGAATAAAACCTTACAGCGAAGGTCTTTTTAAATATAAAATAAGGTTAGTGTACTAGTAGTACACAGCCATCTAACCTATTTTCATACTCTAAGGTTGGATAACAAATTCGTGTGATCAAGTAGTATTTCAAAATATAATTTTTATAAGTCTTTTACGAAGTCTTAATTAAATAAAAAATATTTGAACTAAAATAACTTATGTAAGAATAGTTCCCCAGTAACCGGCCAACTAAAATTCAGTTTCCGGCCACTCTGTCGGCCAGTAAAATTTTTAATCATATATAATGGATCTTAGAAAAAAAAACCCAGAAGCTACAAATCGACACATACAACCTTTTCATCGATTTCAAAACCGCGTACGATAGCATCTATAGGAACGAACTATATAGAGCAATGTATAGTTTTGGCAACCCTGACAAACTTGTTCGTTTGCACAGGATGACGCTGGAGGTCGGAAAAGATATCACCGAACCGATGCATTTGATGTAAAAAAACGTTTTAGGCAAGGCGATGCTCTGTCGCACAGTGGCGGAAAATCCCAAAAACGTGGCCAAAATTATTTTTTGTGTTTGCAATGTAAGAAATGCTTTTATTTATCAGATTAAATTATTACGAATGCAAAAGGAACATTTTTTGATTATATTTAGTTTAAAAAAAAAAATAATAACGAAAATGGGGCCAAATTTTAAACAACCTATTATTAAAGGCTTAGCATCTTACTAGCTAGCAATTTGTTAAACTTTTAGTAATTTACTAGCTCTTCGAAAATGTTAAACCTTTTTTTTTTTGCTTTGATAACTAGCAAAATTCGAATTCCCTTTTATTAAAAACGGTGCATCTGAATACGTTTAAATCATGACAGTTCTTGAAATTTAACAAAACAAACAAGATCAAATCTGGGGGACAGATCTAATAGTTTGGAAACTCAAAAGTCAAAGGGACAACCTACAATTTATTTTGTTAGTTGTTTATTTGTGAAAACATTTTTCGAAATGTTTTTTATCATTTTCCCTATTGTGGACTGGACCATTCCATGTACTGCTCCTATAAGATTAATTGGTGTACAGATACTATATCCCCTGTGTTCTATTAGGAACTTTTTACTGCATAAAACTTAGTCTTCAAACATATCTGTATATCAAAATCTTCGTCTTCCGAAAACATTTATATTATTTTATTTACTTTTAAGAACAATTAGATAATGAATCATAAAAAAACACAATTTAACTCTTTCATATAAAATTGCCAAGAGATTTTTTTGTGAAAATTCACAGATATCATATAAATTTTTATAAAGTTAAAGTAGCCAGTTTGTGATTTTAACTTTAGTTAAATGTTAAGAGATACTCGTTGTAAGATATTAAAATCGTAAAATTAGCAAAGTCCGTAGTAACTTACTAAAATGGCTTTAACATATTACGAAATCGCTTAAAATTTTGCCCCAATGTTATAAAATAAAGAATTTAAATTTAAATAAACAAAAAACACGCTCATGCCCGTAGTTCCATCGCAACCTCATTTAAAAATAAGAGTAAACTTTGAAGTTGTGATTTTGCAAGTGACTGTTTTATGTTTAAATTTTCTGGATAACATTTTTTCTTGGCTTCCGTAATCGCTTCATAGCTAGGATATAGATTGGCACCATGTTTTTTGGCTGCATCTCTAATAATATTGTATTGAAACTTTGTTAATTTGGCCTGAACAAATGTTGACAAAGTCTCATCTTCATTAAATGGAATTATTTCGCAATTCAATTTTTTATAAGCTTTTTGGTATTTTCCGGCGCGCGATGGAGTTGAAACGCATACATCTTTTATTACGGTGGAAGAATCAATTTTCCCTTTTTGCCGAAGTTGGATTTAGGCCGCATAGCTTAATTCTCCGGTGTTTTCGCACGTCCAGCTACTCTATGCGTTCGGCATGGAAACGGTATTTCGAACTCCAACCAGGTTTTGAATTTATTTTGGAAAGCTCGGTAATTTCTAGATGAAGATAACCATCGATTCTTATATCCATTTACAAATTTAGGCAATATTTTCTTTGTTTCATCAAATGTATCAATATGGGTGAAGTTTTCAAATTTTTCTGACAAAACTCAATTTTTTCTTTTGAATCATGTGATGAACAAGTTCTTAAAACCTCACTTAGCTGATTTCTTGATAAAAAAATTAAGTTTGATTGTGACCCTATATCAAAAAATAAGAAAATCATAAAGTACTTATTGAGGCGAACTTGCATTTTCAGTGTGTTCAACAGATTTCATCTACAATATCTCTTAACATCGCAAAATATCGCAACATTTTTTGTTAATAACTTATAAAGGAGATATCAAGGTAAATTAAGAGCTACATTTCATCACGGGATCTCACGGGAAACATAAACTTTTCCATTACTACACAAAGTTCAACATTTTTTTTTTTTGGCACAAAAGGGCGTTTCTTGTACATGTTATACACCAACATATAACATGAAATTATTTAACTGTTTTTTATTTATTTCACTAAACATACCACCAGCAATATATTCCATATTGTTTTATGAACAAAATATTTACACAGCGAAAAAAAAAAGATCAAGAAAACCAACCTTCTCTCACAAACAAAATCCTTAACTGCGGCTTATTAAAATGTTCCCACTTTAGTCGCGTCGCCTGACTAAATAGATGCAAACAAAATAACGGGATTAATCAGATTATATACTTAGCTTATCTGTTAACAAGTTGGCATACAAAAACAACAACAATTCTGATTTTTGTTTTTAATAGTTTTGGCCACGTTTTTGGAATTTTCCGCCAGTGTGTGGCGTGCGACTTCTTCAACATAGTTCTTGAAAGAATAGTGCAAAATTCGCGCGTCAACACAAGAGGCACAATCTTTCAAAATTCTGTCCAATTACTCGGATACGCCGACGACATTGACAATTTGACATTATTGGAAGAACAAAGTGTGATGTCAGTGGCGCATTTATGAGAATTGAGGTAGAGGCGAAGAAGATGGGTTTAGCTGTAAATGAGGGCAAGACCAAGAATATGCTATCATCAAGAAAGACACACAACACCGACGTCTTTGACAGAACGTCATTATAGACAGCTATAACTTTGATGTACTGAAAGACTTCATATACCTAGGTGCCGCTATAAACTCAGAAAACAACACCAGCGCTGAAATCAAACGGAGAATAACTCTTGCCAATGGACTAAGAAGGCAATTGAGTAGCAAAGTCCGAGCAACTAAAGTGTCCCTCTATAAGACCCTCATCATCCCGGTCCTTGTCTATGGTGCAGAGACAGCTAACTAGCTGGAGAAGCTTGTTAGTTGAGGCCCTAGTCCAGCCCGGACTGTAGCGCCACCTTAAGTAAGTAAGTAAGTAAGTATCATGGAACTAATAATTTAATATATTTAATAATTTAAATCATCAACAATCATTGATAATATTTTCAAAATATCGGGCATTATTCGAACAAAACGTTGAAACTATGAACATTTTTGTCTCGTTAATTTCTTCAAAACATGCTCATTAAATATTTCCTAGAAAAGTATAAAAATGTAACCTTGTTATTCCCACGGCCCCGGATAGATAAACTCCGTGCTTCAATAACCGAACCGAACAGAATTCAAGTAGTAGTAGCCGGATTCTGAAGTTAACCATAATTGTTATATTGCACTCGCTCTTCGCTTAATATAAATTTCGCCCGAAATTTTGTTTTTATTTAGGCTTGGCAAAATGTTGTAAATTCTTAATAATGCACATTTTAGTAACTTAGTGACTGGCCGGATAATGGTGCGTCTACCCTACTATGTCTTAAGCTTATTCTTTTTTTGACAAAAACATAGCCAATATCATATCCACTTAAATAAAAAGGTTTTCATGACCTTTCCTCGGCAAAATAATTAAAATAATCAAAAATAATTTAAACAAGTCAGAAACTAATGCAACGCTGTTATAAAGGGAACCAAATTCTTACATGAACAGAAATTAAGGCAAAAAATCCTGCAATGTCCACAAAGGCAGTAGAAATTTCTGGTCATTTGTCAAGAACGTAAAAAATTCGACTTCATCTTCGGTTCCAACGCTCATCTACAATGACAAACAGATAGCGGATACTCTCCAATAGGAGAGCAGGCATGGAAGCTAAGCATTTCTCACAACAATGACTGTCATAGCTTTGAGGACCAGCATGAAAAGGAAACAGTCCTCAATTTCCTCTGCAAATGTCCTGCTCTGGCCAAATTTAAGGCACAGTCATTAGGAGGAGCATTTTTGACGATAATGAAGAATTTTCGGAAATGAATATATCAAAGGCTTGATCTCATTTCTCAACGTAACGAAATGCCGTGCCATTAGTTTGACTCCTTAGATCTCGATCTCGCGGACTGAGGGCTTTTTCGTAGGTTAACGGTGCGGGGGCCGGATGATCACTCAATCAGAATGGCTACTTGGCTAAGTGTAGATGGTGTCGGATGAATGTGGTAGTCCGGCTGAGTGAGTGATCCAGTTTTCGGATGATTGTGCAAAAGCAAACACACAATAAGAGACATCAAAACCTATTAGATGCTTTCATATTTTTTAACTTAATCCAAAGTCGACGACTCCGTGAGAATGTCCACAATTTTCCATATTAATCCCGTCATACGGTTTATGGTATCAAAATGGCAACGGCTAGACTGGGTAATAGCAAACTTTTAATTTGTTTACTGTTTAATAAAATCAAGGTATTTATATCACTCACATACGGTTCACAATGTTGGACAATGTACAAAAAGTATGAGAGTAAGCTAACGGCAGCTGAGATGAAGATGCTTCGTATGACAGCAGGAGTTACAAAGCTTGATCGAATTAGAAGTACGAAGATCCGAGGAAGCCTTCATGTTAAGAATACCATTACCCAAAAAATTGAAAACGACCGACTCAGTTGGTATTGCCATGTTCAAAGGAGAGATCCTGAGAACCCCGTCAAAAAGGCAATATCATACAACGTTCCAATTCGGAATAAAAAGAAAGGTAGGCCTAAACACTCCTGGTACAAACAAATGCAAAAACACCAGCATTCAGTTGGCCTCAGAAATGGAACAATACAAAACCGGGAGGCTTGCCGCCGATTTCTGAGGTCAACCCGGCGAACCCCACAGGCGGATCACTAGTGTGAAGCAGATACGTGGGAGAGTTATGATCCCCTCGACATCGAGATCATAACAGCGCCGAAGCAAAGGAAGAAGAAGGTATTTATATCAATGTGAATATTAGTGCGGACTATAGCAGACGTCTTTTCAAATATAAAATATGACACAGTTGCTTCCAACATGATTTTTTTATTTCTAATTGCATTTACGAATACCTATTATTACTACATTTTTCTTATTGGACTATCTTACTGCTATAAAAAGAATTGTAGCCCAAATACGGATTAAAAACTTGGCGGTAGCTAACTCAGAAGTTGTTGCATTCACACCTTTCTTATTCGACAAATTTCAGATTTAAATGTTTTAGGTACATAGGTCTTTAGAGATATTTTGATACCTACCTATATATTTTTTTAAGAATTAACCATAATTTATAAATGTAGGTCAATTTGTGCAAGTGCAAAGAAAACTCGTTCCATATTCCACCATTCATCGGGTGGAGTACATACATAATTTACATCAGACTGTGAGTGCAACGATTTAGATGCATCAATTATGATTTAATGCCGTCGAAGTCGAACTAGTTTCCAGTTAATCACAGAAAAAAAATAAAAAAGCCTAGAACATAAAAAGACAACTATTTAATGTAATTATTTAATGGACATGATGTATTGCCAGAGTTACGTCTGAGACTTTCAGTAAGCCTAAAGAACTTCCCGAACTACGCTGCCTGCTTGTATCGATCAAGCATTTAATAACTGTTAGCTACTTAGGTATGCACATTACATACATAAACCTTAAAATAAAAACTGTGCCGAAGCCGACTAATGTTGTTAGCTTAATTAAATACTTTTCTCGTTTGATTGACGTTAATAACTCAAACAACTCCCTGCAGTTTTATTTTACTAGAAGTTGCCTTTAGTTATGATACCATGAAGGCAAGAACATAATTATTCTAGAAGTATAATCTGCTGCAAGCATGGTTTGCAAAAATCAATTCACATTTCACAAACTCGATGCTTTTGCAAATCAAAATTGTACATCCCACGTATATTTCTATACATATAAATACAAATGAGACAACAGTTATTTTTGATGAAGGGACTACATTATGATGTATTGTTCGAAACGGTACCTAGATAATATAAGGCATTTCATGACGAATCATGTAAAAGCAAAACATTTCACTCACCTCAGAAAGCAGCTGCACAAAATGCCTCTCAAAATAGGCACACTTGGATCACACAATCACACAAACCGGTCCGAAGGCGAGAAATTAAAGTATTTTCCAATTAAATTATTAAAATTTCTATTACAATTACAGAAAACAAAACATAAAATTATAGATTTACACAAACTTTTTAAGAAAAAAACAAAACAAATCTGCAGAACCAGCGAACGACCGCGACGTGAACTTGTTGATTAATCAAAAGTGACAGTTATTGCAAAAATGACAGCTGTAATTTTTGACGTTTGAATACTGTAGAGTAGGCGACGAGATTTGGAGATTAAATGTCTGGTTGTGGAATATGCTAACTTAAATTTAGTGGTTGTGTTCTAGGAAATTTTACTTTTTCGAGACTCGATATGATACAATATTCGGAGTTATTTTGCGATTTCGATTCTAACCACAAGATGACACTGTACGTAAACTAAAAACGCTTGATTCATTTCCGGGTGTTGTAAATTTGAAATTTTGATTTAATCAGATTAAGAAATGGAATCAACGAACATATCTATGATCTGTGCCACGATACTATTCCTTTATAAAAACCTTCGCGAAATCGCAAGTTCTATAAAACGAATGTCCAGCAGGTTTTCATTTTGTTTTTTAAAAATTTCTAATAATTGTTGTAATTCTTTAAATTCGTAAATTTTTGTTCTACATATAACAAATTTGCTATACACCAGCTGCACTGGAGTACTCTGGGCAGAAAAGTGTAGCTTTTTGGCGTTCATTGAGAAAATTTCTGCACTGAATTACACTGATTAGCGTTTATTGAGCTGAACGAGTATACTCTATTTTTGATTTAAATTTTTAAATAATGCATAGATTAGAGCTAACTTCCAGTGAAGGACAATCTCTGCTGATTCAGCATTAGAGCATTAATTAAGAAATTATTTACCCAATAATTTTTTAATTAAATCTATGGTGAAGGATTCCAAAGGCAAGTGTTTGAAAGTTCGATAAAAAAAAGGTGAAGAGGAGGAAGAGATTTTGTGCCAAACATGCCAACAACGTCGTCGCAGGCACTGAGAATGGATTTCGTCACTTTGCCATCGACTTCAGCGCTGGCATTAGGCATTTTACTTGCGCTGAATTTAATTTGTTTTCTTCTTTTTAACATCTGACGTATGACGTTTTTGCTTGAATTTGCTCTGACAGTTTACATGAACCTGCACTGCACTACACAACTCTACACTGGTATTTTCCCTTTTGAACAAGGCTTATATCTGTTTGCCTGCCGTCCAAACGTACTAATTAATGCCAAGTTTTGGTAGCAGTCTGTCAAAGTTCGTAAAAAAATTAATTTCATTGGCGCAAAATTTTGGTTGAATCAGTACGATGTTAAAGCTGTTTTAGTATGAATCTAGGTTAAAACGGCGTTTTTGTAAATTTTAAACGAATTTAGCATCATACTTTCTCTACCCTTTTATTAAAGTTAAAATCATCGAATACCTATTTTGTTTTTTTTAGTATCGTGCTATTTTCAAACGCCACAAAAGGTCTGTTTACTTAGTTTTTTGCACGAACTGTCATTGTTTTAGGTGTGTTCAGAAGCAATTTATTAAGAAAATTGCTTTAGTACGATACTAGTTAGAAAATGTTTAAAATTAAGAAAGAGTTAGTAAACTACTTAAAGTTAGCAAATCGTTAAGTAGTATCATACGAATACCTTAATACTAGGCTGTTTAAAATTTTGCGCTATTGTGTAGACATTCGCAGGTTTATTCAGTACGCGAATAGACATTAGGTGCGTTTTATTATTCACAAATCTATATGGATCTGGATCTGGATTAAGTTTTAACATGTATTACAAAAACAATTTGGGATCCTGTTTTCTATCGGGATCTATTTCAAAGATCCAAAAATTAGTTTTTACACTGGCGAGTAGATGGCTTTTTATGGTAAGGTAGTGTAAGCTATAGTGTAAAGAAAAAGGACAAGACATAATTTAAAATTTCCAAACCCAAGGATAAAAAGAGACGGGCTTATGCCACTGCTGCCAGTAATATCCGTATCGTTTTATTTTCAAGGGAAGATCCCGATCCGGATCCAGATAGATTTGTGGATAATAAAACGCACCTATTATAGCTACAAAATATAACAAAACAAAATATTTGACGATCATTTCATTTATCAAAATTTAAATTGAGTGTAATAAATTTCAATAAATTCTAGCCCAAGAAGTAGAATTTATTAGAGTAAGCAGAAGAGAATTACAATGTAAGAATAAGCCAAAAGATATTATTAGTACAGGCTAACATCTAAACCATTGGATGTATTAACAAATACTTTTATCTGTCAGTACGTATAGTGCATCAAATGTACCACTTTTTATTAGCGGTATTCATGTATGGAATTAAAGAACTGGCGCGGTTAGATTATGGCGACATAGTATTATGGCCATGTTAGTTTGGTGAGATCTGTCAAATCTGTTCTTTATTAATTAGATACTTATGCCAAATCACCTTGGCAAGTTACACGATTGAACAGCACTTCCAAATGACAAAATTTTACTATCGAAGTGAGTGTTCGTTAGTGCAAACGTTGCCACCAACGGTAGACGTGTTCAGCAGAACTCAAGGAAGCTGATTTCTCGCCGTGCTCAAAAACTAGGCCTTTCGCAGACTTCAACTTAAAGAATTTTGCATTGGGACTTGGACCAACCAATCAGGAGCTCAAAGTTCATGACCATAGACAACGCCGTGTGTTCGGAGTATTTGGAGAAGGACCCTAATTTTGACCGAAAAATCTTCTTTAGCGCCGATGTGCGGTTTTGGATGAATGGCTGTGTTAACATTAACAAGCAAAAAAGCAGTTTATGGGACGACACCAACCCACATGTCGTTAAGCAAGAGCCAATTCATCCTAAAGAAGTTCCCATTTGGTGTGGACTTTGGGCCGGCGCCGTCATCAGTCCGTACTTCTTTGAAAAAGACGCTCGTTAAGCGGTCATCGTCAATGGCGAGCCGTACAGAACGATGATAACCAATTTGTTATGGCCCAAGTTAAACCATATGGAGCTAAAAGACATGTGGTTCCAGCAGGACGTAGCGCATTTGAATGATGTCGTGGGCCTTTCATATAAAAAAAATAATGTTGTTAATACCTCACTTAAAGCTTGTTTTACCCAATTTCAACATTTTCCCGTCTTTATTGAAACAAACCCCTTATAAGACCTTCATTTTTTCGAAGCTTGAGTGCAACTCTACTTTATGGAAAGGTGCTGCTATAACACACCTAAGTGTGTTGACAAAATAGATCAAATAGACAAAATAGAACTATAAAGAAAACTTTTACATCTCTTGAGCGCAGACGTTAACTTTCGTGTCGGCCATATTATCCTATCGTTATTATAAACAGTATTATAGTGAAATAGCCAGTTGCATTCCCTCCTTTAAACAATTTAAATGCAATACTCGCGCTTCAAGGAATGCCAATCAATTTTTCCTTGAGCCCAACTTTGGATGTACTTTCAATTAGAGATTCATTTTTTAACAGTACCAAATATGGAGTGCCTTGCCAGACTCTGTTTTTCTCTGTACTTTCAATATTCAGAACTTCATCAAAACCTCTTAGTAAATTCAACCCAATTTCCTTAAAACTCGCAGATTGAACCTCTTTAGGTCGCACTCACCCACCTCGTGTAAAGAATCTATAAGTCCATTAATGTATGGTTTCAACAATTTCAGTGAAATGTTTTTAAAACATTATTTGATTAAAAAGAACATTATCAGACGTTAGTTTTGGCAGAAATTTGTACTGTATTTGCATATGTATTCATCGACATCTTAATTTCAAAAGTGAAAAGCCAAACCAAATTATAAATTTATAATGCAAACTAAGTTAATACATGTAATTTAACAAAATTATGTTTAAAGCAATTTATTTGGAATTGAAAAAAAGATTTCAATTCATTAATGTATGTAGTTTGTTATTGTTTTTTCTTAACTTGAATTTGGTTACATTAAAAAATCATCTGGTAGTGCGTAATGTGGATGAAGTGACTTCCCATGTTTCTTGATAAATTCGATCAAATCATTTTGCATTATTTCAGTGATTTTCTTCTTTTCGAGGAATTTAAAGATTTCAAGCTTATCGATCTGCAATATAACAAAATGAGAAAATTTCAATATCAAATAGTTTTACAAATAATATGCACAACTGAAAAGTAGATTCCGAAATAAATCTGTTTGGGTTATGAATAAACCATTCTTAAATGACTTCCCTCCCGTTACCACTTTAAATTGTGTTTAAAATTAAAATCAATCGGAACCATATATTTGTTCCAGCTATACAAAAAATATACGTGATCAACCATTTTATGGCCCCGAAAGTAAATTTCCAGTAGATATCTTCTGAGGGAGGCAGAACTGGGGTTGAAGTCAAGGATGTGTTTAAACTGTTGGATTAAGGACAATTCACATGGGAGCGATCAACCGACGAATACTGATAAATGGGATTTAAATCATTTATAATTGTAACAATTCGTGACGACCAATTTAAGACTCTGGGATTTTAGCAGCCGATATATGGGATATTCGTAAAAAAACAGTACGATCTTGCGTTCTTTTGACGTACTATTTTGGATGATTGATTATCAAACCAGTCGTCTCAAATTTGTCCACCAAACGTTGAAGAGTCGACTGCGAAGGGCCACTTTATCTACCGTAAAATGGTATCAACGCGATCAACGTTATGTTTGCTCTAACGAACACTCATATTTATAATAAAGTTTTATCATTTGGACTGCTGTTCAGTCTTGTTACTTGCCATGGTAATTTGGCATCAGTAACTAAAAAATAAACAACAGATTTGACAGATGTCATCAAAACATCATGGCTGCCAAAATCTACCCACGCCGATGAAAAACCCTCCAATTTCCTTTTTCATTTATAAATTGGCAGAACGGCTTCGGTTCAACAGTGAGGCTAGTTCTTTTCAAATGATAATCATAGCAGAGGGAATAAAAATCGGCGGAAGCTTGTTATTAGATTTAAAAATCTAAGGGAGTCCGAGATTTCAAGAATTTATTCTCTAGTTTATTGCTACGATTACTGAACGCGGCCCAGCACAATCACAATATACATATGTGTTCCTCACGACCCTCTACTGGAGAATTGGACACAGGAAGTTGATGTACAACATTTAAAAGCTTCTCTCTACCAAAAATACTTTGCCCTGTAATTATTCCCAAACTGGGTACATGATAGTTTAATTTTGGTGGGGGAAAGACCCCCATTTATTCGGCTTAATACAAGCTAATTCTTAATCTAACTTAAAAACTAAGTACTTAAGCTAAGTTAGTGAGGGGGAGGACGGTTCAGAAGCCGGAGTTTTAAGGAAGGAGTGCTCAGGTTAAAGTCGAGAAAGCATAATATGTTTAAATTAACAGCCCGTAGCATGCGAGAGACAGGTTCGTTGGAGCCGTAAGAGGTTCGGTGGGTGGGTATATAAAAGAGACGAGGGTTACGTCTTACGTGTATTACGGGGATTAGTATTGAGTGAGATGGAGTTGTAGAGCGACATGCAGTCAACGGAACCGGAGAGTAGTCGATGATTGAAGAGAATGTCTGATATCTCTCTTCGTTCTTCCAACGAATTCAGGTTGATTAGTTTAAGTCGATCTAGATAGGGAGGCAGAATCAAAGGATTGTTCCATGATAGACCTCGAAGAGCAAAGCGTAGGAATCGACGTTGGATGCTTTCGATTCTGGAAATATGAGTAAGTTGGTAAGGGCTCCAAACTTGAGAGGCGTATTCTAGCAGTGGACGAACAAACGATATGTATAAGGACCGGCTTACATAGGGGTTGGAGAATTCTTTGGACCATCTTTTGACGAAACCGAGCACTGAGTTTGCTTTGAGAATGATATCGTCTATGTGAGGGAGAAAATTAAGCTCTGGGTCACATAAAATGCCAAGGTCACAAATATTATCAACTGTGGGTATGGGTTGATTATGGAGCAGGTAGAGACGGGCAGGAGATTTGTTACGTTTTCGTGAAAAAGTTATTGATTGGCATTTGACGACATTAAGCTCCATGCAATTTTTTAGACACCAAACTGAAAAACTGTCTAGATCCTTTTGAATAAGGGAAGAGTCATGTGTTGAGGAAATGGTCTTGAAAAACTTGGTATCATCGGCGTACAGAGAGACAGAAGAATGTTTGATGACCCTATCATTAATAGCAAGAATGTGGACTAAAGGCCAAAAAAGCTAATTTGAATCAATAATTCAACAAGTCCAATAATAGTGCTAAGTCTTCTACTTGGCTGATTTATTTCAGTAGTATATAGAGTTTGTATTATAAAAACCTTCATATAAATAGCAAGAATAAACAAAAGTGGGCCGATGTGGCTGCCTTGGGGGACACCGGAGTTAGCTAAGAAAGAGCACGAGGTGGCAGATCTAAATCGAACGCTGTAATAACTGTTTTCAAGGTAAGAAGAGATTCACTGTAACAAAGAGGGTTTAAAGCCGAGAGTGGACAATTTGAAAAGAATAAGCTTATGGGAAATTTTTTCGAAGGCCTTGCTGAAATCGGTTGAGATTACATCGACTTCATAGCCTTTTTCTAAGGCTGAAAGGGTGACGGATACAAATTCAATAAGGTTAGTGGTTGTAGACCGGCATTTGAGAAAGCCATGTTGTAAGGGGGAGATGAGAGATTTGCAGTGGAAACTTAAGGTTTCATACAAAATACTTTCAAAGAGTTTAGGTATGTGTGAAAGTTTGGCAATGGGACGATAATTATTAACATCGCTCTTCGGACCGTTTTTGTGAATAGTGGTTATGAAAGATAATTTCCATATCTCAGGAAACTCTCCTTTATTTAGGGAAAGGCATAAAATTTTTGAGAGAGGGAGAGAAAGGATGGAAGAGCATTTTTTTAGAAGTATGGCAGGGAGACCATCTGGACCAGGATTGAATTCATCGTTAAGTTGATTCAATTTATATTCGATGAGATGGGATTCGACGGAACGAGGGAGAAGCGGCCCAACAGAAAAACTTTGTAGATAATTGAAATAGGCTGAATCAGAAACAAAGCAGTCATCAGCAAAAGATTATTTGAAGAATGTAGCAAAAAGGTTGGCGATAGTGTTAGGATCGTTTGATGTTTCGTTATTGAAAGAGAGAGTGGTTGGGTAGCCATCGGATTTTCTTTTGTAGTTAACAAACTGAAAAAATGACTTAGGGTCTTTGATAAAGTTGGATTGCGTTTCCATTAGATAACGCTGGTAAAGGGAATTGTATAGCTCGGTGAAATGGAGATAAGAACCAAGATAGTTAGAGTAGTCAGTAGGAGAACGAGAGCGGAGGCAACTTTCCCACAACTTATTTCTTTTATTTCGCAGAGAACGAAGTTTGCGATTGTGCCAGGGTGGAGAAGTAGACGAGGTTTTGTGGCGGGAAAAAGGAACATAAAGAGAAGTAGAGTTAAATATTTCTCTGTAGAATAAGGTTATGGCATCATTTACGGTTAAGTTGTCAAAATTGAAGGAGACTTTGTTGAGGTATTCATTTATTAGACGATAGTTTGCTTTATGGAAGTCGTAAGAAGACAGATCCGTAGGAGGGGTGGACTGTAGTGGAGAATCGTGAAAAAAATGAGACAAGAAGGGGAGGGTGCAAGTTGTCGATAGTTGATAAAAAAAGGGGACTAGGTGAGACAGATGAGTTAATGGGGTCAAGTTGTCTACCCATTTTTGGAAGAAGGAGAAGCGGAGGTTGGGAAAATATTAGAAGCGAAAAAACTTATCATGGTCAGCTCTGCTACGTTGAAGGTGCGAGATCCGTTTTGAGTGAATATATTGTCCCAAGGCCTCAAGATCATTCGCAACTTTTTGGGGAGACAAATTAAGAAAATCATGATATTTCATGAAGAGGTTCCTAAGACTGGGGACATCGGTGGGGATACCTTCCTGTTGAATCGAGACCATTACACTTGTTTTCGTTTTACCTTCAAAGCAGACGGAGTCCGGTTTATTGTGCAGATATGCCAAAAACAAACGAATGTTTTCATAGTTTTTTTTTTTTATCTCTAAGCCTAGAGAGAGCATAGCGGCATTCAGTGGATTCACTAGATTGTTGGGTGCATTTGACTGTAGGGGGTAGAAGGGGGTCAATAAAGGAAGATGAAGGTGAGATTGCCGTTGGGAAAGTTGTAAAAGACTGAGTGGTGATTAAGGGAGGGGTAATTGATGTCGGGGGAGAGGTAGAGTAGACTGAAGAATAAGAGACGGGGATTGATGGGTTTGGTGGATAGTGTCCTAGAGATACAAGTGTGGAATAAATATAGGATGGGAGAATATACGATGAGTATGTGTAATACCGCCACGATTTGTCCTACTATTAATAAGTACCTTTTTCATATCACCTAAACACTCTTTTAAATAATTAAGATTCTTTTTTCGGATTGTTTGCCTTAAAAACACAAACTGGTCGTGTAATATTGCTGAAAATGTTCCCAGATGAAAATAATCCAACAAATTGTCGATCTCCCCACTTTCACACTTCGCTTTCAAATTGTTAAAGCATTTTTCATGTAGGCCATAAATTCGGTAAAGAAACTCAAGGTTCTCGCACTGCAAATTAAAATAATTTTATGTACAAGTTAAATATAAACAAGGCTTTAAATAAGTACTTACTCTTCTAGTGATACAAGTTATTTCAGAGACAAAGCCATTTTCATCAAGATACAGCCGACAATATTCTCCATAATTATTGCATGTAGTTAGCTCTTGGCCAAATCGAAGAAGATCTTTTCTCATTTCTCTGGATATATAACGTCCAGGTTTTCTCAAACCTCCGTAAATACATCCTTCTATGAGTTGATATTGTTGAAATATAGGCTTGACGAACTTTACTTCTACCATGTTTACTTCTAGGCCGAAAAGTTTTTCTTCAATAAAACCCTTTGCAAGCTAAAATATATCTCAGAACAATGTTTAAACACTTTCATGTCGTGTATCTGAATCATACTTGATTTCCAACTTCAACTTGATTAAAGTATCTTTGTTGACATTGACTGGCATGTAATTTATCGTGATATTGGGTTGTTGTACCGCATGCATACACAAATGGAATATTCGTCTTTGAGTATTCATCAACAAGAATTCTGTTCTCGCGGACTTCAACTTGAGCATTGAAAGCTGCTAAAAAATTATAACAAAACGAAAACAGTTGAAACCGGAGTTATAAATGTTCATTTTAAAATATGGTTTTTTATTTTAGGAAAATTCCTTCAATTCTAAATTCTGAGGCTCAATTTCAAAGTGCACCCCTTCCGAGATAAGGAGAAGAGTGACATTGAAGTCGTATTGTCGTATTGCAAAAGTTTAATCAGATAAGACCCCGAAACACAAATGATATTGCACCAACAAACTAGGTCTTAGAAGATAAAAAAGGGGTTTGAGAAATATGTATCAATATTTTCAAACCAATATAATACTCACTTTGTCTCTGCGTTTCAGGAAAATCTTTTTCACAGAAGCCTATAAACGCCAAGCACTTCAAAGTAATCTTTCCAGAATCGGACTCGAACACAACGCTTTCAATAGCTTCTTCATTTGGATAAAGGTTCCAGTTGACAAATTTCAAGTTTTGATACATTTGTACTCCGACTTCGATCTCTTTCGTTAAAAGCCAGCTACTAACATATTCATCATCGAATGTTTCGGGAAAATCATGTTTTTGATGTTTTGGTATAACAAGACAAATCTTAGAAGGTTTAATTTCCAGATCAATCAAAGTATTAAGACATGAATGAGCCATTGCAGCAGAGCCGTAAATCAAAATTGGAAAGTCTATTGGTTCCATTTTTAAGAGTTGAATCTTGTGATAGAATATTATCTTATCCACGCGGCTGTTGACTTCTAGATAGTTTGACGGTAAAGTCTCGATGGCTTGTGCCCGGGTAGAAAATTATCTAGGAAACACTATCGAATAGCGTGGCCCTAGCTAGATTGGCCATTATATAGTAAATCCTATGCTGGGCCTAGACAGATGCAAGCCTGGCGGATCTTGACTAATTTATGCTTATCCTGGCTTTATATTGAACCTGGCTAGAACTGCCTATTTATTGGCTTTTCTAGGAGTATCTTAGACTGGGCCTAGATATTTTTAAATTGATTTAGCCTAGATATGAAACTTTTTCTTGGCGATATATTGGCCGTAGATAGTATCGCCTCTTTATTGGCATTGTAACATATAAACTGCAAGGGACCTGGATAGTTTTTACTTGATGTAGCCTGGATAAGGAATTGTATCTGGGCGTTATATTGGCCTTAGCTAGTCTCGCCTCTTTATAGGCATTCTCAGATGTTACTTATACTGGGGCTATATAGTTTTTACTTGATGTATCCTAGATGTGCCTATACATATGTCTCTATAAAAGGCTATCCATTATCCTTCTAAAAACATAACTTTTTTGTTTTGGTCCTAAATCGGTATTTTTCAGATTCTTTAATACGTATTTAAGTCTTTTAAACAGTATAATTAAAAGAGAGTTATTTGAGTAGCACTTTGAGACACGAAATTTTATATATCACAGTGGCGCAATAGGTAGCGCACAAGCACGGCAAGCGAGAGGACTCGGGTTCGAATCTCAGTGGAGGTAAATTAAAAAAAAAAAAAAAAAATCTTTCATTCCAGCAAAAAATCACTTAAAGAGTCGAATATAGGGGGAGGCAAGGAAAAAATGAAAATAATCAACAATAATAAAAAAAAAAAATTTTTTTTAAGAATTGCAGTAGCTCTTGTGCTACTTGTGAAGACCCATCTAGGGCCCATATAGGAACATCTAGCAAGGCCCATTATATACAGAGCATTAACAAATTAGCGAGGGACAAGCTAGATACTGCTCGGTAGGGCCATGATTGAAACTAAGAAAAACTAGCTGGGGCCTTGGCATTATCGAGTCGAAAATTCTACCCGGGTGGTGGTTTGAATTTTGAACTGAACATTAAAAACAGCTGATCATATTGCAACACTGTTCCATTTTCCAAAACAACTGTCTGATCATCCCTTTATTTTACAAATTTAAATACAAAATACTTTGAAATAAATATATCTTTGCAAACCCATTGATTTCTTTTAGTTCTCCTGCTACGAAATTGATCCATGTTCTGAACTCCAATTTTCTCAAGAAATCTGCAGAGAATTGGTTATTAGCCTGAAAGAATAACGACTGCTGCATCTTAAAAGATCTTAAGTCGTATTCTGCTTCAACGAAACCATTACACTCAGTTACTACTGTTATATTGAGACATTGCATATGTTTTGAATTTGGTCTAAGAATTTAAGATTGATATTATTAAGTTTTGAAAAGTTTTTGAAAACTAACGAGAAAAGTAGGGTCTTTAGGAATCCTTTACAAGTTTCATTGAATCCCACGATAACTATTTTGTTTTCAATTTGGATCCTGGTCATGTGACAGTTTTTAATGTTTAAATAGTAAAGTGCATATGGATCTATTGATGTTCCATTAAGATGCTTTCTTGGAAGTACTGGAAACATGTTTAACAGCAAGCTATTTAATATTGGTTGGTTAGACTAGAAAAAAAATATAAAAAACAATACAGTTTTAAAACTCAAGAAAAAATATCTATAGTATGCCTACAAATTAAGTGAATTTTTATAAAATATTTAAAAAATGTAGTAATGTACCCTTCGGACAACAGTTTGAAAAAATGGTCTCCCGTTTCGTAAGCTAAAATTAAGCTAAGTGATTTTATTTAACTTTTACACACTCAAGTATAGCAAGTCCTAACCTTTTTCTTGAACATACAGAACTAAAACCAGCTTTAAGTTCCTATGACCCAAATTGGATCATGATTAGAAATTCCATTGTCACGCTCAAAGAAGTAAGAAGCCTGTGTCAACATAAGTTATCTACCACAACATCACCAAAGTACGATCTAATAACTGCTCAGGTTTTGAAAGAACTGCCTTTAATAACCTTCAAGCAAATCTCCAATTTATAATTAACGCATGCCTTAAGCTTAGATATGTGCAACATCATTTGAAAATTTCAGAAGTCATTGTTATACCTAAGGTTAGTGCAATGGACTGTCATTCAGAAAGTCTTGGGTTCAAAAACAATTTTTCAAGGGTCTACTGCCTCTTGCAAGGAATTGACAAATCCTTAATAGGTGCTCAAGCCTTTGATAAGGATTGGCATTTGGGACTTGATTTAAAATTGCATAGGGACCTTCCCAGGCAGTACTACTATATACTGAAATCTTACTTTAGAAACCGACTCTTTAGAGTACGGTACAACCAAAATTACTCGGAACGAAAGAAAATTGAAGCCGCTGTACCCCAAGGAATTGTCCTAGGACGAATCGAGCGGATTCCATCACTTGTTTGTTGTAACATCTAAGTCTAGTTATGTCGCATTTCATGGAACACGGCTATTCATTTTTTTCCTTACCTGTACATATGTACACTTCGTTATCTCTATTAACGTCAGTCTAAAATTAGCCTTCGTAGCATAGAGTAAACCTCATTTTTCTAATCTTAAATTATTTCGTACATCGTACATTATAAATAAATAAACGTTTATAATTAATAATTAAAATTGCTGTTGCGTTTCATATTTAATAAAATGGCGACGAGAAAACAAAAATAATTTACATAAAATAAAAAGAAAATTCTAACCTTACAAAATTCAATTCATTTCTCTTTTTCAAAATGGCCGAAGCACAAATCGAGAAACTAGTGAGGCTTGTAGCTGATTTATACACACTTCAAGCAAATGCCACTAGTGATTCAATTAACCAAAATTCTAAATTCTTTTTCAATGAATTCAACGCTAATTCCGAATCGTTCGACGAGTACATAGAACGCTTCAAGTTGCAACTTAGTCTGTGCAAAATTCCAGAGGAAAATAAAGCACCCCAACTACGAGTGCACATGGGAGCAACTTTAAATTCCACGTTGAAGAATTTGTGTCATCCTACTGATGTAAGTACTCTGACTTTCGACGCAATTGCTCAAAAACTCAGCGCACATTTCACAACCACAAAAAATAAATTCAGTGAGGCAATTAAATTCCGTGGAATCTTACAAAACGTTGACGAATCCATAACAGCTTTTGAAGAACGTCTAAGAGCAGGTGCAAGGTATTGTGAGTTCAGCACTTTCCTCGATTACTCTTTAATTGTCCAATTCATCCATGGAGTTATTCGAGACGATATTCGTGACGTCATAATAGCAAAAAAACCAGCAACGTTCGCCGATGCAGTCAAAATGGCATCCGATCTAGAGGCAACAAGAAATGCATCAAATTCCGTTAAAGCGAGTACTACTTCAAATTCCTCAGCTTCAGTTCACCAGTTTGTTCATGACTCCCGTCCTCGCATTAAAAGATCATCTGGATCTCGATCGCGATCCAAACAAAATCAGAGCACAAAATCCCCACCAAAATACAAATGCTTCGGTTGTGGAGGAAATCATTGGCGCCAAGACTGTAGATTCAAAAACGCAGTATGTCGTACTTGTAAGAATAAAGGTCACATTGCAGCCGTATGCCATCAAAATAAAATGCCGAGAAATAAAACCAACATAAATGCAAGCAATAGCATCAATGCAACCAACGCTAATTCAGATGGAAATTCAATTAATTTTCTGCAAGAGGATGCAATTAATAAAATCAGCGAGAGAATTCCACCAGTTATAGTAGATGTTCGTATCAACGATAAGCCGCTTAAGATGGAGCTGGATACAGCTGGAGCAAGTTCAATGGTTAGTATTGACACTTTTAAAACTTTACTGCCATTGCAGCAGCTCACTCCATCTGATAGAACATTTCGTAGCTTTACAAAAAATACATTTAAATGCCAATGCGCACAAGTCAAGGTCACGTTTGAAGGACGCTCTAAAACACTAACACTCTACGTCACTGATTTTCCATCTGATAACATATTTGGTCGCGAATGGATAGTTCATTTTTCAGATTTAATGTCTTTAGAGAAATATTTCAAAATTCAACAAATTTCAAACAATCTCGACAATACTATTTCAACGATTTCTGATAATAACATTTCATTACAAAAAATATTAATCAAATACGAAGATTTATTCAGTGAAACTGCGGGTACCATGGTGGGACCCCCAGTTGATGTTCACTTCAAGCCCGATGTACAGCCAGTTTTCGCGAGAGCTCGACCGATTCCGTATTCCCTTCTTAATACGTATGCTTCAGAAATAGAAAAAAAACTTCAATCCGGATTTTACAAGAAAGTCACGCATTCCCGTTGGGCATCGCCGACTCATGTCGTTGTCAAACAAGACAAAATACGTATCACTGGCGATTACAAATCTACACTCAACCCACAGCTAATCGTCGATGAATATCCGATATCCAAAGCAGAAGACATTTTCAACAAAGTCCGCGGAGCAAAAGTTTTTTGTCGATTGGATGTAACAGATGCATTTATGAGTTTGCCGTGCAGTGAAGAATTTTCGGAAGCAATGACTTTAAATACGCCTACACATGGACTCATTCAACCAACAAGGGCACAGTATGGTGTTGCCAGTATACCAGCTGTTTGGCATCGAAGAACAGAAGAAATTACACACGGTCTAAAAAATACTATCAACTTTTTCGATGATTTCCTGGTTTTCGCTGAAAATACTGATGAACTTCTGGTAGCTTTGGAAGCTACATTCGTGAGATTGCATCAATTCGGTCTCAAACTTCGACGCTCAAAATGTGCTTTTCTTATGGAATCTGTCGATTTCTTAGGACATCGCATCGACAGTGCAGGAATTCACAAATTGGACAAACATGTTTCCGCAATTCGAACCGCTCCTCAGCCTACAACACCTGCAGAACTTCAGACTTTTTTGGGTAAGATTACTTATTACCATTCGTTTATACCAAATTTTTTTTTTTTTTTTTTTTTTTTATAATTAGCACACACTCAAAGGTTTTTTGTATACCCTTAATATGTCAGAGACACAGCGTGAGCATTAGGAAAAAAGGGAGGGGTTAGAAAGGAGGTGTCGGTGTACATTGGTTTTGAATTCTTGAACATTACAATGACTGGGAAAGACAGAGCGTGGTATGGAATTCCACATTCGCGTAGTACGGCTAAAAAACGAATCTCTGTACTTCACAGTACGACCGAAGTTGGGCTCGAGGGTAAATTGATGGGCATTCCTAGAAGTGCGAGTATTACGGTTGAATTGTTTAAGGGGAGGAATGCAACTGGCTATTTCACTAGAGCAAAGTCCGTTAAAATAACGGTAAAAAAGGGTGAGGCAAGAAACATTACGACGATGTTGGAGTGACGTAAATGAGCCAATTATGTTGTTGTCACCAATCATTTTAAAAGCTCTTCTTTGAATACTGTCCAAGAGACTTAAGTAAGTTACTGGAGCACCAGCCCATAGATGGGAGTTATACTCAAGTTTTGGACGTATGTAGGTTTTATAGATTGTAGCCAGATCAGAAGGAGAGAAGAATTTCTTGCACCGTCTCAGAAAACCCAAACATCTTGCGGCATTCTTGGCAACATCGCGTATGTGATCGTTCCACAAGAGGTGGTTCGTGATGCACATACCGAGAATATCGAGATGTTCAGTTTCGTTGATGCAAGTGCCACTCATAGATAGTGGCAAGGGGGGTATATCACGCTTTAACGATACAAGACAGCATTGAGTTTTTGAAGCATTAAATTCGACACGGTTTCTTATTCCCCATTGTACAATGCTGTTTAGGTCGTGATTTAATGAGCTTATCATATTTTGTCGTTGCAGTTCCACATCCGAAGAGGAGGGATGTGAGTCTGAAAACGAATATGAAAAGCTAAGAGTACTATCGTCAGCGAAACAGTTAATTGGATTAGAAGTTACAGACAGGAGATCATTAATAAAAATGAGGAAGAGGGTTGGGGACAAAACGGAGCCCTGGGGCACACCAGCATTTATATTGTGGGTTTCAGACTTGAATCCGTCAAGTACAACTTGTATTGAACGGTTCGAAAGAAAATTTCTAATCCAAAGAAGTAGGGATTCGTCGATGCCGAAAGCACGCATTTTCGATAAAAGAGCAAGATGCCAGACTTTATCAAATGCCTTTGAAATATCGAGTGCAATAATCTTACTTTCTCCGAAACAATGTAAAGATTTGTTCCACTTTTCGGTTAGATAAACCATCAAATCACCAGTGGACCTATTGCTACGAAAGCCATACTGCCGGTCATTAAGAAGCTTTCGTTCTTCAAGATATTTCTTGAGCTGATAATTAATCAGCGTTTCCATGACCTTAGAAAGAAGGGACGTTAGTGCGATCGGTCGATAATTTGAGGGAGAAGAAGAGTCGCCTTTTTTTGGAATCGGCTGAACAAATGCTGTTTTCCATCTACTCGGAACGAGCCCAGAAGAATAGGATAGATAGAAAAGCTTACGCAGGGGTTTTGCTAGCGTGGAAGAACACCTCTTCAGAATAATAGCGGGGATACCATCCGGACCAGCGGATTTATGAATGTTGAGATCTTTCAGGACTCTTGCCACGGTACGAGTGCGAAAAAAGATTTGTCCCATAGAATCACTAACGCGCTCAAGAATTGGGGGAGTCATGACACTATCCGGCAAGGTGGAATTTGCGGCGAACTGCCTTACAAACAAGTTAGCTTTATCAATAGAGCTAACGAAAGGAGTGTCATTGAAAACAAGCGTAGGAACCGAGGAAGAGGAAGAATTCCTCATATTTTTTACAAATGACCAAAAATTCTTACTGCCTTTGGGACATTGCAGTATTTTTTGCCTTGATTTTTGATCATGTAAAAATTTGGTCCGTCGAATATGGGCGTTGCAGGCCTTCCTGGCTTGTTTGAACTTTTTCCGGTTTTCCTCAGTTGGGTTGGCTCTAAAACACCGGAAGCTTACCTCTTTTTCCTTGATAACCTCTTTACAGCTCAAATCAAACCATGATTTATCCTTGGGTCTGATACTTTTAACCCTATTCGGGATAAAATTTCTCATTCCCAAAAGAATTATGTTAGTTATCATATCTGCGCTGGAATCTACGTCACTATCGAGGAAGCATAGTGACCAGTTAAAGATCCTGAAAAAGTTGTTCAAACCGTTCCAGTTGGCTTTCTCGTACTGCCATACGGTTCTTCTAGGAGCTCTTTCTCTAACTGGATTTGTTTGACACGAGAAATTTGCAGATATAACACTATGGTCAGATGTGCCTAGAGGCGTCAATACACTTATTGTGTATTTATCAGGGTCAGAAGTAAGAAACAAGTCAAGAGTATTTTCCGCTCGGCCATTAACGTCCGATATTCGAGTAGGCTCGTTGACAAGCTGAGTAAGGTGGTTAAACTCAGCAAAAATCTCAACACACATTCCTTCGGGTGTTGTCTGGCCCGAATGAAGAAGCCAAGAAGAATTGTGAACATTGAAATCACCCGTAATAACGATTTCAGTGCGAGGATCTAGGGAAACAATTCTTTGGATGGAGTCGGACAGAGCATCAAATTCGTGAGAAGTTGAAACTCTATCCAAATTTGGGCTTCTATAAAGAAAGCAATAGTGAATGATGTGCTTATTAATGGAAAATTTAAACCACATAAAATTGAAGAAGGAGTTGGTGCAGCGACCATATTGTGGTAAGAGCTGATAAGCAACATCATTCCTAATATATATGGCGAGACCATGGTGGGAAAAGAATAATGGCACCAAGCTATACCCATGAATAAAGAATTCAGCAGGATCGGAATCCTCACCCACTTGGGTTTCACTCAGTGCCAAAACAGCTGGCCTGTTAGAAACAGTGTGGATATACGCAGCCAGAAAATTCGCTCTCAGCCCGCGAATATTACAATAATCAACTCTAAAATTACCAGCCATTACAGTATAACAAAAAAACTAAAACCAAAACAGACGAAATCTAAGAGAAAAAATCACTGAATAAGATTAATTAAAAAGCCTTCTCAAAGCAACATCACTAAAAGTGTTATGCCTTTAGTAGTGACGTTGAATTGATCCGAACCCTAACAATCAATCAGTAATCCTCTATACATCTGTTATCGTATGACCTAGCAAATGCAAACATATGAGAGAGCTTATATAAGCTCAGCTCAATGCATGCACCCACTAAGCCACACAACTGTAGGAAAAAAAAGGAAGGGAGGGAAAATGTCACTTACCGTGCTACTGACAAAGGTATTTTTTTGTTGTTATTTGTTCCTATGTGTGCTTGATTTTTTTTTTTTTTTTTTTGTTCTTGTTTTGTTGTTGTGGCTATTTGGTTCTTTTTATATTGAGTTTGGGTGATTATTTTTTTTTTGTTTGTGGGTATTTATTAAAAAAAATTTCTGTTTGCTATTTTTTGTTTTTGTTTAATTAGATTATTATATTTTGTGGCGCGTCTGCGACGGGGACAGAGACGGGGGCAAAAAAACGAACGGAAGCACAGCACGGCAGGAGGACATCGACCGACCTTTTCATACGCTCACTGTCAACAGTTTCCGCCCCACTTCGTGAAATGCTTAAGCAACCTAAATTCAATTGGACTTTCGAAGGAAAAAAAGCTTTCGAGTTTCTAAAAGAAGAACTTATTTCCGATAGAGTTCTGATTTCGTATAATCCAAACTTGCCTCTTTTACTTGCTGTTGATGCTAGTCCAGTCGGGTTGGGTGCAGTGCTATCACACCGAATGCCAGATGGTGGTGAGCGCCCAATCGCATACGCTAGCAAGTCATTGAATTCAACCGAACGTGCCTACCCACAAATAGACAGAGAGGCACTCGCTATTGTGTGGGGAGTCAAAAAATTCTTTCAATATCTTTACGGAAGGAAGTTTGTAATTATCACAGATAATAAACCGGTTTCACATATTTTTGCACCAAATGCATCGCTTCCCAAATTCACTTTGTCTAGATGTTCTAACTACGCTAGCTACCTTACAAACTTTAATTACGAAATTCAACTGAAAACATCAAATGCAAATGCGAATGCTGATTATCTATCCCGTGCCATTTCCCGTAACGATTCCAATACTGTGAAAGCTGTCAATCTCATTTCCTCGTCAGATAATGATGATTTCGATCAGTTCGTTCTACAGCAAATAAGTCAGATACCAGTCACTGCCGATGACATCGCTTCCGAGACAAGGAAGGATGCTGAACTATCTCCAATTCTTTCTACTATCCAGGATGGAAGAAGTCTATCATCAATTTGTTGCACTGGAAACCTGTAAGAAAAAGGCTGATCAAGCGGCAGTTGCTATCGTGGTTTAAATTCAAACTGGCATTCCACATTTATGATCCACTCGGTCCACTTAGGTTTAGGTATTAGCTTTCTTAAAAGCTCTGCTGTCTCAACCGAACCGGTTTAGTCGAAAGTAGGAGATTCCCGTATTGAACCCAAAGATGTTAAAATGCCTAACGATACATATGGAAAAACTTCTGGAAAAGTAGAAAAATACAGGATGAACCACGGAAATAGATCCAGAGTATAAATAAAAGAAAAAAAAAAGGAAGGGAAACTTTAATGGCAAAAAGTAATAATAACAGAGAGAAAAAAGGAAAGAAACATAAAAATAACAATAAAATTAATCGGATGAAATAATAAAAAAAAAAATAAAAAAAAAAAAAAAAAATTAGTACTGGAACACCGGGATTCGAACCGAGCGATGGGTTTAAGATAAAAATATGTGAATGGTCGTCTTAACCATTCAGCTATTTTGATCTTTCAAGAAGCTGTGTCAAATAAGATGTAGGATGATTGAAGATTCTGTAAAGGATGGAGATGATGCAAGATGTGGAAAGAAAAAAGAAGAGATTAAAAGAGGAGATTAAATTCGTTAACTAATACTAAAGTACAGAGACGAGTGTGAGTGTTCATCCAGGAAATTTAGAGGGATTTTGACGGGAGAAGTTCAATTTTGGCACACTAATATTCCAAAAATTCTGACTAGAATTTTAGTGCCAAAATTGTATTTTTCTGGTCAAAATCCTGTCTAAAAACTCAAAAAAAGGGAGACCGGAAACACATCCATGATGAGAAATCTGACGAAAACACTGCAGTAGGACGTGCAGGCAAAGCAAGAAAGAAGAACATGCGCCAGTTGGTTTTGGTTAGTCGGTGGAAAAAGACGGTGTGGTCAGATAACTTAGTTGGTGATATAAAAAAAAAAACAAGTACAGTCGAGATCAATACAGATCTCAAGTATTAAGATTCTGGAAAATATTATTTTTTTTAATGTAAATCGAGTACCACCAATCAGAACTTGTGTAAAGATTTATTACATCGCAACCAATAATAATAAGACCCCGGGCTACAAATATCTAAAACCTAGGGAGAGCCAAACAAAAATCTGGCGTGTTCAAGAACTCGAATGCCCAATAAGTCCATTCATCCATCATCAGTCACAGGAGCCTGATAGTGCCCTTGACGACTCCATCAGAACCACCAGATATTGACGACTTAAGACACTCTTGGACCAGCAGCACAACAGTCGATACAAAAATATCGCCTTAGCCATCAACCACCACACGACTACGGCAGCTTCGAAGACCTCAAGTGCATGCAGCAACTACATCGTCTGAAGCATCGACAGAGGTATTCTCAGAAGAAAAGACAGCGTCAGAATACAAGGAGCACGTTTATGCGACACCCATCGACGAAGTACCAACATCATACAAAAAGTGCATGATCACTCGACAGATTCATGCGACATCTAACTACTAGGACTTACGATCTCTACACGTCATCAGCAGCTTTACCCCAATAACCCCAAAAGCTAAGTTCCTACCTTTCCTAATACCCGTATACCTAATCCTTTAAATTTAGTTATTGTATTATTTGTTTAAAACTTAAAATATAAAATAAGAAAACCTAAAGGAAATCATTTAAAAGAGAAAACAAAAAGTGAAATTAGTTTGTTTTTGGATTTTTTTTTTCTACTACTGTAAAGCGAATTGTTATAAAATTATTATGTTGAGATTGCTTTAAGAATATACTTGTGCATCTGCAGTGACAAATTGTAATGAAGAAAGATCGTTTTCCGTATTGAAACGAATAAAAACTAATTTAAGGTCTCGCATTAGCGAAGAACGCCTTAATAGTTTAGCCTTATTAAATATAGCAGCTAAGCTGACAAAAAAATTAGATAACGAATTTATTTGGTAATGAATTTGGTAATCGATATACACTACATACAGAAAAAAAAATTTGAAAACATCAAATATTATGCATTTTGTGTTTTTGTATTATTATTTTTTATTACTTTATTTTCATTGTTCTAAAGGGCGGCAAAATTTATCAGCCCGGGGCGCCAAATCCTTAAATACGCCTCTGCATATAGGTTTACTTGGTGTAGTAAGCAGTGCCACATGTAGATTCTACAACATGCATGAGGAAACACCCGACCACATACCAGGCAAAAGTTGTCCACTCATTCACCAAAGAAATAAAATGCACGACTGGGTCGTACGAACTTGCTCCTATGTAATAGACTAGGAATTTTAAAAACGAATGTTATTAGAGAAAACTATTCATAAGGATAAAATGAATTTTTTAAATTCTTTTAGTAGTAAGAGATCAAAACAGAATGCTATGCAAATATGAATTTATGCAGGAACAAAAATTATAAGTCGTTGTACTGGTTCCTTAAAAAAATAAGCTTTTATGTACAAAATTTTTAAAACATTTTTAAGAAAAAATTTTGGTACGCCAACCTAAAGTTTTTATTATTGTACGAATAAAAGTCTAATTTCCAAAAAAAATACTAAGCCGTTCTTGAGATATCGAATTTAAAAAAAAAATGACCTTTTTTTCTAAAAAATTGAAAAAATATTTTTTTTTAAGTTTTTAAATGCAATGTTTTTTAAACTTTTTAGGAGCTTCTTTATAAAAAATTTCATTAAAATCCGTTATGTCGATAATGAGAAATTCAAAATTCGAAAAAATCGTTCTATGGTAGGTACAGTCAGTAATATCTAGATTTAATTTTTTTTTATTAAATTATAGATCGTAAAAATTAATCAAAAAAAAAAAAATTTTGCAAAATTCTCAGAACCGTTTTCGAGAAAAATACGATTTTCGAAAACCATTTTTTAAAATTTGTATGGAAGGTACCGTTAGTTTTAGATAAAACAATTTTTTTTTTCTCAAATCTTGTAGATTGTGTTAAGAAACTTTTATTTGTCAAGTTTGAAAAAAATCGATCATGTGGTTTTCGAAATATTGAGTTTCCAAAAAAAAATTTTGAATGTTTTTTTTTAAATCCAAAAAATTAAAAATTGAAAATTTGAATATGTAATAATATTCAAACTTTGGAGGAGCTTTGGCATAAAAAATTTTTTTTTAAATCGGCTGTACCGTTTTCGAGAAAATCAAAAACAAAAAAAAAATGGACCCAGGGGGGCTACCAAAAATAACAATTTTTTGTAAAATTTTTTTCAACCATTAGCTAGTTTTAACCAAATGAAATTTTTCAAATTTTCTTAAAAAATTCTGTGGGACAGTTTTTGAGAAAAAAAATATTATAAAATTTCGAAAAAAATCGTATGGCAGGTACCGTTATTTTTGGTCTTAAAAAAAAACAGAAAAAAACGTCCGGGGGAAAAACTTAAAACCCATATCTACCAAGTTTGAAGAAAATCGGCCGAGCCGTTTAGGCTGTAGTCGAACCGACAGACAGACAGACAGACAGACAGACAGAATTGCGAGACCCACTTTTTTGGTCTTCGCTATCATCGTAATGTCAACTTTCATCAAAATCTCAAGTTCAAGTGGGTGAACAATAGATCTCCAGGTCGCAGTGCAAATAGTTCAATCAATCGGGTTTAACACGACCATTCATCTAAAAATACGCCTCGTTGCCAAAGATTCGCTCAAAATTGGAGTCCCTCTTCTAAGCGCCTTGAAGCCCAGTGAGCGAACAAACGGCGGGCGTTGTCTATGGTCATCAACTTTGGCGACATCTGAATAGAAACAAGAAGACTTTTTAATGACTGGGAAACGTACAAATCTAGTCAAAATAATTTCAAGATGATGAAGATAAATTCACAAAGAGCCAAGCCCAGCTCGTGGAGAAAATTCTGCAGTCAAGTTGAGAGTGCCAACGAATCAGCAAGACTCAGTAAAATACTTGCTAAGGGACCAATTGTTTTGGGATCACTTAAGGAACCCAATGGACATTGGACAGAATCGTTTAGCGAAACACTGGAACTCCTGGTAAATACTCACTTTCCAGGTTGCATCCCTAACGTGAATTATAACTCGTAAGTGGAGCTCTGCTTAAAGAACACAACACCAGCGGAGTTGATTACGGAAGAAAAGATAAAATGAGTTATAAACTCCTTTTCACCGTATAAATTACCATTGTTTAGATTTAGATTCCTAAACAGCCTGAAATGGGAATATGTTCCTAAAGCGTGGCGAAAATTCAAAGTGGTATTTATTCCGAAAGCTGGTAAGCATAGCCACACGGACACCAAAGACTTCAGACCCATTAGTGTCACGTCTTTTCTCCTGAGCCTGTAAGTCATATGTCCAGCCCAGTATGCTTATACAAAAGGTAAAAGTGTTGTGACAGCACTACACAGTGTTTTCTGCACAATTAAAAAAAAACAATCAAAGACTAGTTTTACACCCTTGCTGCCTTTGTAGACATTGAAAGACCTTTTAACAATGTCCGAAACTGGGCCGTGGAAGGAGCGCTCGCAAATCTTAATGTTCATAATGTGCATGTTAAAAACAGACTGATCAACTCGGAGCTAAGAGGGGTACAGATCAAAGTACATATCTACTTCTATAGGGACTCCACAAGGTGGGGTGCTTTCTCCGTTTCTCTAGACACTCGTGATGACCGCAGTTCCAATGAGACTTAAATTTAGTGGAGTATGCTGATGACCTAGCATTACAACAAATAGACGATGCTTAATCTATACTGAATGCATGGACTTAAAACTGCGGTCTAGCGGATAACCCGCAAAAAACCGAACAGGTCCTTTTTACGAACAAAAGGAAACTACCGACTTTTAAAATTCCCTTGATTGAAGGGACCTAACTCAAAATCTCTGATCACGCGAAATATCTAGGCGTGATCCTGGATAAGAAATTTCCAGTTCAATTTCTTATCTCAACATTAAAAAAAAGAACAAATAAAGCCATGTTTGCTTTTGGGGCCAAGTGCAAAAATTATCAAGTGGATGTATACAGCCATAGTCAGACCTGTACTGACATACGGTAACGTAATCTGGTGGAATGCATTAGAGAAACCTACTAACCTTAAAATCATGACAAAGGTACAAAGAATGACATGTATTGGAATCACTGGGGCAATGAAGTCCACCCATACAGCGGGTCTGGAAGCTATACTCAACCAAAACCACTAGGTCTATTTTATACAAGAATCGGCAGCTAATAGCGCACTTTGACTCAACCAAACTGGTAGCTGGAGACATAGTGCTATAGGTCATGCGCAGATTCCTCACAAATACACGGGAAATAATGTATGTACTGAGTACATAACACCCCGCTTAGACTTTTACAAGCCGTTCAAGACCGCCTTTCCCAGCAGAGAGGACTGGAAAATCAACGAGCCATCAACCTGCGAATCGAGATAGCAATGTATACCGAAGGTTCCAACATGGAAACTGGTGTTAGTGCGGGGTTCTTTAGCTGCTAAGCGGCAATAAAAGTGATTTCTGTAATTTAAATCAAATCGAAGCTGGTAACTTGCTGTCGCAAAGAGGTAAGAATTCGTGGTCACAGTGGTGTCCCAGGTACTGACGAGCTGGCAAGAATAAGATCAAGACACTTGATCATAATCAGGCAGACACAACAGTTCAAGTCCCACCCTGTAATCTTAAACAGATAATCGAAAGCAAAGTTTTAGCTATAACAAATATTAAATATGAAACGCAACAGCAATTTTAATTATTAATTATAAACGTTTATTTATTTATAATGTACGATGTACGAAATAATTTAAGATTAGAAAAATGAGGTTTACTCTATGCTACGAAGGCTAATTTTAGACTGACGTTAATAGAGATAACGAAGTGTACATATGTACAGGTAAGGAAAAAAATGAATAGCCGTGTTCCATGAAATGCGACATAACTAGACTTAGATGTTACAATCTCCCAGCTCGTTAAGTTTCTAGGGTGAGTATTTCAACGGTCCTCTTCGAATTCTTCCGGAACGTCGAGGTATGAATATCGGAGAACTTGGCTGAACGCTTGTTGTTGCTCTGGGCTGTTGTGCGATTGTGGCTGCGATTGGTGTAGAGGGCACTGGAACTGGGCTTGGTGAATCTTCGTAGAAACGTATTCGCCTCTCTGAACCCACGTCTGGCTTTGAATTTGGAATTGTTGGAGTATATGCTTTGAGTTGGTCGATGTGTCTTTTATGTCGAGCTCCATTGTGTTCGACTTCATAGTGGACGTTTCCAAGTTGAGTTACTATTTTTCCTGGTAACCAAGGAGAAGTCGAAGAGTTGTATGAGCGAAACATTACATGTTGATTTGGCTCCAGTATTCTGGGTTCTTGAAGAATTTTAGGTTCCTGCTTGGCTAAGACTTTCAATTTTAATTCCGGTCTTAAACAGTCTAAACGCGTTCTTATTACTCGTCCCAAAAAGAGTAATGATGGAGGTTGTCCAGTTGTCTGATGAGGTGCTTTATGGTATTGAATTAAGAATTTGTTTATGCATTGTTGAAGGTTAGTCGCGTTTGCTCCAGATAGAAGAAGAGATCTTTTAACGGTTTGTACGTACCGCTCAGCCTGTCCGTTGCTCGAAGGATGATAAGGTGCGGTTCGCTTGTGAAAACGGACACCTTGTATTTTCAAAAACTGTTGAAACATCTCCGAACAAAACTGGGGCCCGTTATCAGAAACAACAGTAGTAGGGACACCAAACGTTGAGAAGACTTCTTCTAATATTTTGCATGTGGCTTCGGCTGTTGTAGATGTAGTGATTTTCACTTGAGTCCATTTGGAATAGGAGTCGACTATGATAAGCAAGTATTTACCTTGTACTGGTCCAGCATAGTCGATATGTACTCTCTCCCATGAAGTGGATGGATACTCCCAGTGATGACTGTTGTATTTCGGTGGCAATTTGGAATGTTTAAGGCAATCTGGACATGATTTTGCTAGTTTCTCTATGTCTTGATCTATAGAAGGCCAGTAAATTAACGATCTAGCAATACCTTTCATTTTCGTAATCCCAATGTGGGCAGTATGAAGCTCTTCAAGGAGTACTTGACGGAATTTCTTTGGAATAACTATCCTGTGTCCAAGTAGAAGGCATCCACAAGATTGAGTGTAGTTTAGCTGGTTTGTAACGAATCCTCCTGGATATGATATATTAAGGACACCACAAAAGAAGACAACACTTTAATTCCCCAAAAAGGGGGAAGTACCATGACCCTCAAAAACAATACTAAAATTTAGCACATTTTGTGTTATCCTACTCTTTTCGTCCATTTAAACCTTCTTTCCGTTTTCCACCATTACGACCACTGGGTTACAGGACACCATTGGCCGATCCTGGCAGTCGGAGAGAAGGGCGTTCTGATTACCTACCGGCTCGGCATGCTTGCATTGACCTAGGCTCTGCTCGTCGGCTGGGGGGGTTCTTGCCGAGGTAAATCAGAACAGTTGTTACGTTTTAATCATGCCGCGGTGTCGATGTCATTCACCGAGAAGTTTAATTAAAAATAGTTAAAAAAAAATTATTTTGAGACCCGATGTCCCTTATTGAAAAGAGTACAAAAAAAAATAATAAAGTATTTGAATTGTGAAATCCAAGAGACAGAGTGAGAGAGAATAATAAAATAAAAAGAAAGGTGGCAACTCTGGATAAAAAGGAGAACGAGGTGTTATTCGTCCTTGAGGCTAATCCCACCCACGCTCCTCTCAAAGGTACGTCCTTGGTCACTGCCACCTCAATGTTATATTACAGCAACCCCCTAATTCGATGTTCGATATGATATCCATTCAATCTCTTACCATTGTGCTTGAATTTTGCCCTTCCATCTGCAACTCGAGATTTCCAGATCCCCACCACACCCACCCTTTTGAAAAGTTCTACCTATTCCATTTTAGGCTTTCCTTATCTTTTCTTAAAGCTTAAAAAAAAAAAAACTTCCCAATTGACGAACGAAATTCAACTTAAAACACCATGATCTTCATTATTAAATCTCTACCCAGAGTAATTTTATTAAAATAAAAAAAAAACAAAAGGAATTCAATTCGCAAATCCAAACTACAAACTGTTTCCGTATAGGTATAAATTGTATAGATATGGATAGCATATAAAAAAAATATGTTCTTTAAATGTTGTAAAAGAAAATTAAAATCGTAATCCGATTTAATATCATTTATAATATACTAGTATTTTATTTAAATTAAGTCAAAGTAACGACAGGTCATTCTTCTATACTACGAGTATCATGATATACAAATCAAATTTAAAAAAGAATATTTCTTATTTATCCCATATTAGCTCACTTTAATTTATTTAATACATTATTTTTTTTTTTTTTTCATGAATCCATTATGTGGGCATTAAACTTTCGTATGGTTACAAGTGTTATGCAAATGTTTTTTTTTTTTTTTTTTTACTTTTCTTTTTTTTTTCAATTTTAATTCAATACATACAAAGAAAAAAAATAGACTAAAGCTTAATTCTTGTATCGCCTAAAAGTATTCTTTAAATATATAGAATTTTATAATCTTTTCCTTCACAGCGAATTCGAAATAAATTCCTCCAAATAATGATTAATGATAAAGTCACAGTGGCAAACAAAACGACTTACCGGAGTTTTTTTTTTCCTTTTTTTCTTATTAATTATGGATCCGCCGTTGCCGACCAATGATGTGGTGCACCGCTTCAATTGGGATATGGCTATGTTGCGTTAGATAATGATGTGTAGTATAATTATTACTGTGTTGTTTGTCGAATGTACCTGCATAGGATTAATCAAAATTTGACAGCATTTATAACAATTCGCTTTACAGTAGTAGAAAAAAAAAATCCAAAAACAAACTAATTTCACTTTTTGTTTTCTCTTTTAAATGATTTCCTTTAGGTTTTCTTATTTTATATTTTAAGTTTTAAACAAATAATACAATAACTAAATTTAAAGGATTAGGTATACGGGTATTAGGAAAGGTAGGAACTTAGCTTTTGGGGTTATTGGGGTAAAGCTGCTGATGACGTGTAGAGATCGTAAGTCCTAGTAGTTAGATGTCGCATGAATCTGTCGAGTGATCATGCACTTTTTGTATGATGTTGGTACTTCGTCGATGGGTGTCGCATAAACGTGCTCCTTGTATTCTGACGCTGTCTTTTCTTCTGAGAATACCTCTGTCGATGCTTCAGACGATGTAGTTGCTGCATGCACTTGAGGTCTTCGAAGCTGCCGTAGTCGTGTGGTGGTTGATGGCTAAGGCGATATTTTTGTATCGACTGTTGTGCTGCTGGTCCAAGAGTGTCTTAAGTCGTCAATATCTGGTGGTTCTGATGGAGTCGTCAAGGGCACTATCAGGCTCCTGTGACTGATGATGGATGAATGGACTTATTGGGCATTCGAGTTCTTGAACACGCCAGATTTTTGTTTGGCTCTCCCTAGGTTTTAGATATTTGTAGCCCGGGGTCTTATTATTATTGGTTGCGATGTAATAAATCTTTACACAAGTTCTGATTGGTGGTACTCGATTTACATTAAAAAAAATAATATTTTCCAGAATCTTAATACTTGAGATCTGTATTGATCTCGACTGTACTTGTTTTTTTTTTTATATCACCAACTAAGTTATCTGACCACACCGTCTTTTTCCACCGACTAACCAAAACCAACTGGCGCATGTTCTTCTTTCTTGCTTTGCCTGCACGTCCTACTGCAGTGTTTTCGTCAGATTTCTCATCATGGATGTGTTTCCGGTCTCCCTTTTTTTGAGTTTTTAGACAGGATTTTGACCAGAAAAATACAATTTTGGCACTAAAATTCTAGTCAGAATTTTTGGAATATTAGTGTGCCAAAATTGAACTTCTCCCGTCAAAATCCCTCTAAATTTCCTGGATGAACACTCACACTCGTCTCTGTACTTTAGTATTAGTTAACGAATTTAATCTCCTCTTTTAATCTCTTCTTTTTTCTTTCCACATCTTGCATCATCTCCATCCTTTACAGAATCTTCAATCATCCTACATCTTATTTGACACAGCTTCTTGAAAGATCAAAATAGCTGAATGGTTAAGACGACCATTCACATATTTTTATCTTAAACCCATCGCTCGGTTCGAATCCCGGTGTTCCAGTACTAATTTTTTTTTTTTTTTTTATTTTTTATTTTATTATTTCATCCGATTAATTTTATTGTTATTTTTATGTTTCTTTCCTTTTTTCTCTCTGTTATTATTACTTTTTGCCATTAAAGTTTCCCTTCCTTTTTTTTTTCTTTTATTTATACTCTGGATCTATTTCCGTGGTTCATCCTGTATTTTTCTACTTTTCCAGAAGTTTTTCCATATGTATCGTTAGGCATTTTAACATCTTTGGGTTCAATACGGGAATCTCCTACTTTCGACTAAACCGGTTCGGTTGAGACAGCAGAGCTTTTAAGAAAGCTAATACCTAAACCTAAGTGGACCGAGTGGATCATAAATGTGGAATGCCAGTTTGAATTTAAACCACGATAGCAACTGCCGCTTGATCAGCCTTTTTCTTACAAACCTGATTCTTTTTGTGAATTCCCCATGAGTAAAAGGACTCAGGAATGAAAAAGGTGAAGGAGCTCTCGTGCACAGGCTGAGGTAGCCGGGCTTTGTCTAGTAGGCTATCTTCTCAGATCTTTACCGTGATAAACTCCGATTCGCTTTCCAGTTAAGTCTTCAATCTCGTACAAATTGTTACCTATAGACTTGCGCACTCTTACCTTCAAGAATTTTGGACAAAGCTTTGCACTGATCCTTTTCGAGGCATCGCTTAAGATGAAGTTCCTGCGATAGACTATATCCCCAGGTGCAAATTTGGTAGTTTTACTTCTAGTATTATACAGGTTTTCATATTTCGCGTGTGCGTTTTCCAGAGATTCCTTGATATGCGCGTGTAGAATGTTCATCTGGGAAGCTTTCGAAAGAACCTTAATCTCGGCATTGTTTAAGCATTGCAATTCACGTAGCAATTGGTAGTCCGATCCATGTTCCACCATGGGTTGACCAAACAGAGCCTCGTACGGTGCCATCCCCGTTGCCGAATGAACCGAAGTACGCAGTGCACAAGCTATACTCGTAAGATGAGCATCCCAATTCCGTTGGTCAGAGTCTATATACGAACGAATTGCTGCAAGAATTGACCTGTTCACTCTCTCACTCGCATTAGCTTGTGGGGAATATACCGCAGTCTTGACGTGGATAACACCATACGAGGACATCAGCTTCTCAAACTCCTTGCTTGTAAACTGCTTGCCATTATCAGATAAGATTTTCTCTGGCACCCCGTAAACACTGAAGACTTCTTCTTGAAGGAATCTAACAATAATGTCACTCGTTGCTTTTCGGATTGGTTTGATTAAAACAAACTTAGTCAATTGGTCTAAAGCGATAAAGATATGAGCGTTGCCACTTTTAGAACGAGGATAAGGCCCGAGGAAGTCTATGTATAACATTTGGAATGGCCTATCGACCTCAAATGCCTTTCCCATTGGTGGTCTCAGAGTTTGGTTGGGCCCTTTACACATTTTGCACATGTCGCATTTTCCAATAAAGTCTTTCACTTGCGCAGCCATGTTGGGCCAAAAAAATTGGTTTCGTAGCCGGTACAGTGTTTTTGAAATTCCCCCATGCGAGGCTCGCGGTGGTTGATGAGCCAAAACGATCAAGCTTTCAGTCAGCTCTCTGGGTACCCACAGCTTCCAGACTAGGTCATCCTGCAACGGATTCCCTGTGCAGTGTTTGACCTTCTTGTACACAAAATTGTTTGAAACTTGAAGGTCAGGCAGCTTATTCTTTTGATCTTCGACGGTGTCAATGAGCTTACAGTAATCCTCAGATTTGAAACTGGGGTCTGAAAGATCGATATGAAGTACGTCGGAGGTTCTAGTTTCCATCGATCCATCAAAGTTTATAGCTTCAACTTCATATACCCGAGAAAGGGCATCTGGTACAACATTTAGCGATCCTTTCCGATGTTCGATGGTAAACTCAAAACCCTGAAGCTTCAGGCTCCATCTCGCCAACCGTCCACTCAGATCTCTTTGACTCATCAGCCACTTTAAGCTCGCATGGTCGGTTATGATCCTAAATGGATGCCCTTCGACGTACGGACGAAATTTTTCCACGCCTACCACCGCCGCGAGGCATTCACGTTCTGTGACGCTGTAGTTCCGCTGCGCCTTGTTCAGTTTCTGCGAATGGTAATATATCGGTTTTTCATTTCCCTCTTCATCTAGCTGGCATAATACGCATCCAATTCCAGTATTTGAAGCATCACACAAAATGATAAACTCCTTATTGAAGTCAGCATGTATAAGAATTGGTTCTGAAGTCAAGATTTGTTTTAGCTTTACGAAAGCTGCCATCGCCTCTGCCCCAAATTCAAATTTTCTTCCCTTTTTGAGAATTTCTGTCAAAGGACTAGCTATGGTTGAGAAATCTTTAACAAACCGCCTGTACCAACCTGCTAAACCAACAAAACTTCTAACTTGTCTCACGTTTTTCGGAACAGGGAAGTCAACAATACCAGACACCTTACCAGGATCAGTTTTTAGACAGCCGTTTCCTACCACAAATCCTAAAAACTTCAGCTCCCTGAAACAAAACTTAGATTTTTGGACGTTTATGGTCAGTCCAGCTTCTCGAAGTTTGGATGCCAGAATTTCTAACAACTCGATGTGCTCCTCAAAGGTACTCGATACAACTAGCAAATCGTCGACATATGGGAATATTTTTTCTCGCAGGTTCGCTGGTACCACTTTGTCCACCACTTGGCACATTGTCTGTACTGCGTTTTTCAAACCGAATGGCATTACCGTAAACTGCAACAATGGGCGACCTGGAACCGAAAACGCCGTCTTCTCCCTTGAAGATTTCTCCAACGGTATCTGCCAAAACGCATCCTTCAAATCCACACTAGAGATATAGCGTGTATCTGAAAGACGCGATAGCAAACCCTCCATATGAGCCATTGGATACGCATAACCCTTCGTCTTGGCGTTTACCTTGCGATAATCTAGACAAAGTCGGTTCTTTCCGGGCTTACGCACTAATACAACCGGAGAACTCCAGGCGCTAGTACTTTCTTCTATCACGCCAAGCTCGAGCATGCGATCCAATTCCTCATACAGAAGTTTTTGAACCGCTGGAGAAATAGGATAATGACGCTGCTTTATCGGTTCAGCGTCTCCTGTGTCGATGGTATGTTCCAAAAGTGCTGTTTTTCCAAGGCCAAGTATAGCTGAGGAAGGAAACAGATTTATGGTTCTCCTCAATGTCTTCGAACGGTCACTTGTCAACTCGTGAGCATTTGGATCGAGTTCTTTTTGGGTCACATCAAGTGTCAGTTCTGAAATCAAGTTTGGTGCTACGCTAAATTCCTTCCAAAAATCTATACCTAAGTATAGAGGCTGTTGTAGGGAAGGCACAATAAAAAGGTTGAGATCCTTGGTAACGCCCTTATAACAAATCTTGGTTAGAATTTTCCCTATTATGGCTTGGCTTTTACCATCTGCCGTTTTTACATCAGAAGCGAATTTAGTGAAAATAGCGTTATTCCTACCCAAGAATTCTATCCCACCCACGCCTAAGCAACTGATATTTGCTCCACTATCTAGCAAACCAAGAATAGATTCCCCAAAAATTTTCACAGAAGCGTACGGACGCGGATCATCACCACAGCATAGAGTTGTGGCTTCTATTGCTTTGTATGCTTCTCTTTTTGTTTTGAATTTAGCACGAAGCTTCTTTATTTTGTCCGACACAGGAGTTCCGAAAATTTTCTCTCTGATCTTATAGTAATTTTGAATTCTCTCATGGAGAGTTTTCGGCGCGATCTTTGGAAGTTGTGCGTTCGATCTTAGTGTGACGTCTACTGGGCTCAATCGTTTCAATAGCCTAATAGCATGCGGCTTGTCATTATCGTTTACAGCAGATGGGCAAACGGAAGTATTTTTGCTGGAATTCGTTTCATTTAGTTGGTTTCCGGATTTTGCTTCGGTGAGCAACTTGTCCGGTTTGCTGAGTTGCTCCTCGGGTCGTTTCCCGAACATTTCGGGCACTGCGGGGATGTGGTGTTATCCAACCCACATTTATAGCAAAATAGTTTTCTTCGGGAATCCGGACATTCATAAAAGGTGTGCCCCTTCTCCCTGCAGTTCCAACAGATTAAACTACGGGCGTCTCTTTTGGTCTGGAAGGCTTCTAGGTGTGGTACCTTTACTTCATCACATGACTCGCACGATAGGTCAGTCTGTATTTCTGATACGTTCTTCCGTGACGGTGGAATATAGCGTTGCTGATGTTTTTGGGTATTGTCATGATCGCTGAGATATTTCTCGATGTTTCTGCATACGTAAATCAAATCCGCTAGGCTGTCGGTTCGATAGGTGATAAGTAGCTCCCCCATCCGCCTCTTCACATTCAGCTTTAAGAGCTCAACCATTTCCTGCGGCTGTTTGGGGATTCTCAACCTGCTGTTCATCTGTTGGATAGCCGTGTAGAAGTCATCGAAGGATTCAGTTGGAAGTTGGTGCCTATCGAACATCTTCCTCGACAACTCCGAATCGGTTTCCAAACTACGGTATTGCTCAATTAGTGCTAATCGGAGGGCCATCCAATTAACAGTCGGGTTAGCTTTCAGAAAAACCCAGTACCAGCTTTCGACTGGACCGGTGACAAAATGGTGGAAGTTTAGCACCACTTCCTCCCAGCTTACTCTATAGTTGCTCTTTAAACGTTCCAACCTGAACAAAAAATCATCGACCGTCATTTGCGTAGCATCGAACTTCAACCCCCATTTGTGGAAATGGTGATATCTGTTCGCTGAGGCTATAGGGGCGGCGGTCACAGTACTACCCATCGGATCACTCAAATTTAAATTGTGGAGTCGTCTCAAGAATTCGTCTGCATTCGAAGTGGGGCTCCGATTCATCGGGTGAGTTGTATTAGAGCATTGGGGTCGCGTATTTGTTGGCTGATGTGGTGGTTGGGATGCTGAGCTTACAGGAGCACCTCCTTGTTCTTCCAACCTTAAGGGAGTTGTCATTGGGGTGACAGCTGAAAGAGTTCTTCGAACTATATTCGCAACTTCCTCATGTAGATAGGCCCTACTCCTTTCTGCTTCTGCCCTGAGGAACTCCATATCTTTAGCTCGGCTGATCCCCATCGCCGCTGTCACTACTTCTTCAATATATTCTGCCAAAACTTCATCTTCTTCTGTTCCTCCACTCTCAGGATCCAACTGAAGCGTTTCGTCTTGCGATTCTGACGCTTCCTGTGGGTTAATTCTCGTGCTATTTTGAGCCAACAATGAAGCAGCTCCCAAACCGTAACTTGTTCCTGGTGGTGGTAGTTCGTAGTCCCAAGTTTGACTTACTGCACCTGCTGTAACATTCGTGTTATCCACCAACGCATTTGGATTACTCCTCAAAACTTTTCGTTTGCGGAACTCCGCCATGGACAATCTCGTTTTCTTTGGTGGCATTTTAAACGCAACCACTAATTCCAATTTCGAGCAATCAACAAAATAAGAAACAAAATCTACAAAACTCCTTTTTGCTCCCTTTCTTTTATGTACAAAATTCTTTTATGTGCAAAAGTAATATAAATTGATAGCAAGGAAAATTAAAAAAAATATAAGAAAAAATTAAAATAACAAAATTCTGAAGAAACGGCTCAATAATGCCCCAATAACCAAAGTGTTGGATAATCTATTAAACTACGCTTAACTAAATTGTTCACAAAAAAAAATAAGTAATATTCACGATCGGTAACCAATTCAAATTTTAGTTCGTGTATCGTAGACAAAAAAAATCATACTCCTCAAAACAAAAATACCAAAAAGAAAATTAAATCAATTCTAACGCATAGTACCGAATATGAGAATTAAACACGAAAACAAATGTCTAGAAAATCCCCAATTTTAATCAATAAAATCTAATCAATAAAAAAAATCAAAAACTAAAAGAAATTAGAAAATAATAAACCACTAAAATAAGATTTTGAATCCAAAATTGAGAAAAAAAATCTATAATTTATATGATTGAAGTTGTACTCGCATAAAATAATAAGGGTGGCTGTGGCAGGCCCAGATTCCCCGAAATGGCAAAACAAATGATCAGAGTGATAATAACTTATTCTTCCTGGTCACCTTAACTTTCTTCTCTTTCTCACTCTCCCGCCTGAAATCTCACAAGACAATCACTCGCCGCAGAAAGAAAAACCGATACAATTGTATTCCTCTAAAAAAAAATAGGTATTAACTTTTGAAAGATTCGCGCGTTAATAGAGGTAGTTTTCAAGTACTCGCATCCTAAATCAGTAATCAAAAAAAAAAAACCAAAAACACAAAGTTCATGGGTCGAGTCTTTTACTCACTCCGTTTTGCAGTTTGAACTTGAGATCTGAGATCAACAACAAGGTTCAAAACATAAAATTCAAAATCTGGATTGTCTCAAAAAAAAATTTAAATCTGCTAAAGTGAATTGCCGTAAAAGTTTTAGCTGATCGCAACAGATAGTACAGGGACTCGTCACCCATATCCTGGACGTCAACCGAAACTGCTAAAGGTCCACTTATTGCAAAACTTTCGAAGTTTATCAAAACTTAAAAAAAAGGAACCAAGTTATCAAAAAAAAAAATGTATCTCTCTTTGGCTTAATTCTTTCTCTTTACTAATAAGGACGAATCGGCCCCACGTTGGGCGCCACCTGTAACGAATCCTCCTGGATATGATATATTAAGGACACCACAAAAGAAGACAACACTTTAATTCCCCAAAAAGGGGGAAGTACCATGACCCTCAAAAACAATACTAAAATTTAGCACATTTTGTGTTATCCTACTCTTTTCGTCCATTTAAACCTTCTTTCCGTTTTCCACCATTACGACCACTGGGTTACAGGACACCATTGGCCGATCCTGGCAGTCGGAGAGAAGGGCGTTCTGATTACCTACCGGCTCGGCATGCTTGCATTGACCTAGGCTCTGCTCGTCGGCTGGGGGGGTTCTTGCCGAGGTAAATCAGAACAGTTGTTACGTTTTAATCATGCCGCGGTGTCGATGTCATTCACCGAGAAGTTTAATTAAAAATAGTTAAAAAAAAATTATTTTGAGACCCGATGTCCCTTATTGAAAAGAGTACAAAAAAAAATAATAAAGTATTTGAATTGTGAAATCCAAGAGACAGAGTGAGAGAGAATAATAAAATAAAAAGAAAGGTGGCAACTCTGGATAAAAAGGAGAACGAGGTGTTATTCGTCCTTGAGGCTAATCCCACCCACGCTCCTCTCAAAGGTACGTCCTTGGTCACTGCCACCTCAATGTTATATTACAGCAACCCCCTAATTCGATGTTCGATATGATATCCATTCAATCTCTTACCATTGTGCTTGAATTTTGCCCTTCCATCTGCAACTCGAGATTTCCAGATCCCCACCACACCCACCCTTTTGAAAAGTTCTACCTATTCCATTTTAGGCTTTCCTTATCTTTTCTTAAAGCTTAAAAAAAAAAAAACTTCCCAATTGACGAACGAAATTCAACTTAAAACACCATGATCTTCATTATTAAATCTCTACCCAGAGTAATTTTATTAAAATAAAAAAAAAACAAAAGGAATTCAATTCGCAAATCCAAACTACAAACTGTTTCCGTATAGGTATAAATTGTATAGATATGGATAGCATATAAAAAAAATATGTTCTTTAAATGTTGTAAAAGAAAATTAAAATCGTAATCCGATTTAATATCATTTATAATATACTAGTATTTTATTTAAATTAAGTCAAAGTAACGACAGGTCATTCTTCTATACTACGAGTATCATGATATACAAATCAAATTTAAAAAAGAATATTTCTTATTTATCCCATATTAGCTCACTTTAATTTATTTAATACATTATTTTTTTTTTTTTCATGAATCCATTATGTGGGCATTAAACTTTCGTATGGTTACAAGTGTTATGCAAATGTTTTTTTTTTTTTTTTTTTACTTTTCTTTTTTTTTTCAATTTTAATTCAATACATACAAAGAAAAAAAATAGACTAAAGCTTAATTCTTGTATCGCCTAAAAGTATTCTTTAAATATATAGAATTTTATAATCTTTTCCTTCACAGCGAATTCGAAATAAATTCCTCCAAATAATGATTAATGATAAAGTCACAGTGGCAAACAAAACGACTTACCGGAGTTTTTTTTTTCCTTTTTTTCTTATTAATTATGGATCCGCCGTTGCCGACCAATGATGTGGTGCACCGCTTCAATTGGGATATGGCTATGTTGCGTTAGATAATGATGTGTAGTATAATTATTACTGTGTTGTTTGTCGAATGTACCTGCATAGGATTAATCAAAATTTGACAGCATTTATATGGAAATCCTTCCTTCAATTCTTTTTCTCTTATATGAAGGTTTAGCTGCCTTAAACTCATATTTTCAGTGTTGTTTTGCTCCAGAAAATGTTTAAGTAAAACACACTCTTCTTGAAAATCTTCGCCAAGATCAACCGGGTATAATTTCTGAAGAGTGGTTGAATTTTTTCGAATTGCTTCTTCGCTCATGTGATCAGGCTTTGATAAAAAAATTAAACAATTTGTTATTGTTTCATACAATGAACTTCTTCTCTTCAATGTACTCAAGGTCGCAAATAGGAATGAATGGCGCAAAATGTTAAACAGCCTATTATGAAGGTATTAGTATGATACTACTTAACAATTTGCTAACTTTATAGTAGTTTACTAACTCATTCTTAATTTTAAACATTTTTTAACTAGTTTCGTACTAAAAGAATTTTTTTAATAATTTGCTTCTACACACACCTTATACATTTCGTGTAAAAAAGGAGGTACACGAACTTTTTTTGATTTTTGCAAATGTCAAAGAGTCATATAAAGCTAGCACGATACTAAAAAAATAAAGTAGGTATTTGATGATTTTAACTTTAATAAAAGGGTAGAGAAAGTATGATGCTATATTCTATTAAAATTTGCAAATTCGTTGTTTTAACCTAGTATCATACTAAAACAGTTTTAGCATCGTACTAATTCAATTAAAATTTTGCGCCAGTGTATTTATTTTGAAATTTTCACGACCACAAAAAAACCTCTCCTTCGCGACACTAATCATCTCGTTTTTTCCTCTTGACGATTCTTTTTTGGTCCATTTTGTAATTTTTAGAGGTTTTACTTTTTTCCATCTCTTCGAAAACATCAAAGCATTCTCGTTTTTCTCTCATAAACAGTTTGTTTAAATTGCTTCTGAACACACCTAAAACAATGACAGTTGTAAACAGACCTTTTTTGACATCTGGAAGTATGCAAGAGGCATATGAAGTTAGCACGATAAAATACGTATTCGACGATTTTAACTTTAGTAAAATGTTAGAGTAAAGTGTTTAGTAAAATGTTAGATATACTAAAATAGTTTTAACATCGTACTAAGTCGACTAAAATTTTTCGCCAATAGTTTTTAAAATAATACCTATCCTTTTATTTATCTATCATTATTAGCTATTGTACAAAAATCAATCATTATATTGTTTCATAAGTCGTTCAAAGCTATTGACGAAGGGAAGGATATTTGTATGTCAGCCAAAACTTAAAAAAATCGAGGCATGATTTGCTAGATACACTGCCGGTCATAAGGTTAGAAGCAGGCATTTTTGAGAAGTAAAATCGACATTTCTCCCGTTACATGATGGATTAGAAAAAAACAACTATGGTAAATGAGAGACTATTTTGTTAACAACAAAATATAAAATTTGGGTATAAGAGAGATTGAGCTAACGGAACTTTTATGACAAATTGTAAAGTGAGTCAAGAATATGCGAAAATTAATCGGGTCATTAGATTAGAAGCATTGAACAAATCAACGTTGTTTTGTGAAGTGAATAAATTTTTGTTCGGTTTAAACGGTACATTTTATAAATTAATTGTTCTTGATTGAGATTTAATAAAAATGGGCAAGAAAAAATGTTTGACAGTGGAGGAAAGGGCAAGAATAGATGTTTATTGCTCTGAAGGTCTTTCATGCCGTGCTATAGCCCGAAAAATAAATCGAAGTGATCATTGTGTCAGTAATTATTTAAAAAATCCATCGTCTTACTCAAAAAATTATAAAGGAAACACTTCCTCTGCCTTAACACTTCGCGAAACGCGAAGTATCCTTAGAATAGCGTCAAATTCAGCTTTATCGGCAGCTAAAATAAGGGAGAAAGCTAATGTTAAGGCCAGCTTGTCCACTGTTAAACGCACGATTCGCCATTCTAAGCACTTAAAGCGCCTGAAGCTTAAAAAAAAACCACCACTTAATGACGCAAGGAAGAAGCAACGCTTGTGTTTCGCGAAAGAACACATGAGCTGGGATGTGCAAAATGGAATGACCACAAATGATTGGCGGAAGGTTATTTTTTCCGACGAAAAAAAATTTAACCTAGATGGGCCAGATGGTTATAATAATTATTATTTCCATGACCTGAGGAAAGAGGAGCGGTTTTTAAACCGTCACCATAGCAGAGAAGGAGGCGTTATGGTCTGGGGCTCAATTTCATTTTATGGCGCTATAGAATTGGTAGTTCAAGATACCAAAATGACTGGGAAAACCTACAAAGCCTTGCTTGAATCAGTATTCCCCAAAATTAGCGAGGTGTTTGGACCAATTCCATGGATTTTTCAGCAGGACAACGCTCCCATACACACAGCCCGAGAGGTAAAATCCTTCATTGCGAACCAAAACGTCCACTTGCTGCCTTGGCCACCATATTCCCCGGACCTAAACATAATTGAAAATGTGTGGGGCTGGCTTACACGTAAGGTATATGAGGGAGGGAAGCAATACGATGACAAGGAAGCGCTAATTCATGGTATCAAATTGGCCTGGAGTGAGATTTCACTGGACTACTTGGAATCTCTTTATAAATCCTTAAAAGATAGAATTTTTGAAGTTATTTTGAAGGCTGGTGGCAGCACACATTATTAAAAATCTAATAAAAGCTAAAATAAATAACAAAATATAAATAACTGCATTTTATTTTCATTTATTTGATGTGCTTCTAATCTAATGACCCGATTTATTTTCGCATATTCTTGACTCACTTTACAATTTGTCATAAAAGCTCCGTTAGCTTAATCTTTCCTATACCCAAATTTTATATTTTGTTCTTAACAAAATAGTCTTTCGTTTACCATAGTTGTTTTTTTCTAATCCATCATGTAACGGGAGAAATGTCGATTTTACTTCTCAAAAATGCCTGCTTCTAACCTTATGACCGGCAGTGTATATAAAAAAAGAATAAAATTTTGCGCGTGACTTTACATTTAAAATCCGGCTTGATGGATTTTTATAATTTTTTTTTTAATAAAAAGGGACTCTTTGTAGATGGTTAAGAAACAAAAAATTAAGATCCGTCCAGCCAAAGTTTTTCTAGCCCATTTTTTTAGAGCTACATAGCAACAAGTGTTTTTTTTTTTGATAATGTTTTCGTTTCATTGGAATTTCTTCCAAAGAATAGGTATATGTCTGTAAATATATTTATTATGAATTTTCATTATAAAAAATCGTTTATAAAAAATAAGAATGGTGTCATGCTTGAAAAACTCAAAAGATCGCATTTTTTAAATCTTTGTATTTTTTGTTTATCCTTCAAAAATATTTGTAAATTGGACAATTTATTAGGGGCGGCTATACCCTCTTTTATGTATGTTTTGAAAGTTGAATCGCTTCAAAAAAATATTATTGATTGGCCAATTACTAGGGGCGGCTTGGGTCCTTCTGCTTGAATGTTTTGAAGGTTCAATCGCTTAAAAAAAATAATATAAATTGGCTTGTGCCGCCCCTAGGAGCCTTGCCGCCCCGGGCTGTAGCCCTTTTAGCCCTAGGGTAAATACGCCCCTGCCTATATGTCTTCTAAGTTTGCAGTGTCCATTTATGATACCTGTTATTGTTAGGTTGTTCCTACGTTTAGTTTATGCAGTTTGTAAAAGGTTGCTGATTGTAATTGCCCAAGTAGTATCTTTAGGAGTTCTTTCTAATTCTTGGATCTGCTTGCCTCCCCTTCTTAATTAATTTTGTTTTTGATGACATTTTCTCACATTTTGTAATAGGGGTCAGGCACTGTTAAAGGGGTTCATGTGCCTATTTTTGCTAATCTTCGTTTCCATGAACACCCACGTGACCAGGTATTCAGTGAAATGTAAAGCAGTAGAGTTTCCGGAAATCGCAAATTTTATGAGAATAAACCACAATCGACCGATGTCCTTAAGGTGAAGATAACACAACCCATTGCTTAAACTCAGCCGGATCTATACGAAAGCGTCATTGAAAATTGGATCTTTCGGATCCGTGCTACCGTTAGAAGCCAAGGGGACATTTAAACAATGTTATATTCCATACATATATGAGCCTTTCGAATAAAAATTGAATTTTGTTAAAACCTCTCAGCTTCTTTTATTCCTTTTCAACATCTACCCGCGTTTATGGAAAAACCCTTTACATATATATTTATTGTTAAATCAAAACACTCTTACCTCTCGTCTAAGTTTATAAAAAAATGAAGAATATCCTGTCAGTCGGAATATTTCGCGAGTAACATGTGCCCATTCCCAAATAAAAGCCGGATGCAAGTGTAAGTACGTCAATTCTCCTGTTTTCCATTCGGGATAAGTTCCTTCATCGATATGAAGCACATAATTTTCTTCAAATTCACTCAGTGTGCAGTTTTGCCTGTAAAATAAGTTTATATTACTTTACTATTTCTATGTGATAAGGACTTCCAATCCACTAAAGTTATAACCTCAAAACAACGAAACCAATAGCACAGCCACCACATCGGATTATTAGTATATTATATGTTGACCATTGGTTTGTCAAGTATTCATCAATGGACTGCATTATGTCCGCTACATTGTATATTTGGTTCCCTTTGAATGCTGGATAACACAAAATGCCTTCCACATCGGCGACATCTTCATTGGTCAAATCTAGAAGTTCTATTTCAGAAAGAAACGAACTTCTGTGTGCCACGTACAAGCATTCGGAGATTTTGCATCCAACTCGTGGTATGACACGCTACAAGAACAAGTTAAACTTCTCTTTATTATTTTTATGCCAAAAACACCTTTGCTGTGAACCTACTGAAAAATATTTTAAAAGCGGGCCATTCTGGGAATTTAAAGAAGCCTCAGTTGATGAAAGTGATATAATACAATAGTCCTTGTCGGTGTATGCAGAAAAGGAAGAAGCCACAAGATCATAAATTCTTCGAGGATCAATAGTTCTATCCAATGCAAATAGCTGAATAGCAAATGCATTTATCATTTCGGATGTTTTCGGTATATTGATGTGTTTTTCAATTTCTTCGGTATAATTGTGTGGGGATCTAAAGGCTGTTTGGATAGAATGCATTTAATATAGGACGATTGAAGTCTTATGGATTAACTTATTTTTACTTTTACTTATTTGTTGCCATTTTTTGAAAAGTCCTTTATTTGGATACTTTTCTTCAGACTGATCGGAAGGAGAGTTAGATTCGTTTGAACTCGTGTCAATAAACAGGTTGTTAAGACTGTAATTATCAATTGAACTCCATGATGCAAAGCTAATATGATAAATATGATTATTTTGATACCTCAATGGATTCTTCGGAGAAAGATTATTTTCTACCATGTTTCGGTCATCATTGGCTTTAACGAAAAATTCATCAGATCTTTTCCGAATCAGGTCTCTAGAAAAATTGTTTTAGAAAAAAGACTTCTTTAAATACCTACTCAACAAACATCACGTTTCTTGGATCCATCTCATTTGTCTCTGGATTATAAGGCTTGCAAAAGTTTCCATAAGCAGCTATTTCGAAGTTCTCAGCTAATGACTTGTGGTTAACACGTGTATTCAACCATATCATCCCAATTGGATTATTGGAAATCTATAAATATAAAAACAATAAAATGGTGATGTATGTATGTTTAAAATTTTTCTATTTACTCTAGACTGACTAGAATTTTCACCAATAAATATAAAGGGTGGTTAAATTTTAAGGGCCGATGTTGATTTTGAATAAAACATAAATTATTTAGGAAATTATTGTCATTTCTTTTTATTATGATAATATTGGTATGGTTCAATTATGTATGGAACAAAATATCGGTCAAATGGCCGCCGCGACCTCGGCGGCACACCTCCATCCGATGGTCCAAATTTTCAATGACGCTGAGGCATAATTGAGGTTCTATGCCGTTAATGTGTCGAATTATCTCATCCTTTAGCTCTTGAATTGTTGCTGGCTTATCGACGTACACCTTTTCTTTCAAATAACCCCAAAGAAAGAAGTCCAATGGTGTCAAATCACATGATCTTAGCGGCCAATTGACATCGACACCACGTGAGATAACACGGCCATTGAATTTGTCGCGCAAAAGAGCCATTGTTTCGTTAGCTGTGTGGCAAGTGGCACCGTCCTGTTGAAACCACATACTCGTATCGTACACATCCATATCTTCCAATTCGGGCCTTAAAAAGTTCGTTATCATCTCACGATAGCGAACACCATTCACACTAACTGCCTGACCGGCCTCATTTTGGAAAAAATACGGCCCGATAATGCCGCCAACCCATAAACCGCACCAAACAGTCACTCTTTGTGGGTGCATTGGTTTTTCGACAATCACTCTTGGATTATCATTGGCCCAAATGCGGGGATTCTGCTTATTGACGAATCCACTGAGGTAAAAATGTGCCTCATCACTGCAGATGATTTTCTTCGAAAATTGATCATCCACTGTTGCCATATCTTGCCACCATTCTGACCATTGACGACGCTTGGAATGGTGAAGAGGCTTTAGTTCTTGAGTCAATTGCACCTTGTAAGCGTGTAAATGCAAGTCTATGCATAATCTTCATCAACGGAGAGCGTGAGAGGTGCAATTGTTGGGCACGACGAGTTGAGGTGGACGGCTCTTCAGCCACACTATATAATTGGCGCGATTGTCTATTTGTTAATTGGACTCGTAATGAGTAATTATTGTAAAAATATTCTTTCTTTTACAAAGAATAGAGTTCAAAATATCGACAGGTAAATCTGTGGAGCTTGCACTTAGAGTATACAATATTCGTGTATAGAGGTTCCTCGTTTACCCTTTTTGACGCAATATATATCTTATATCTATAACTCCTTGTCAGATAACACCGACAACGAGCTCTCTGCACTTTTTTTTGGGGGGTCGTGATTAAATATGCCAGTAAGCTAAGGAATCTACTCCCAAATAAGTTTGCTGTTTGTTTGTGTTTTCGGAATCTGATTAAAATAAAATAAAATGCACGACTGGGTCGCACGAACTTGCTCTTATGTGTTATTAGAGAAAAACTGTTCATAAGCATAAAATTAATTTTTTAAATTAATAAAACAACTCCTTTAGTAGCTGGAGCTAAGACCAGGATGTCATGTGATTTAAGCAAATATTAGTTTATGCTAGAACAAAAATTATAAGTCGTTGTAGTAGTTCCTAAAAAACATAATCTTTTATATACAAAATTTTTAAAAAAAATTTGGTACGCCAACTTAAAGTTTTTCTTACTGTACGAATAAAAATAAATTATCAAAAAAAAAATATTGGGCCGTTTTTGAGATATCCAATTTTCCAAACAATGATTTTTTTTTTCAAAAATTTAAAAAATGATTTTTTTTTTCAAAAATTCAAAAAATGATTTTTTTTTTCAAAAATTCAAAATATATTTTTTTTTTAATGCAATATTTTCCAAACTTTTTAGGAGCTTCTCTATAAAAATTTTCATTAAACCGTGTGTCCATAATAGACCGAGAGCCCACAGCAATTTTTGGGTGTGATTGATAACAAAAAATAATTAGCATAATTAGTTAGGCCTTTAGTAGTTATTTACAAATGTGAACGTCTTGCATACTCTAGTGGGCGCAATAGTGCATTATAGTGCATTAAGTATGCAGTTCTTTCCTTAGTCAAAAAAATTGGGAAAAAAAATTTGCCATAACTTCAAAATGAACAGCTAAGTGCCCTGATTGCAAATATCGAGGTCCATGACGTTTTGAAGGTGGCCTTCTTAGTGCAAGAAGTTGCCTATTCTTATCGCGTCTGGCAGGCAGAAGGCTGTCTGTAGAACGTATTGGACCTCGATATTTTCGATCAGGGGGCTTAACTCTACATTTTGGCAAAGTTGTTATCACAATTATTTGGATTTGGAAAGAACTGCATACTAAATGCACTTTAATGCACTATTGCGCCCACTAGAGTATGCAAGGCTTTCACATTTGTAAATAACTACTAAAGGCCTAACTAATTATGCTAATTATTTTTTGTTATCAATCACACCCAAAAATTGCTGTGGGCTCTTAGTCTATAATGAGAAATTCAAAATTTGACAAAAATATTTCTATGGTAGGTACAGTCAGTAATATATTAATTTCAATTTTTTTTATTAAATAAAAGATCCTAAAAATTAATCGGAAGAAAAAGATTTTATCAAAAATACGAAAAATACGATTTTCGAAAACCATTTTTTGTATGGTGGATACCGTTATTTTGAGAAACTTTTATGTATCAAGATTAAAAAAAAAATCTAGCATGGGATTTTTAAAATATTGAACTTTGAAAAAAAAATTGAAGCTTTTTTTTTAAAAATTCAACAAATTTTTTTTGAAAATTTGAATACACAGTTCTATTAAAATTTCTGGGGAGCCTTAGCATAAAAAAATGATCAAAATTGGTTGTGCCGTTTTTGAGAAAATCAAAAACTGATGGGCATTCCCTGAAGCACGAGTATTAAGGTTAAATTGTTGTAAAAGGAGGAATGCAACTGGCTATATTTCACTAGATAATTCTACGCAGTTTATGGTTCCCCATTTGACAATGTTATCGAGATCAGAACTTGAAGGGCTTCTCATACATTGTAATATTTTAGACTTTTTCGGAAACTTACCGCGTTATTTATTAGAAATATTTATTTATTTCTTCTTCCCGACGTTTCGAAGAAATTACACTCTTCGTGGTCGGGAAGAAGAAATAAATAAAATTTCTAATAAATAACGCGGTAAGTTTCCGAAAAAGTCTAAAATATTACAATGATCAATGTCCGCGAAAAGAAAAGCTTAAAAGCTTATCATACATTCTAGATTCACATCCGAAGAACAAGGACATGCATATGGGAACGAATCTGAGAAGTTAAGAGTGCTGTCATCAGCAATTTAATAGGTAAGAAGTTTCAGACAACGATCATTGATGAACATTAGAAACAATGTCGGATACAAAACGGAGCCCTGTGGTACACCAGAACGTATTTTATGAACTTAAGACCTTACCCGTCCAATACAACTCATATTGAATGGCTTAAAAGATAGTTTCTAATCCAACCAAGAAGAGATTCATCAATACCAAATGCACGTATTTTCGATAAGAGAGTTTGATGCCAAACTCTATCAAATGCTTTTGAAATATCAAGTGCAATAATCTTACTTTCTCCAAAACGATGTAAAGATTTGTGCCACTGTTTGGTCAGATAAATACCATCAAATCACCGGTGGACCTACGAAAGTAATACTGTTGGTCATTAAGAAGCTTTCGTTTTTCAAGATATTTCTTGAGCTGATAATTTATCAGCGTTTCCATGACCTTAGAAAGAAGGGACTATATGCAATTGGACGATAGTGAGATAAGGTAAAAATTCACTTTTTAACGACAGGCTGGACAAATCATGTTTTGCATCTCGGAAGGAGACTAGTAGAGTAGGACAAATGGAAAAGCTTACGCAATGGTTTTCCCAGCGTAGAAGAACAGTTGGGGGGATACTATCCGGATCAGCGGATTTGTATTTATTGAGATCTTTCAGTAGGAAAACAGATTTATCCTATAAAATCATTAACGCTCCCAATTACAGGAGAAATCATGACACTATCTGGACAGCGTCGAATTGACAGCAAACTGTTCTACAAGTAAATTCGCTTTTTCTTTTGAGCTGACACAAGGAGTGTCATTGATGTCAAGATCAGCCGATTTAAGCTTCCCAGACTTCTTTTTGTAAAGTTTTCATGAAGTCTGAAGTCATGAGTCTATGTCAACAAGCCTCAGACTCTTGAAGCCCTCAAAGAGACTATCCATCAAGAATCCAAAGATTTACTGTCGGACGGAAGTTCTGGCAAGAGTGATGCTTAATATCATAAATTGGCTACGAATGGTTGTTGATTCTGACAGCGAGCATTTAACAGTTATCATTTTCTCGACTTAATGGACAAAAAATAAGACATCCAATAAAAGTAATCCACAAGCAGAACCAGTGTTCCTTTCATTATAGCTAAAGAAGACTACTTTTGTGCGAACGTGTATATGTTTTCCAATAAAGAATTAAAAATAAAATCATTCAAAATGTACAGAAATAGAATATGGAATCAATTTGATGGGTCATCAACATGCGTGTGAATGTGAAACGAAACATGAAAATCATTTTTAAAATTCAATCAAATTCATTCACACTTAATTTTGACATGCATTAATTTTGTGTGACATTGTGTGGATTTACTTCTCCTTTATTTGACACTAATCTTAAATAATTATATAATTAACCATACCTCTGCAACAATGATCGTCTCACTTGGATCGTTACGCATAACTTGTTCAGCAATATAATATTGTCCCAACTCTAAGCGAATTGTTTTCAATTTTTGATCAATTATTTCAACTAAATCATCGTTATCTTCGCTTCTGTAATTTGTATTTATAAAATAAAAAAGATTTAGTTAACATTATTAGCACACAAGTTCTTACACAGCACGACGCAAACGCATTTTTGAGATAATGTTATGTTTTTCACAAACGAAAATCGATTGACTTAATCTGTTTATTGATCTATCTATTGAAAATATTTGTTTACAGTGGACCTCAAGGATGTCTTCATAAGTGGCTGCAAAAAGAAAAAAAAATTCAATTCGATTAGATTTGCTAAATAAAAACAACAATCGAGTCAAAATTTTGAGGCAGTCTTTTTTAATTAGCTTTCATCATCAAAAATACGAAAACCAACACTACACATGATAATATGCTTCTCAACACAAATCCTCGCAATACAAAACTTCTAACGACACTATTAATTATTCGTTTTTAGAATGTCTACAATCCAATCAGCAAACACCCTAAAATTGTTTCTTACCTCTGAACCTAACAAAAATATACTATTTTAACTTCTAGACACATCAGACCATTCAAAAAATTTCAAATAGAACCTTTCGGCAATACGAGAAAACCAACTGGAACCGTCTCATCGATTTCTTCTGGAACTTTAACTGGACACTATGCTTCTTCGATCTAGACTCCAGTGCAGATATGATTTCAAGTTTAATCCGTTTCAGAATGAGAACATTTATCCCGAAAAACCATGAGAAAAATCTCATGGTTTAATTCGAGTTGTAACGAGATTATTAGGGTCATACTCGTAGAAGTAAGTTTCCGATGTTATAAGACCAACTTTACCCAGAAAAACCAGAATAAGTTTAAACAAGCTAGAATGACTTGTACTGATCATGTTCGACGTACCAAATTTATGAATCACCAACAATTAAAGCGAAAAAAACTACAATGTCCCAAAGGTAGTAAACATATCACCCCTATTATGAGTATAAATTTGATAGTCGATAATTTCTATCAATTAGTTGTTAGTTGATAATTTGGTATTATGGGTATCAACTAGTAATTTTAGACCGATTGTGAATATCTACTTATCAAAAAGTTAATTGTGAATGAGTTTTGTTTATTTTATTCGACGCTTCGCGTTTGAAATATTTATTTGTTTTTTGTCGGCCACGAAAATGTAAATTGTTTGTGCGTAAATGTAAGTTGTTATTATATAAAATTCATCATAACTTCTCAAAAAACAATTCTATCGAAGTCAACATTCTTTTTAACATTTTTCGCTTTTAAAAATCCCGAATAAATTTGTATGTTTACGTTTCAATCAAGAATTTGTCAGCCCTATTATAGCTATCAACTATCAACACGATACTTGATACATATCAACAAATTGAATGAGTTGGTATTATGACTATCAACTATCAACATTTTTTATTATTTATAAGATTTTATCATTATTGTGAATGATTTTTTTGATAGACATGGTATTACGGATATCAACAAAATAGATACACATCAATTTCCTTATCAACCACAAATTCTTGGTTGAAACGTAAACATAAAAAATTACTTGGGATTTTTAAAAGCGAAAAAAGTTAAAAAGAATAATGACTTCGATAGAATTGTTTTTTGAAGGGAGTTATGATGATTTTTTTATAAGAAGAACTTGCATTTTCGTATAAAGAATTTTCCTTTTCGTGGGCAACAAAAAACAAATAAATATTTCAAACGTGAAACGTCAAACGAAATGAACAAAACTCATTCACAATGAACTTTTGATTAGTAGATATTCACAATCTATCTAAAATTACCAGTTGATACCCATAATACCAAATTATCAACTAATTGATAGATATTATCGACTATCAAATTGATACTCGTAATAGGGCTGGCTGTGTGGTTGATAAGAAAATTGATGTGTATCTATTTTGTTGATATCCGTTATACCATGTCTATCAAAAAAATCATTCACAGTAATGATTAAATCTAATAAAATTCACAGTCGATAAAAAATGTTGATAGTTGATAGTCATAATACCAACTCATTCAATTTGTTGATATGTATCCAGGGCCGGACCAACCATATGTGCAAGATGTGCAAATGCGCAAGGCGCAATATTTTGGGGGCGTATTATTAGGAACAAGAAAATCTAATTTGATCTTGCGAAAACAAATACTGAAATTTGTATATTTAACTACAAAACTTGTTCAAATAATCTCAAAATAACAACTGTGCTAAGTTATTTTTCGTACACTAACTAACATCACTTTCATTGTTACATTCAAGGCGAATTCAACTCAACATATCGTAAAATTAAAGATCCCACTAGATCTATGCAAGTTCAATCTTACCTACCTCATCTAAAAATATTCCACCTTCTTCTTACAAAAGAAAACAAAATTTAAAAAATCTCAATACAAAAAGTTTCACGCCACAAAAAAAATCTTTTTCATACGGAATCATATGGGTTAGAGTGTGGAAGTTTTTTTATATAGACGTACAACAAAATTTTTCAATTGATATTAAAAGGTGTCCCAATATATTGTATGATATTGGATATTTACTGTGCATTTTGGAAAAAATATGAGATTTTCATAAATATCTATTTTATTACTATATTGTAGGTACTTGTTAATTACATATACTTTATTGTAATTAACATAAATATGTTATAAGGTTATAACTAAATAATATTTGCTCTTAGGGATAGGACCTATCGGAACAATCTCATAAAGCTAATCGCAAAAATCGGAAAATATTCACTACAAGGGCGTTGCTGGTGCTTCCCATTTGGGCATTTTTATTCCGGAATTAATTCTTAGGCATAGGCTTGTACTACGGGCCCTGTGATGGAGGCCATCATTTGGTTCGTTAAATATCATTAATGCAACAACAAGAAAAAGAGTGTAAGTGATTCCATAAGTGTACCTAACAATAGAGTTATAATAAGTTCTAGGTTCGCCTAGTGGTCCAAATTTGCAAAACTAAATCCGGCATGTATTAATACGTGAAGTTATAACTTGTTGTACTTTTGCGATCATAGGAAAAAGAGTTATACGAAAACATAAGAACACCAGCAACACTCAATTGGTACCTACGTTAACTATACTACATAATTATAACCAAAACGCTCTCAGAGGGTGATAGGTATGTGCTACTCATTCGTAACTTGTTTTCAACACACTTCGACCTTGGAGCCATCAATAACTCAAACTAGCTCCGTTAGTCCGTTTTCTGCCCTATACATAATGTAAATTATCAAAAACGCAATTGCTGTTCGCTTCGTGTCTATTTGTTGCGTTAAAATACGACGACACATAAAATAAAATGCACGACTGGATCGCACGAACTTGCTCTTATGTAAAAGACTAAGAATTTCAAAAATTAATGTTATTAGAGAAAAAGCATAAAATTCATTTTTTAAATGACTAAAACTCCTTTAGTAGTTGGAACTAAACACAGGATGCCATGTGTTTTGAGCAAATATTAGTTTATGCAAGAACAAAATTTGTAATTCGTTTTAGTGGTTTCTTAAAAAAATAAGCTTTTTTATACAAAATTTTTAAAACATATTTAAGAAAAAATTTTGGTGCGCATATTAAAACTTTTTATTATTGTACTAATAAAAATTTAATTTACAAAAAAAAAAATATAGAGCAGTTTTTGAGGAATCGAATTTTCAAAAAAAAAATAATTTTTTTCTTTCAAAAATTCAAAAAATATTTTTTTTTAAAGTCTTAAAATGCAATGTTTTTTTAAACTTTTTAGAAGCTTCACTAATATTAAAGATTCATCGAAACAAAGAAACAAACTATCAAAATTCTCGGAGCCATTTTTGAAAAAAATACGATTTTCGAAAACCATTTTTTAACATTTTTATTGTTTGTACCTTTATTTTTAGGTAAAACAAATTTTTTTCCTCAGATCTTGTAGATTATATTAAGAAACTTTTATTTATCAAGTTTAAAAAAAATTGAGCATGGAGTTTTCGATATATTGAGTTTCCAGAAAAAAATTTCAAATTTTATTTTCAAAAAAATAAAACTTTTAAAATTTGTATACCTACGCAATAATATTTAAACCTTGGAGGGGATTCATAATGATTAAAATCGTTTGTCCTGTTTTCGAGAAAATCAAAAACCAAAAAATTTGTTCCAAGGGGGTTTCCAAGAATAACCATTTTGTGGAAAATTTTTTTCAACCATTACCTAAAATGACGAAATGAAATCTTATGAATTTTTTTTTCAAAATTCTGTGGTACAGTTTTTGAGAAAAAAATATTTATAAGATTTCGAAATAAAATCGTATGGCAAGTACCGTTAGTTTTTTATCTTAAAAAGAAAAAGGAAAAAAAAGAACGTGTGGTGGAATAAAATTCAAAACGATATCTACCAAGTTTAACGAAAATCGGCCCAGCATTTTAGGCCGAAATCGAACAGACAGACAGACAGACAGAATTTTGGGACCCACATTTTTGTCTTCGCTATCATAGTAATAGGGCTGTATTTGGTCATTTGTAAAAAAATTACGAAATGGAAATACTACTTCACGTCTTCGGTTGCAACGTTCGTCGTCAATGACACGACACTCCTGGTTATTTGATGGTATATTTCCACTGGTTATTTGATGGTTATTTGATGGTATATCTCGCGTTCTCATATTCGTTTCCAGATTCACGTTCTTGTCCTTCGGATTTGGATTTAGAACGGCAGCGTATGATTAGCTCATTTAATTCTGATCTCCATAGCATTGTCAAACGGGCAGGTCATATTTGGGCAAGTGCTCTAATAACCCACTTGACCCTTTTGGATATAATCCAAAAAAGAGCTTTAAAAATCTGACTCATAGAACTACACTTGCCGTCATTAAAACTGCACCATAATGAGTTCTCAGAGAATGCGAAATTACACCAAAATGCAACGCTTTTCTAATTTATGAACGGTATTTTCTGTAACCCCATTCGGGTTCATGTTCAAAACAAAGAAAATCAGTTTGAGTTCAGGTGTTAGTGTGACAAGGAAATAAAAGGGAAATTTCCGGTAAATATCAACACAACTAACTCGAGACCAAAAGGTTAAAATTTTGACTTTGGTTCAAAAAGAGATCTATTTTTGTCAGGATTTTCTCATTCAACCATCTGTGTGACTAATGAAGGAAAACAAAATTTGAATCTACTGGATAGAATTAGGATTAGGACGGAAACTGAAAACAAGTCAGAAGACGGACAGTGTATTATTAATAATAAGCCTTAAGGATCTTCATCAAGTTGACGTTGAGCGCTGAAACGATAAGCAGAAGACAACGGGAGAAAGATTTATATGGAAGACGACCAGCGCAAAAGTCTTGGCGAAAAAGTACCAAGATTGGAAGCAATATGATTGGCGATGTGTGATTTTGGTCGAAGAAAGCAAATTTAACTTGATGTGTGCCGATAATATTTGCCATACGTACGATGCCGACAGTGCGACGCTCAGAAGGTGAAAGGTTAAAGGACCAGTTCATAGTTAAAATTTCCTCAAAGCCAAATGGTTTGGGGATGTTTTTGTTTTTACGTTCTGGACCCTTTCCACTTTGTAAATGAGACAATGAACGCTCAAAGGTATGAAAAAGTGGTAAGGGAGTCTTTGGTGCCAGCTATTGAACATCAAGCATTATTCGTTTCATGAAAAGTGCATCTTTTAAGATGATTATGCATCTTCACACCGGGAAAAAGTAATTAAAGTGTTATAAATGAACTACTAGATATCTTCTTGGTAAATAATATAAAGAGAAGTAACCATAGCGTTTCAATCATTTTTAGTTTAAAAAAAAAAACATTTGATGAGATCGGTATTTCCAGACTAAATTGGCCAGCGAACTTCCCCGATTTCAAACCAATCAAACACTTGTGGCATATAATGAAATGCAAATGTAGAAACCAGAAAGTAAGAAAATGTTAAAAGAAGTTCTGGAACAAGTATGTGATTCTGAAGCTCGATGCCTTCTAGAATAGCAGCAGTTATTACGGCCAAAGGAGGAGTAACACAGTATTAATTATTTTCTAATAAAAGTAGAATATCTGTACTTTTATTGTACACTCATATTAAAATACGAGTATATCCTTTCATTTTGTTTACCAAAAACAGTTCCAATAAATTATTAAAAAATGAGAAAATCCATTCCTCTTTTTGTTCATATCTGTTTCGAAAGTGTAATATCTTTTTCAAAATATTCAATAACAAGAAACAAGCTAGTAAGGGAGACTTTTAAACTATACCTTCATTTGATTAAAAAAAAAGAATATAATTATGCATTTTTAACATTGTGCAGTTTTTTTGACCGCAAGTGTATAACAGAAATATTTGAATCTCTCGAGAACTGCCGCAATGTTTCTTTTCTCTCATTAACTTAGCGCTATTCTTATAAACAGTATTCTGGTGAAATAGCCAATTGCATTCCTTCCCTTAAGCAATTCAACCGTAGTACTGGTACTTCAGGGAATGCCTATCAGTTTAACCTTCAGCCGAACTTCGGACAAACTGACTGTTTAATTCAGAGATTCTTTATTTAGTCGCACTACACGAATGCAAAGGGATTGATTTACCCGATTCAATATTTACCTCCCGTTCCGATATTCGGATAGTCAAAACCAAATATTTTAAGTCATAATCCCATTAGCGCGCCCGAAATTTAAAAAAAATTATTGTTTGGAAAAGATGAATAAGAGTTTTCTCCTTATTCAGTGTTAAATTTTAGATCTATGCGGCAGTGAGGGGCGATTTTTAATAAAACACACTGAAAATATTATTCATGAAGAGTTCAATCAATTCTAAGAAAGAAAAAAAAAACAAACATACGCAATAAATAATGAAAAACAATGCAGAAATAAACTACGAAGACGTAAAGCCAAAAGTGACAACCTTTACTTTGTTGAGAGTGACAGATTGAAAATTGTAAAGCGCAAACCAAAAGCGTTTCTTAATATTTAAAGAAGTTTGTGTTTTCAGTAGTTTTGATTTCAATTTAAATATCATTTTATAAAATGATTTCTTTTTGGATAACAATAGGTACCTCAAAACAAAAGCAGTTTGTCAGTTTCAACAAAACGACGATTTTGACTAGTTTAAGTGTATGTCATTTTTCGTTTCGCATCAGCAACGTATTATTTTGAAAGCCTTTGGCACAAGAATAAGTATTATATTCATATGATAAAAATAATTATTGTATTATGTACATATTGAGGTACTTACAACAATCGATTGGTGGTGCAACAGTGCATATGTATTTAATTTTTGCTTCCCGAAGAAATATTTCCTCAAATATATCATGAAGAATATTATTGTTATAAGGATCATCTGTGACTAAGAATGTCAGAAAAAGAGTGTTGCCATATGTAACTTGTTTCAATCTGCATATGTAATAGGTGTGTACTCGTATATAGTATTATACAACGAAATTAAAAAATATTTTACCCAAAATGAAAATGTATCCAGTCCAGCCAGCATCCTTTCGGAAGAGCACTTAAGTTTGGAGTGCTTCCAATATTTGCATAGGCAGACATTTTTCCTAATTCTTGTTCAACGACTAACGAATAGTTTGAACTTCTAAATTCAAGTTCCATATCTTGGTTTCCAAAAAACTTTATTGTGTAGTATTTGATAAATTTTTTTATGGCATTCACGTCTTCAAAAGTAGCATCTCGAACTTTAGTCTTGGGATTTTGAAAAGCTCTTATAAAGAAAATATAGATTAAATTAATAGAAAACAGTGATTTTGAAATACATTGTATGTGTGGATGGATGTAATATAATCTCATCCAAAATTTATTTTTGTCTTCAAAGTATAGAAAATTAACGCAAAAAGCCTATTTATATATTTTTTTATATACATAAATTGCTTTATAAAACTACGAGTATAACAAGAGCTTTGTTTGGAAAATTAGGTACATACGTGATTGATTTCTTATGATGTTTTGACATAATATAAATTGAGCCCGTATTTTTTTTTAAGTAACTGATGCTATGGAACTTTTTTTTTTTGTTTCTATATTTGAATTTCTGTTTTGATTGCTTTATCATTGACAATTATCATAAAATAAAAGTTAAAATTTTTTCTTGGGTAGAGTTGATTTTTTAACTGGCGTGGGTATATTTTTTGACATGTGTCAAATCTGTTGTTTATTATTCAGTTACTGATCACAAGTTACACGATTGACTATCTCGTCCAAATGATAAAACTTTATTACAAAAATGAGTGTTGGGTAGTGCGAACGTTGCTCCCATTTTACGGTAGACGTGGTGGCCTTTCACATTCGGCTCTTCAACGTTTAGTGGAGAAATTTAAGACGACCGGTTCGTTAATCAATCAGTCAATTTTCTTACGTCAAAAGAACTCAAAATTAGCCTTGAACATCACTGCGGTGCGTGAAAGTGTACAGCACAACCCGAGTCTGTCGATTACTCGCCGCGCACAAGAACTCGCTGACAGGGCTTCAGATCGTTTCGAAGAGGACCCCGATTGCGGGCGAACACTCACTTCAGCGACGAGGCGTATTTTTCGGATGAAGGGCTGTTAACAGTTAATAAGCTAAATTTCAACCTACACGAGGTTTACTAGGTGACAATGCATCCTCAAAAAGTTACCGTTTGGAGTTGATTTTGGGCCGGGGCGGTAGCACTGATCATTACTTTTTCAAAACTCACGTTGGTTAGGCGGTCACAATCAATGTCGAGCGCTACAGAGAGATGATAACCAATTTTTTATAGTCCAAATTGAACCACATTGACCAAGACGGCATATGATTCCAGCTAAATAGAGCTACGTGACAACACAGCGGACACCACGATTGACATTCAGGTAACATGAGGGTAAGGTTATATCACGCAAAGGTGACGTGAATTGGCCACCAAATCATGAGATTTAACCCCGCTACTAAAGTTTCCTGAAATCCCAGGCCTATGCCAATAAGACACAATCGACCGATGCCCTTTAGGTGAACATAAGTCATCGATCAAAATTCGGCCGGATCCATGGGGAAAAGTCATTGAAAATTCAACCACTCACTCGGAGGCGGGCATATGAACGAAGAGAAAGAAGAATTTTGTCAATACCTTACACCAACCTTCTTTTATTGTATTTTTAACGTCTACCCGCCCTTATTAAAAATACCCATATTAGTCCGAGAGCCCACAGCAATTTTTGGGTGTGATTGATAACAAAAACTAATTAGCATAATTAGATAGGCCTTTTATAGTTATTTACAAACGTGAAAGTCTCGCATACTCTAGTGGGAGCAATAGTGCATTATAGTGCATCAAGTATGCAGTTCTTTCCAAAGTCTAAAAAATTGGGATACAAAATTTGGCATAACTTCAAAATGAAGAGCTAAGTGCCGTGATTGCGAATATCGAGATCTAAGACGTTTTGAAGGTGGCCTTCTTAGTGCAAGAAGTAGCCTATTCTTATCGCGTCTGGCAGGCAGAAGGCTGTCTGTAAAACGTCTTGGACCTCGATATTTTCAATCAGGGGGCTTTACTCTACATTTTGGCAAAGCTGTTATCACAATCATTTGGACTTGGAAAGAACTGCATACTTGATGCACTATTATGCACTATTGCTCCCACTAGGGTATGCAAGACTTTCACGTTTGTAAATAACTATAAAAGGCCTATCTAATTATGCTAATTATTTTTTGTTATCAATCACACCCAAAAATTGCTGTGGGCTCTTAGTCTATATCTACATAGTACACTTGACTTCAACTGAATAAGCACATGAATTTTCTAAGGAAGGTTGTTAATTTTTTCCGTACATTAAGAGTAACTGGATTATTTGATGATGCTTACTATTTTATTTATGATGTTGTAAAATGAAACCAGAAAGAAAACCTTAAAAATTACCTCCCAGCCCAGAAATTTCCCTCCAGACTTATTCAATTGCTGCAGTAAGGGATTTTCAGTTCTCAAACTGACGACCAGACTCATAAACTTTTCTAACTAACCATCCCCAAACATTTTCAATAAGGTTTAGGTCGATTGAGAACAGCTGCCATTGCAGAAATTTCACATTTTGCTCCTCTTTCCAATTTTTACTATTTTTATTAGGGCCTTGTTCTTGTGAAAAGACCAGTTTATGGATCCAATAATATCCGAAAATTTAGGAAAATTTCTTTAATGCCGTCGTTTTCGAGGTTTTGAACTCAAGCTCAATATTTCATTGTAGATAACTGGTCCGCAGACAATAATGCCACCTTCTCGAATGTAATGCCGCGCTAAAAAAGGGTTCTTCTTCACTCATATCATGGAAGTAATATTTAAACCCTTCAATGGCAATAAAATTAAACTTCTTTGTTGCAAGACCACGTTTCTTTTGAAGTTTGATTCGCTTAAAATCATCGGATCAATTGATTCCTATAAAGACTTTTAAAACCCTTGCACTAGCACTGGTTTTCAGTTGTATTTTTACCGCAGTTACAGAAACTGCAAGCACACCTTAAAATTTTTCTTCGATCAACTGCTGTTGTTGCCGTTATTTTACCTCCTTTCATGTTTTTTTCCGTTTTTTTAGTTTCTCAAGTAGAAAACCAAAACTTCGTACTAGGCTGTTCTGATATTCGGTTGAATTTGGAAACGGATATCGGGTAAAATTTTTATTTGGTAATCCAGAAGAACATTCCGAAACTCTCCGATCCGGAATGCCAAAAGAATAGGGAACATTATTGGAAATAAATTTTTTTATTCAAAAGTTTGTGTTTCGTTGAATTTTTCAAACGTCAAATGCAGATGGCAAATTTAACTCTTCAATTCCCATGCTTATGTTTATGAACAAAAAAACGATTTCTTCTTCTTAATAGCATAAATGGATTTAAAATAGACCAAAAAAAATTATAAAACCTAAACACCTTCCTCACCCTTTTTTGTAAAGGGGGGTCACCTACAGGTGACACTGGGCACTGCGTGTATTGTTTTCCTCTTTTTGCTTGTAGAAATAAAACCACGTTTCTTACAAGAATATTTATTTTTAAGTGGAAATTTTTGGCGGAAATAAGACAGTGGGGCCTATCGGGAATCTGCCTGGAAATTTTGTTTCCCTCGGAATTTTTTGTGGCCACGGAACTTTTTTCGTCAATCGTGAATCTCCCTCGAAACTTTTCCCCTCCGATAAAAAGAAAGTACCATACATCTGTTGTCGAAAAACACCTTTGAATTAGGTATGTGTAATTTTAAGGCTTCCAATAACATTAAAATCCTTCAGAAATGGAAGAAAATCACGATAGCCATAAATTACGTGGGAATATTTCAAACTCATTCACGATCGCGAATTTTCGAAAATGGGAATTCTTCCCAGGGGAATTTTATTCACGATAGTCCCCAATATCACCTGGATCCTCTCCAGCGTGCAACTCCTCAACAATCTCATCTAAAGTCAATCTGTAAGACGTACAATAGCTCTAAAATCCCATCGCCATCAATGATTCAGTAATTGCTCTAATACTACCACTACTAATACAGACAATACCCAGTGTCACCTACAGGTGACGCTTAACATTTTTACCGTTGTAATAATCACTCTTTTTTATTTTTGTCCTGAAATGCATTTATATACAACTTTATATATTCTTTTATCACATTCAATTAGAAAAAAAAAAACAATACTTACAGTTTAGACATTTTTATCTCAATTTAAATTCCACTAAATCACAAAAAGTAAGGACACTACAATTATACACGAAACAATGAATTGAAATGAAGAAATGGCGTAAAGCTAGTATTTTGAAAAAATAATATGGCCTACTAGGACCTATTGGCTTTGCATAAGTGGAGGAAGAATAAAAAAAAACCGTTGCGGTATGGTTGAAAAAAAAAATATATGTACAAGTACATGTCACCCATAGGTGACACTGGGAATTGAAGAGTTAAGTTGTTTTCATTTTTCAACATATTGAATACTAATTTGAAAAATTCTAATTATATTTGCGAGGAATATTGCTAAATATCTTTCAGAACAAAGCGATGTACTGTCGTGTGACTTCTTCAACAGCTTGTTGGTCTGCATTAGCATTTCTACCAAGCTTTGTGTTTTGTATGAAGTGCTCGTTTCCCATGAAGATATTCTTTTTCTTATTCGCATGCGGAGGGATAGGAGGAGTTCGATCACTCGTAAGTATTAATTCTGTACTCGATAAAGAAGGTGATACAGTTCCATCTATGTAGATACTGTCTTTGTGTCTTTTTCTTTGCATAATTGTAAATCACTAATTTTTATTGGCCCTTGTTCAACTCCGATGATTTCGACAAAAAATTTGTTGGTCGAAGAAAGACATATTAGATGTGTTTCTTCTTCTAGTTTTTATTAAAAAGTTAAACGTATCAACCAATTTCGAGCACTATTTTGGGGCTGACTATGACTTTTGTCGATAGACACTTGAAGATACATAATTCAATTGTCACGGAGTACCTTCAGGAACCCAAAAAGATTTTGCATTTTGATAGCCCATTTAATGCTTGTTGAATGCCTGTTATTCCTACAACAGTTTCCTCCAACTAAGTGAGATATACAGGTATAACATCGTAACCGATCGGAACAATATTCTGTCCGATTTCTACGGAATATACGAATTTTGTATCAGTGTAAGACTTCTAATGGATAATTCTGAAAGGTCTACAAAATAAAATGCACGACTGGGTCGCACGAACCTGCTCCTATGTAATAGACTAAGAATTTCAAAAATGAATGTTATTAGAGAAAAACTGTTCATAAGCATAAAAATTAATTTTTTAAGCGACTAAGGCCCATTTGCTGATACGGAACATAAATCTTATGCATAGCTATGTTCTACATAAATTCTATGTGATACTTAAATTTATGTTAGTTGCACAAATAATGTTATGTTCATCATAGTAAGGGACGAGTTTTTGAATTTTTGAATTTCAACTAACTTCAAGTCAGTTTGCGCAAATGTCAAAATATTGTGAGTTTTGGTGTGTTTTTGTGCTGAAGCGTGTTTCACGGTTTTTATTTTTCAAAGATGTCGGATTCAAATAAGAAAAGAAGCCCGAATTTTTCTCAAAATGAAAAAACACTTCTTCTTCATTGTGCATTCAATGAAAAAGAAGTTATTGAAAATAAAAAAACTGATGGTATAACGTGGAGAGAGAAGGAAGCTGCTTGGAAACGCATCGAAAATAATTTCAATAGCCAGTCGGGGTCATGCTTCAGAAATAGCGAATCTTTGAAGAGATTTTATAATAATTATAAAGGTGAAATAAGGAAAGAGGCGGCAAAAGAAAAAAGTTCGAGTCTACAAACAGGAGGAGGAAAGCCATACATACCTTCAGACCCTAATTTTGATCTTGCTGTTAACATTATGAACCCGAAAACTGTGTATGGGCTCGAGAATGAATTTGATGGTGAAGGCTTTGTGGAACAAGAAAACGTAATTTTTAACTTATAAATGAAATTTAAAAATTTTCAAAAATTTGTTTCTAATAACTAAATTTTGTAGCGTGAAGAGGAGGACAAATCAAACGACTGGACCCATTATAAGCCATCCATGCTTAAAAACAAAGTTCACTCAAAATTGAAAACCCCAGCCCACACCAAAGATGATAACAGTTTTGGGATCGAAATTTCGCCAGATCTGGAAAAAGGCTCTACACCTGAAATCGTGATGACAAAAGGTTTCAAAAAGCAATTCGGAAGCTCCGATCAAGTGGACAATACTCCATGGTCTTCAAGAAGAAGACCAGTTGCTTCTACATTGCAAAGCAGCAAGATATCGGAGCAGTATTCCGAGCTGTCCAAAATAAAGATCGAACTAGCGAAACTGCAATACGATACGCTTAAGGAAGAAAGCATTCAAAAAAAATTCCAAAGCAGTATTGAAAACGAACTTAAGCGGAAATCCTTGGAACTGGATATCGCAATCAAAAGCGAAGTTTTAAAAAAAATCCAAAAAGAAGACTGCACGGCAAAAGATGCCCACAATGTTTTGAAAGACATCGAATTATTTTTCAAAGAAATGAACTGAGTAAATTTTGTAATACATATTCTGTTTTCTTTGTGTTTTTTTGTGTTCCTTCTTTGTAACTGCAAGTATTCTTTATTACTTTATTCACATGTGATAAATCTTTGAAAAATAAAAACTATGTAATTTTATTTTGAAATGAAATTTTGTTTTATTTGTATGGAGTTTTTTATGTATCAAATTTGATATAATGTTTATAATCCTGCAAAATAGTTATTTATCAAATCTGTACGCTTTTGCATATTCAAATTCAAGGAGTTTGAGCTTGAATTGTTAATTTGAAAAGGGTTTTCATTATGTATCTCTCCATTAGTAATAACACGTTGTAGCTCTTCTTCACTGAAATCGAAGCTTTCAGGAGGATCATCACGTATACCATTTTCCCTCAATATATTGTGCAAAGTACATGTCGCAATTATAACGGGTGATTTTTTTGAGGTTAGGATTTTCATGCATTAGTATTTGACAGATCACGCGGGATTTCAGACATGGTGTCAAAGAGAAAGATGCTCAGTATGCTTTGACATTTCATCATGAATAGACTTACTAACGAGCAACGCTTGCAAATCATTGAATTTTATTACCAAAATCAGTGTTCGGTTCGAAATGTGTTTCGCGCTTTACGTCCGATTTATGGTCTACATAATCGACCAAGTGAGCAAACAATTAATGCGATTGTGACCAAGTTTCGCACTCAGTTTACTTTATTGGACATTAAACCAACCACACGAATGCGTACAGTGCGTACAGAAGAGAATATTGCGTCTGTTTCTGAGAGTGTTGCTGAAGACCGTGAAATGTCGATTCGTCGCCGTTCGCAGCAATTGGGTTTGTGTTATTCGACCACATGGAAGATTTTACGCAAAGATCTTGGTGTAAAACCGTATAAAATACAGCTCGTGCAAGAACTGAAGCCGAACGATCTGCCACAACGTCGAATTTTCAGTGAATGGGCCCTAGAAAAGTTGGCAGAAAATCCGCTTTTTTATCGACAAATTTTGTTCAGCGATGAGGCTCATTTCTGGTTGAATGGCTACGTAAATAAGCAAAATTGCCGCATTTGGAGTGAAGAGCAACCAGAAGCCGTTCAAGAACTGCCCATGCATCCCGAAAAATGCACTGTTTGGTGTGGTTTGTACGCTGGTGGAATCATTGGACCGTATTTTTTCAAAGATGCTGTTGGACGCAACGTTACGGTGAATGGCGATCGCTATCGTTCAATGCTAACAAACTTTTTGTTGCCAAAAATGGAAGAACTGAACTTGGTTGACATGTGGTTTCAACAAGATGGCGCTACATGCCACACAGCTCGCGATTCTATGGCCATTTTGAGGGAAAACTTCGGAGAACAATTCATCTCAAGGAATGGACCGGTAAGTTGGCCACCAAGATCATGCGATTTGACGCCTTTAGACTATTTTTTGTGGGGCTACGTCAAGTCTAAAGTCTACACAAATAAGCCAGCAACTATTCCAGCTTTGGAAGACAACATTTCCGAAGAAATTCGGGCTATTCCGGCCGAAATGCTCGAAAAAGTTACCCAAAATTGGACTTTCCGAATGGACCACCTAAGACGCAGCCGCGGTCAACATTTAAATGAAATTATCTTCAAAAAGTAAATGTCATGGACCAATCTAACGTTTCAAATAAAGAATCGATGAGATTTTGCAAATTTTATGCGTTTTTTTTTTAAAAAAAGTTCTCAAGCTCTTAAAAAATCACCCGGTAATTGTTAATACTGTACTCAGTTTTAACCGGGCACCATAAGCCAAAACGGGAAATCTTCTTTTTAAAATCCCAAAAGCTTTTTCTATTACACCTCGAGAACGAATTTGAGACTCATTGTACAATTGTTCTGCTGAACTTCTTGGATTGAGGAGAGGTGTCATCAAATAAGATTTTTGAGGATAAGCCGAATCTCCTGTTTAAATAAATTTAAATGAAAAAAAAAAACAAAGTTCTTGTACCTACACAAACAAATTTAAATGAAACCTACCCAAGAGAAAACATTCTGCATTTGCATTTGACTGTCTCTCCAAAACATTTTTTATTCTACAATTACTGAAAATTGTTGCGTCATGTGTAGATCCGGGCCACCTAGCTACCACATTAGTAAATATCATTTTAGCGTTGCAAATCGCTTGAACGTTTATTGAGAAATAACTTTTCCTGTTCCTAAAAATTTCTCCATCAGTTCCACCTTCATGTTACAAACAAAATTATGTAGGTATATTAATTTTCAAGTGAATCTTAAATAATAATTTACCGGGGGATTGAATTTTGACGTGAGTGCCGTCAATGGCTCCAATTACATTAGGAAAAGATGCTATGTCGAAAAAATCACGTTTACTATTTGAAATGTCAGTTGCTGTTTCTGGAAATTTTATATAATTATTTCCAAGTTTAGCTATTGCTCTCGAAACTCTCAAAACTATTCTTGAAACGGTTGAGACATGCATTCCACCAAAATCGGCTATACTTAGGAGATGGTTACCTGTTGCAAAAAAGCGTAGCGCAACCAAAAGTTGATTAATAGGTGCGATAGAGTTATTCCTATAGTAAGGGAAATACTTTCACTATGTGTTAATATACATATAATATTGTTCAGCATAACTATACCTGTTGGATGGATATTCTAAAGAATTTTCTATTCGATTCAAAACAAGTAGTGTTATTTCCTTTGTTAAACGAAATCTTTTGTAAAAAGATAGCTCATCAAAAGTGTAAAAATATTCATTCCTCTCGTAAATTTGACGAGGAACCCCCACTTCTAGAATTTCAAGAACTTCCACGTCATCGTCGATCAAGTCCGACAGTTCAAAATCCATTTTTATTTATTTTTTAGCAATATTATACTAACAGTATCTCCGTAATTATTAGAAAATAAGTCAAAAACAACAGTAAATGAAAATTAATGTTTGACATAAATATTTTATGTGGCACTTTTTCTTCTACTTAAGTTATGTTCAACTTAAGGATATTTATGTTTGAGTTTACATTTGGTGCAAAGCAATAAGTGTCACTTAAGGGTTTATGTGGAACATAAATATTTATGTTCCGTATCAGCAAATGGGCCTAAAACAACTTCTTTAGTAGTTGGAGGTATAAATAGAATGCCATGTGATTCAAGCAAATATAGGTTCATGCAAGAACAAAAATTATAAGTCTTTGTAGTGATTTCTTAAAATATAAAAAATTTCATTAAAATCCGTTATGCCGATAATGAGAAATTCAAAATTTTAAAAAATCGCTCTATGGTAGGTACAGTCAGTAATATCTTGTTTTCAAAATTTTTTTTTTATTAAATTATAGACCTTAAAAATTAATTGAAAGAAAAAAAATTTAAGTAAAATTCTTGGAACCGTTTTCGAGAAAAATACGATTTTCGAAAACCACCATTTTTTTAACATTTGTATGGAGGTGCCGTTATTTTTGGGTAAAACAATTTTTTTTTTCTTAAATCTTATAATTTATATTAAAAAACTTTTATTTACCAAGTTTTGAGAAAATCGAACATGGGGTTTTCAAAATATTGAGTTTTGAAAAAAAATTTTTGAAATTTTTTTTAAAAATCCAAAAAAATTTTTTCTGAAAATTTGAATACACAAAATATTTAAACTGCTCGAAATCGGTGGTACCGTTTTAGAGAAAATCAAAAACAAAAAAAATGGTTCCAAGGGGGGTACCAAAAATAACCATTTTTTGGAAAATTTTTTTCAACCATTACCTAGGTTTAACTAAAAAATTTTATGAATTTTTTTTAAAGAAATCTGTGGGACAGTTTTTGAGAAAAAAAATATTTATAAAATTTCGAAAAAAATTCGTATGGCAGGTACCGTTATTTTTGGTCTTAAAAAATCAAATCAAAAAACATCCAGGGGGGGGGGGTAATTAAAACTCATATCTACCAAGTTTGAAGAAAATCGGCCGAGCCGTTTAGCTGCAATCGAACGGACAGACAGACAAACAGACAGAATTGCGAGACCCACTTTTTTGGTCTTCACTATCATCGTAATGTCAACTTTGATCAAAAACTCGAGTTCGATTTTTTTTCCGAATGCATAACTTGCCTTATACATAGTACCTATAAGTCGCAAGTAAAAATTGTATGTGTTGAAAATTTGAAATTTATGCGATGCATGGCGATGAACTGTGAAAATATAAGCGACGTATCGTGCTTTGCGCGTAGTATGACTTTTTTCCGATTTCTACGACAAAAAAGTTTCCCAAAAAGAAGAAGCAAAATATTGAACGTCAAAAAGCAAAATGAATGTTTAATTACAAAAAGAAGAGTAAGTTAACGTTTGTTTTACGATTCTATTATCACGAACAGAATATATTATCCGATTTGAACTTTTCTCCGATCGTCAGATTTCCGGAACGGAAACGATGATAAACCTGGGGCCAAATTACCGCATCAGTTTTCGTATTACTATACGTGACTGAATTATGTGAGTTTGGCATTACCGCTTACGTCATTGAGCAATCGATTACACTAATTTGACATTTTCATTCGATCACTGATCACTCACTCGGTCACTGAAGCGGTAATATGGCCCCTGATAATAAGCTTGTTTGCGTATTGTCCAAACCTACTAATTTCTACAAATCTACGTATTTTGGTCGAAACTCTGTCAAAGTTGCAGGTTTGGAAAGTATGCAAACAGACATCATGGATACAATTCCCCGAATCCTTTTTGATAAAAAATTTAAAATTCGACCACACCTATAAGAAAAACGAAAATTGTTACCCACCAACGAAAAAATACCATATACAAATAAATAGGTAAAAATGTACCTTCATTTAATAATCACTCTGATTTATGACAAATTATTATTTAAACTTCCACTTTACCGTTTTCAACTTTTAAAATAATCAAAACATAACTTGTGACTCACTCGTGCAATTTATTTATTCTTATCTTATTTTTATAGGAAGTTCAAGTGTTTTTGAGATGGTTTCTACTAATGCTCTTAAATTAATCAGGGGTTTTTAATCTCCATGGCGGTTGTAGACACGAGCAAATAAGAGTCGCTCTAAAGGTAATGTTTTATGATGTGTTCAAATCCGTCGCACGTTTTCTTCCGTTAACTTCTTTTTTAGCTATCTTCTTATCTTCTTTTTCAGCTGTTCACAGATTTGAACTCTCAACATTTCGTGTCAAAAAGTTTACCGATATTTGTAAATATGGGTTTTATTACTCGATTTTAAGGAAAACTTTTAATCAAATTCGCCAAAAGTTCAATTAGTGTGAACTATGTACATGCATATACATATATGCATATAAAATAAATTCTTCCGCTTAAATAGGAAAATTAGCTATGTTTTCTTATCACTTATTGATTTTCTTTTTTGTAAACATGTTTTCCATCATTATCTTCCAGACATATTATGCATTTCTGGCATATACGCATCATTCTACACGTGCTATTCGTAATGACCTAGTTTGATTGTGTCTGCAACAGGCAATTGCTGCTTCATTGTCCACATCATCTCGTATATAAGTAGTATAAATGTAGGTACATACTTTCACTGATAGTGATAACACACTCCTCTTGTCTGACACAATTCAACTAAGTTAAAGACAAGGTAAACAAAAGAAGACCTTGCAAAAGATACAAAATTCAATTTACAATCAGAACAGGGCTATGGTCATCTCAGTTCTTTTCTGGTTCAATTTCGTTCACATACAGAATCGAGTGCACCAATTTCATTTATTCATTTTGATTATCTTCATGGTAAGAAAAAGGTCACACGCGCGGCCGCATTTTTGGATTTCGTTTACACTTTTCAATTTCAAAACATAAACAACAAATTTATAACTAGGGAGTATAGGAGGCAAAGGACCAGTTTTTTTTTTTTTTAATTAGTTAATGTTGTGAGACAAACATTATACATACATATACATAAATGTACATTTATTAATGATGACCTAAACTGTGCATATGTATGTACATATGTTCCTGTATATCCTATGTATGTACATATATGAATTTATGGCCTTTTGAATTGGCAATCTAGAAGCGTTCGGACTCGTGCAAACTCTTCTAAAAGTGTTATGACAGTTCCTCTCCTAAAAAGAATAGAGAATGGTTCCGAATTTAATTTCAGAATCAAAACCAGAATTAGTCACAGAGTTGTCAAAGTTTAGAAATGTCAACACAATTTGAAGTTTATATTAAAAATTTTAGTTAATTTGCCTAATATATTTGTAATTGACAATAATTATAAATTTATTGCAAAAAGCTAAAAGTTGAAATAATTTTTGTAAGTTACTTACTTTTCATCATCCTCCGACAAATTAACAAATGTGAACTAAAATATAGTGATGTCTGGATGTGAAGTTTCACAAACCCTCCTATTGCTATTCGTTTTAAGTAAATAGTACAATATCGTCAAGGCAAAAGTCTGTTCAATTTCCTTATGAGTTCATGAATTTTGAGAGATTTTGGACTATAATTGGAATCTTTGGGCAAGTAAATGTCGCTTGTCGCTATGACCTTTGTAAGTTTCGATATCTGTAAAGTGCTAATCTTTCAAAGGGTTGAAATAGCAATTGAAATTTTTTATGTTTGACAGCAATACAAAAATTAAGAAGAGACTGAATCTTAGTACGGACGATTGCCAGATCTGTGAATGCACTGAGAATTTCTGCCAATGAACTGACAGTTACCATCTTTATTAAAATGTTTAATTGTCAGTTAACATCTGATAATGGCCTAACAATGACATTTCTCAAAATATTGTCAGATTAAATATTGTCAGTTTACACCATTGGCAGAAGTTTGTTCATAAAAAAATTGTTAAATTCTTCTTAAGCTAGAACGACTCATATTCAATCGACAAAGAACCGATGCTGATGAAATAGATCCAGTTATGAAACAGAACTGCAAATACTCTCTGTGAAAGTGATGTAAGGTTTTTAACTAAAGTCCTTGAGTGAATGGAGGAAATAGAACTCTATTTGACCAGGGAAACGAAAAACGAAGAGAAATCTTAAAAATCGTTTTTGAATAATTTCAAGTCTGCATAGTATGTGAATGGAGTAGTAAGACGCCCATACAACACATCAGTATTCAAGAATTGCCCTAATAAAAGTAACATAAATAATTTTTATAACATATTTTGGATCACGGAACCCACGGAATATTTTAACGAAATTAAGCATTTTGTTTGCTTTTCTTACAATATAAGTATAGTGATCAGTGAATGCAAATTTTGAGTCTTATAAGATCCCAACATCTGAAAAACTATACATTGTACATAAATGCGACGAATTTAACAGATAGTCATAAATACATTAAAAAAAATTATTTAAAACACATTGGCGCAAAATTTTAAACAGCCTATTATTTAGGTATTAGTATTATACTACTTAGCAATTTGCTAACTTTATAGTAGTTTACTAACTTATTCTTAATTTTAAACATTTTCTAACTAGTATCGTATAAGCCAATTTTCTTAATAAATTGCTTCTAAATCAATGACATTTCGTGTAAAAAAGTAAGTACACGAACCTTTTTGGATGTTTGCAAATGTCAAAGGGTCATATGAAGCTAGTACGATACTAAAAAAATAAAGTAGGTATCCGATGATTTTAACTTTAATAAAAGGGTGGAGAAAGTATAATGCTATATTCGATTAGAATTTGCAATTTTGTTGTTTTAACCTAGTATCATACTAAAACAGATTTAGCGTCGTATTAATTCAAATAAAATTTTGCACCATTGGCGCAAAATTTTAAACAGCCAATTATTAAGGTATTAGTATGATACTACTTAACAATTTGCTAACTTTATAGTAGTTTACTAACTCATTCTTAATTTTAAACATTTTCTCACTAGTATCGTACTAAAAGAATTTTTTTAATAAATTGCTTCTGAACACACCTAAAACAATGACATTTCGTGTAAAAAAGTAAGTACACGAACCTTTTTTGATGTTTGCAAATGTCAAAGAGTCATATGAAGCTAGTACGATACTAAAAAAATAAAGTAGGTATCCGATGATTTTAACTTTAATAAAAGGGTGGAGAAAGTATAATGCTATATTCGATTAGAATTTGCAATTTTGTTGTTTTAACCTAGTATCATACTAAAACAGATTTAGCGTCGTATTAATTCAAATAAAATTTTGCACCATTGGCGCAAAATTTTAAACAGCCGATTATTAAGGTATTAGTATGATACTACTTAACAATTTGCTAACTTTATAGTAGTTTACTAACTCATTCTTAATTTTAAACATTTTCTCACTAGTATCGTACTAAAAGAATTTTTTTAATAAATTGCTTCTGAACACACCTAAAACAATGACATTTCGTGTAAAAAAGTAAGTACACGAACCTTTTTTGATGTTTGCAAATGTCAAAGAGTCATATGAAGCTAGCACGATACTAAAAAAATAAAGTAAGTATTCGATGATTTTAACTTTAATAAAAGGGTAGAGAAAGAATGATGCTTAATTCGATTAAAAAAATTCGTTGTTTTAACCTAGTATCATACTAAAAAGCTTTAGCATGGTACTAATTCAATTAAAATTTTGCGCCATTGTCTTTAACAGATAGTCATAAATACATTAAAAAAAAATTATTTAAAACACATTGTCTTACACTTGTCAATACTTAAATACAAACAGTTATTAACACACCCAAAAGCTGTGAAGATCTTAACGTTGTTCACAATCCGCAATGGAGTTAATTAATCGAAATATTTTTACTTCATTAGTATAAATTCATGCCATTGAATGTTGCAATGTAGAACGAGGATCATTTATGAATAAACGGCAAAGGGCTAAAATTGCTTCCCTAAAGCACATCAGAATTAACTTCAAATTAAGGTGACCTATTATTTTTGTCTTTTTGACGACGACACTACTTGCGAATAATTTTAAAAAGGCATATGAACAAAAAAGTGGAGAATTGTAACAAGTTAATAAAAAAGTTTTTATTTACAAAACAATGTTTATTTTCACATATGTGTATACATATATATTCTAATTGCAACTATTTTAACAGCAACATCGAATAGCAAGACACGAATATGTGAATATGATAACATTACACTTCCTATTTACTGGCGATGCTTTTCTGTTTAAAATCAAAAAAGCCAAGAAATAATTACTAATAGCAAAGACAAGATAGTATAAAGGCTAAGCACCACTAATAAAGAAGTCTGATGATCGGCTTGGCAACTGTAAAATAGCTTATAACTCCAGCCAGTTATTTCATTGTTGTTGTAATATTCAAAAATTCATAAATATATGAAGAAGCCTTGCAGGCACAACTGCACGTATGTACTCATACAAAAACACCTTCAAAGACAAAATCGATTTACATATGTAGTTAACTAGCAAAACATCATTCTTCTTCTCAAACATCATTTTTGTTTAAAGAACTTCCAGGAAATGGATTTGTTCGCAGCTTGACCCGAATTCTTTTTTCGCTGTTGCGTTCCATGTGGTGCATACATATATTACTCGATTTGCCCTTGCCGCGACTTTTTGCCACGAAATTTCTTTGGGCAAATTGTATTGTTTCTATAGGACTTTTTTCGGAAATGTTAGCTCGGCTTTGTTTTCCACTTCACAAATTTTCTCAATTTGGTTTGTCATTTTAAACGTAACAGACACAACTACGTTCCATCATAAGCAACCACTCCTGACTGTTTCTAAGGAGTCTGACAGTGTAATAAATGCCTGACAGTATTAAAATTTGTGTGTTCAGACCATGGTTATTTCACAATGGTCTAAAAATGAAGTTTCTGACAATATTAACAGGTACGAGTAGGTAGATATCACGACCACTGGTAGTCTTATGCTGAAGTGTGCAATTTGTATATAATTCGTTTGGACCTGTGGATGGAATTGATATGGGGTATTTACTACGTTTATATGAGGTGTTGAAGCGAGATTGAAACAATGATCCGGATCACACATTCAACCGCACCAATGCAAGCATCCGACACCATCAACATTGTGCCATGTTGTTGACTGGCACTACCATCAAAGTCCCCTAGCTCACATTCCAAAGAATCAAACCGAGGGCACGTCAGAAAAGTAATCGAAGTTCGTTCAAGAGCCATTTCATCGAGTTGAGAAAAAGATTAACACTTTGATTTTCACTTCCGGAAGTTCATCAGTGTCGTCGAAAAATGCCTTTCCTAATGATTGTGATCTTATTTTGGGCAATGAATGACTGTTTCCTTTCCCCGCTTGACCCCTATAACTATGACAGTGAGCGTTGCGAGGAATGCCTAGTTTCGCTAGATGCTCTCCTATTGGCTAGTGTCCGCTACATATAGCTACGATTCTGGCTATGTCTTGCCTGGGTCCGTCTATCAGATCAAGTGTTCGGGTGCAGTAAGTTAAACTGTTCCACTTGTGGCTTGTTTTATTAAGAAAATTGAGAGAATAATGCCATTCATAACTCCGAGCGGAATGTTAACTCTTACCGCTATTCATTTTCAAGGGGTGATCCTTCCCTGCCCAGCTCTTTTGCCTATTCATTCCCATCAATGACCCGCAACACAGATAAGAGTGACACTGCGGTTAATATTCGGGCTAGCGAGTTCATTCTCAGTGATAATAGCCGTATTCCGGTTCTGGTTGGGATGTTTGCCTTAATGCAGTTATTCAGCTTGAAAGACACTAGCAAAGTCGAGTGGCCTAAAAGACCTATGTACATATGTTCAGAGTCTCAGAAAATACTTCTGAACCAACACCACACTCCATTTTTGAGCAATCAGTCAAGATAGTCGTGTCAAAGTTAAAGTTTTTCGTCACGACATTATCATCCCAGTCCTTCTGGATGGGAACATAACTTTAACACCTCAACTGATGCTCAATTAGTCAGTACAGTAGTCAGAGAGAGTCGAAAAAAGTTCTGTTGGAAGCAACTCCGTAATATTTTTAGTTTAGTTTAGTTTAGTTTAATTTATTTCATCAATTCGAGAACAATGCTCTTACAGACTACTTATACATATATACAGACAGAGTATAACTATAATAATAAATAAATAAAAATAATATAATAATAATAAAATTATAACAAATTCATACCCCAAATCTGAAAACAAAAAGTATTCGAGCTTTAAAAACTTCTCTGCTACAATCTTGAAAAAAATCAATGTTAGTAATGTTAGAGACTGTATTTGCTTGTCTTAAGCATCGCGATACAGGTTCATTAAAACCATAGTTTACTCTATGATGGGGAATATTGTTCGATTACTTTAGTGTAAATGTGTTGCAAAATATTACGTACTTACACCCATATTAATAAAGATGGTTTAGTGGAGGTTTATCGTTAAGTCCTGGACTAAGTGCGAAATTTCATTAATAAAACAAATTTTCTGTTAAGTTATGATTAAGTTAAACCACCGAAGTAGGTGGTTTAGCGAAGGAATAAGAAATAGAAATGTCCACAGTCAGACACAAGCAATTGACAATCAATTTAGGTAGCCACAGAATATAAAAAAAAAAAGAGATTGCTTACTTTTGTAGAAGATTTTCTTAAAAGGTTTTTTGATAAACGTCATTTTACTATTCCGGGAACATTTTGTTTTTATTAATGTAAATATTTAGGCCATGGCTTAACTCCTATTCCATGGTTTAGCAAAACCATTTAATATAGGTGGAATAAGCGTTTTTTTATTAATACGGCTGATAATGTGTATATCATGTGGTAAAAAATAATTAAAGGGCAAGATCTGACAAAATTGTAAGTTCTGACAATCTTCTGCACCTAGCTTCAAAAGTAAAATGTCACTGCCTACAATTAATGTTATAAAGTCAAGCTCACTAATAAGGATTCATAAAGAATATGAAAACACCCTTCTTTCTTCTGACTTCTTTCTTTCGATTCTTTTCTGACCTATATTTAAGATTTGTTAAAGTGTGTGCAACTTAAATAAGCACATATTCAATTAAATTTTGCTCTTGATTTACATTTAACTCATTCTAAAAACTTTCGATTCTTGTAGATGTAACCATCATACTCGTATAAACATATTTAAGAGTTTACTTTAAAATTCATTTAAATTATAATTGATTGAAAGATCGCACCAAAAGGCAGCAGCATTCAAAAAATATTTAGGTACCATTATTTGTATGGCATAGTGATAAGATTACAATCAAAATTGTCTCTTATCAGTTAGCAAAGAAACTAGAGATATCGCGGCAATATTTGCTCAAGATTATAACAATTCATTTTATCTTCTTAAACTTTTACCAAATAACTGATTTTTATAATTTTTCCTCAGAACTTTCTAACTTGGCTCAATTTATAGCAAATTCGAAAATTTTTGAAATTAATTTTTTAAATTATTAAATTTTTTTTTCTGGTTTTAATTATAAAGTAATAAACACTTTAATGAGAATACACACTTATCTCGTGGGATGTGGTATGGTGTGGTATGGTGTGGTATGGTGTGGTATGGTGTGGTATGGTGTGGTATGGTGTGGTGTGTTGTATTGTATCATCACCTGTGTACAATAATCAATATTTCTGTGTTGCAAATGCTTTTTATTGAACGTCAGCAACCCAGCGTTGAATTACGCAATAGGAAAACGAAGGATTTCGACAGAACACACCACTCCACAGCACACCACATCTCAATATACATGAGGGCGATAGCTCACTCCACTCCACAACACATCACACAAGATAAGTGTAGTTCTGGCTTAAGAAAGATATTTAGTGATTTAACGATTTTTATTGAACATTTATATACAATTTGTGTTAACTTACAATTATTATAAAATACATTGAAAAAGGTATAAATCTTATTTCACATAGGGGGCCTAATGTTATACATTGACTGAATTTTAAAAAGAATATACATACAGTAAAACCCGCTTAAGAGAAACGGCAAAATGTCACAGTTTTTCTTCCACTTAAGCGGGTTTTTCACTTAAACGAACCCCGCTTAAGTGAAAAATAATTTCACTTAAGCGGACTTCGGATAAGTGAAAAAAAAATTTCACTTAAGCGGATTTAAAAATTCCATTAAGCGGAGATTTAATGCTAGAAACAATATTGTTTTTATCTTTTGGACTTGCCTTGAAAGAAGTTAAATAAAACAACGATGAAATAACACAAAAATTATTTATTGAAAAACGAAAACTAGCAAATTTTTGTTCTGTTCGATTCAATTTTTTTTTTCACTTAAGAGAGTTTTTTTTAATGAAAAATATTAAAAATTAACTGAAAATATGTTTCAGTTATCCGGGTTTTTCACTTAAGCGGAGTGTTTTAAGGGAAATTGGTCGGAAAATACTTGGGGATGAAGAAAGTGTTTCAGGTAAGCGGGTTTTTCTCTTAAGCGGGTTTCTCTTAAGCGGATTTTACTGTACATAAATATATACATATTTTACATGTCAACTTAAAATTTTAAAGTCGGTTGACTTTGATATTCTCGGGATAATCCGTCACGGTTGTCCAGTAGTGGTTTAGGTGTGGCTTGGTAGAAAAGGTTGGCATTTAACCGTGGTGGTAGGGTGACCCTGTGTCAGCGTAGAGGTAAACGCCTGTTTCGTCGTTGTCCGTGAAAATAGTGTCATCCAGGGTTTCCAGCACACTTAGGTACCTCGGCTCGGGATGTCGTTGCTCGGTGGCCATCCTTCTTATTAGCTAATTAGGATGATTGACGGCGTTCTGCACTAGATTCTTTGCCGAATTTAGTAGATTTTTTTCCAGCGGTATTATCCTTGCTTCTATTTAGAGATCCTAGTTCCTGTAATGGTTTGCTCGCTGCCAGTCGATGTGGAGTCCGGTGCAGATTCTTATCATCTTCCTCTCGAAGATTTGGAGTTTCTTCATCGCTGTCTTTGAGATCGTTAACTAGACTGGGAAGCAATAGTTAATTACGGGCCGCAGGAGTTGTTTAAATATGAATACCTTCGTCTGTTGGCTAAGTCCTGATCTTCTCCTCATCAAGGGGTGTATTCGGTGTAATGCCCATTTGGCTTTTCTGAGTACACTTTTTGAGTGCGGGTTGAACCTTAGCAACTCTTTGAAGTCAATCTCCAGGTATTTGATGTTGCTTTTAGCTGCGATGGTGAATCAATCTGGAAGTTTCAGAACTAAGTTTCTGAAAATGGTTGCCCAGCAATATCTGCCATCACTGGTCTCCTGAAGTAGACATACTCTGTGTTGTGTACTGTGTTGATTTGGATCAAAGCTGTTTCTGGCAACCTCTTAATGTTAAAGTTGGAAGGAGTTTCGGGTCCGGTTGACTTCTGATTATTTCAGCTATTTCTTCTAGGATGCTCAGGTTTGGGCTATCAACTGGATCACTCTCTGGATTGGTTTCGCTGAATATCAATCTGTCCGTGTTAGATGCCAGGGTTTGTTGGATGGAAACCTTCACGTCATCAAGGAAGACGGGATCTGCATATGGGTTGGGGATAAGGTATCCTTCAAGGATATACAAATTAGCACCATTTTTGATTCTTTGTGGAATTATTTATCTGCACTGGTTTTGTACACAATTCCCCTATAACAAGCCTGCACACGCCTTAGGATGTAGATGGATTTAATATTGAGTAATTGAAATGCGCGTTAAAAACAATTATATTTCAAAATCAAAATTATATAAAAATAACAAACCATCAGTCAATATCCCTTGACTTAAATATTTACTGAACTTTTATTATTTAATAACAATTAAAATTTCTTATCGGTTTGATTTGATTATTATTTCCGATGGTTCTCCTAAAACAAATAGAGTTCAAGTAAATTAATGTTTTTTTTTTTTTTTAATTATAATATTTATTTTAAACAAAAATGAAAACATGGGACGATGCAATATTAAATTTAGATTATTAAAGATAAAATCGCATTTATACTTAGACACTGAATTTTGTTATTATGGGCAGTCGGGTCAGGAAGGTTCATTTGTAATAAGCAGCATGCTAAATACCTTTTGCATGATAAATTATAAGCAAAACATAATTTTTGTTGAATGATAATTCAATCGTTTGAACCAATAAAATTACTCAGAGTTAATTTTGTTTAATTCGCTTGTTTATAACTGTACATTGTTTTGCTAAGTGATTATAAACTGAAGTAGGGATGCCAGTGGCAAGTATTCGGTCCTTAATATATTATGCTAAGTCCAGGCGATTGTCAGATCTTTCAATATTCTTCGGCCTATCTACTCTGAAAGTAAGGTGTCATTGAATTGACAATAGCCAAATTTGCAGTTCATACAGTTGTCCAATGTTGTTGTAAAGTCATTGTCAGGTGGTTAGTCTGACAATTACCTGACTTTTCTGACAACGCTGTCAGGTTGAAAATTATCACTGCACATGGTTGGCAGATGATTTTTTATTAAAAATTGGTCACTAGAGTGAAGTGAAAAGCGCTTCCAATTTATTTTCTAGCACATATACTTGTAATATCTCCTTTCTCGATTTAAATATAAGAATACCTTCGTTAAATCATTTACTTTACATTTCTTTTCGGAATGATTTTTATTTGTTTGATTTTCTTTAATTTTCTCAAAAACCGCTTTTAGGATTTTGTTTGTTTAATAGAACTTCGAAAATGTTTTATGTTAAAATATACATAAATATTGTTATATGTATATTTATTATTGCTGTACTCCTTGGCATAATAGTTAGTGCGTTGCAGTCTTTCGTTCGATCCTCAGCCGATGCAAAAATGTTTTTCAGGGATGTACTGCCTTTTGTGAGAAATTGACAAATCCTCCTAGTGTATAATCTTCTCATACTCTTGGGAATAGGCGGAAAATTTTAAGTTTCCTACAATTCTGTTAGCACGAACACAAGAAATTTTAAGATTTATAAGCTACTAGCCTATTTACGGGCCGTAGAAAAATGAAATTCATTTTCAAATAGCTAAAACAATTCTTTTATTAGTTTCACCTACAAAAATTTTTTTTAGCAAATATGAAATTTTAAATTGTTGTATTACTTTTTATATATTAAATTTTAAGACAGCTAATAAAACAATTACACAAGTCTGCAAAAAAAAAATTGAGAGCTGTTTTGGTTTTTTTGCGTGATTCTTATGATTTTGGGTGTGCTGAATCCGAAAATGACTTTCATTTTGTCATAGAACGTCACGTTTTTTGACAATGTGGGTATCTATGTTAAACAATTTATCATCTTAAAATAAAAAATAAAAGACTACACATTTTTTTTCAAATTTATAGTTGCGTAACAAAACTTATTTTTTTTTCTAAAATACATTAATTAGTAAGCACTAAACACATATCTTTTTCCAGGTGATACTCCTTTTGGTGATTTTCGTTTGTGGGAAGCATCTGGAATATCTCTCTGAAGCGTCTAACAGTATCTTTTTCCATCTCCTTTTTATCTTGGTGAAATCATTCACCTTGCTCTTCATTCACATCTCCTAAATTATTATAAATTAAGAAGTCGAGGTGGGAATGAAGAAAATTTACTTTTAAACTCATAAGGCAACCTAAAGCTTGAAATGCTTTTAACATTTTTTTAACGAATTGTTTGTAGTTAGGGTCTTTGTTATTGCCTAAAAATTTCTCTATGACCTCTTCAAAGGCAATCCACCCTTCTTTCTGAAGATCCGTCATCGTTGTGATGAATTGGGGATCATCCATAAATCGTCTAATATCTGATCCAACGAAAACACTTTCCTTCAACTTTGGCTCCGATAGGCCTGCAAACTTTGATATTAAGTATTTGAAGCAATTTCCATCTCTTGGAAGTGACTTTACAAATTGCTGCATCAATCCCAGCTTTATGTGAAGCGGTGGTAGAAAAACTTTATGAGGAGGCACCAAAGTTTCATGCAGGACGTTCTTTTCGACAACTTTAAGCTCCCTCGGAGGCCAACACTTTTTGGTCCAGTGATTTGCTCGGTCTCTCATCTCATAGACACAAAAAGCAAGTGAATTTGGTTAACCCAGATTGATGTGCAAGCAACATGCCCAAGATTTTGAAATCACCGCACACTTTCCAACCGTGCTTTTTATATTTTAATTTTGGGAAGATTTAAGTCTCTTACCAAATCATTTAGCTCGCCTTGGAAAAACAATTTCGGACTGCTACCATCTTCAAATTCAAAACTTGGCTTGTCATCGGGTTCAGGTACAGCACCATCTTCGTCAGAACTTGGAATCTCTTCCAAGGTAGCAGGGGCCTTGGGCACTGGTATTTCGGTCCCATGAAGGATGGGATGAATAGCTGATTGCAGATTGGGGTATGAAATTGACTGCTTTCGTTTTGAATTATATCCTTTCACATTAGACGAACAAAAGTAACAATCATCACTATGGTTCTTTTGCTCGTGCCATAGCATATGGGAAGGCTTTGTTCTTGCTTTTAAACCAATTTCGAAGGTCTTCAACACATCGTTTGCAGACTTTTTCAAGTGCCCAAACTTTATCCTCCAAGTTTCAAGCCAAAATACGCGAAGTATACTTTTTTTTACAAAGTCCGTAATATTAAGTTGTTGCCTTAATACCATATATTCGCCACAAATATAACAGAAACTGTCAAACGAATTCACACATTTCCGCAAAGACGACATTGCACTATATTGAAAGAAGATCTAAAAAGCAATGAAGAGTTAATACGTAATTGTACTGCGCCAATTTTTACACTATCAGAGCGCGCACGTCTAGGTTACATGTTTATGTTTGTTAATTAAGCTCACACAGGACGTTCTTTATTTAAAAAGAAATGATAGTTATGGCCTGTATACATTTAAAAACAGTAATCATATAATAAAACGGCAAACATGTTTTTTGTGGTACACTTTTCTCCAAAAGTATTTAACCGATTTCGATAAATTTTATATGGTTGGAAAGCCACAGTTACGGAGATGTGCAGAATATACTTGAGACACGCATTTACACACTGTGGGTCATTTTTGTTTTTGCACTGTCGAACACTTTGCATATTACATAAAATAAAATTTAATTTAATAAATTTGCTTGAAAACACTGCCAATAATATAAATAATAAATAAATTGGCACTCGAATTTCGAGAGCTGGGTCGGCTAGTCAAAATAAAATTGTACCTATTATTTACGACTTTCAGTTAGCCCAAAAAACACCTTTTTTATAACAAAATTTTGCCTTTTGGAAAATCACCTGACGTTCTGGAATTTTTTTTAGTATTTTTTTAGTTTTCAGAACACCTAAATACATAGAAATCAGTTGAGAACATCCAGACAGCATTTTTATTGCAGACCTGTGTTATCATTATATTATTTATGTACATTAAAAAAAAATTATAGAAAATAAAATTTAAATGATAATGATGATTTAAATCTCTTTTTCAAACTTCTGGTGGGGAGATATGGCACCTTTAATTCCACGGAACGAGTAAACGTCTGATAGACTAAGGATATTGGTGAGAATCTCAGGTATGTTATCTGGGGATGCATCTATTTGGTGAGAAACTGGGCACTCCACAAAAATATGCCAAATTGTTAGAGTTATTCCACAATTACAGCATTCCTCCGGAACTTCACGAGTGTAGTAGTGTTTGCTTGTAAACAGAGTTTTTCCTACTCGTAATATTTGTATGCATTCTTCTCTACTTAAGGATTGATTATACCGGATGCGGGTGGTTGTTGCTTTCGAAGAAAAGTTTCTGAATTTAGGCACTTTTCTATGAGTTCTTTCTTTTGAAGGTGAGTAAAAGTTTTTTACAAAAGTTAGTGTAATTTAGGATACTCCCAAGTCAGCGGCGTAGTGACCTTTAATTCTGCAATGCCCGGGTGGTATCCAAGATAGTATGATGTTTCTATGGTGGTACAAGCAGTTTCTTATTATTTCAAGAGATGGCCATTTATTTTTGTCATTGCTTAATCCTTTGAGTATACAGGTTCTCCGTTAGGAGTAACGAACGTTCAGAAATTTGATGGGTGACAGAAATTGCTATATACTTAAATTGCAGCTAGCTCGGCGCAATGTATCTATCCGCATATTCTGGAAGTTGAGCCTGGCGAAAAATAGAAAATTGTGCATTAAGTTTGAATTTCAATTTTTTTTAATTTAATGATAGATTGTATAAATTAAGGGAAACGGTCAAAATTTTATCAAAATTCTAGATTCCGTTTTCGAGCAAAATACAACTTTCGAAAGCCTTTTTTTACATTTGTAAGATGTATACCTACATTTCTATATTCTATGTCTATATTTTTTGCAGATACAAGTCTTAAAAAACAAAAAAATCGAGCAATTTTGAAAACTCAAACAAAAATAGCTTCAGAATTTAATTTAACCTAATGCTAGTTACACACGAGGCAACCGTTGCAGCAACACAGCCATGTTGAAGCAACCGCTACTTCGTGTGTAGCTATGTTGCCAATTGATTTTGTGTTGCTCCAACCGTTGCCAGAAATATCAAAAAGTTTTGATATTTTCGGTCGGTTGCTCCAAAAGTACTGTGATTGCGGCAACAGTTGCCATGTATGTAGTGAACAAACGAAACACGTTGCTGCAACGGTTGCCTCGTGTGTAGCTAGCACAAGAAACATTTTTAGCTGTATAAAGCCTTGAAACGCGCATTCAGTGCCAATCTTAAAGCTCGCTTATTCAAGAACACGCTCTAGAGCAAAGATGGAGACATAATATTTCTACTCTTATTCACTTTGGGAATAATAAAAACAAATCATGCTATTAAACACGAAAACAAATTATTATCTGTATTTTTTTAATTATCAGAACTTCTTTTTATTTACTTAAAACAATGTAAGGCAATGAGTTAACATATGAATTAAAAGCTATATCGCGTTCAACGTGGGGTGTTTTCTAAGTGCGATTGCATTTTTATCAGAAATGTTGATATTGCCTCTTGCTGTTAAAGAGCTATTTTAAAGGGTTAAGAATCAAAATGCATTTATACTTTCTGACAAAAAAAAATTATAATGGAGCATATTTAAGGAGCAGAAAGCTTTTAAACGTAAAGGTGTGTCCACACCAAAGAAACATTTCAGGAAACATTGTTTAAGAAACGTTTCTGAAATGTTTCCCATTTGCTTAAAAAACATTTCAGAAATGTTTCTGATTTGTTTTTTTTTTTTGGTGTAAACGCTTTGAGAAACATTTCTGAAATGTTTCATTGTCTCCAGATTGAGTAGTCTGTAATTTTTGTCTCGCCTGTGTTGCTCTTTAAGAGCATGAATTTTTATTTCTACCTCATCTTTTTCACAATTTATACTTTCGGAAATTTCAGACAAAGCATCGACTTTTTTGATTTTATTTTTAAAATTTCCGTCAAATGCATCCCACAAAACATTTTTCATTTCATAAATTTTGATCAATTGGATAACATCCTCGTTGCTCCACACTTTTCGCGACATTTTTATATTAATATGAATAACCACTCACACACTATCTACCTTTGTAAATACTTGGGAAACAAAGAAAGTATTAAAGTATGATAATTCCATTCGGAATGGGAAACAGAGAAACATTTCATAAATATTTCAGAAATGTTTCGCGAGCGTCCAGACCAAAGTAAACATTTAAGAAACATTTCATAAACTTTTCAGAAATGTTTCTCTGTTTCTGAAATGTTTTTTAAATGTTTCTTAAATGTTTCTGACATGTTTCAAAAATGTTTCTTCGGTGTGGACACACATTAACAGAGCTAATGATTGTTAGGAAACTCCATTAATAGAGATAGATTTTTAAATTCGTTCATGAAGAACTGCAATCAGTTTTGAAATAGAGCTAGGGCTTTACAGTTACCGCTCTCAGAGCTGTTAAAGAACATTTAGTTCCAACGATGTTACTTGGGAAACTCTTTAGCAGCTTTAGCATACAAAAATTGATCAAAATGGGTTGTACCGCAAAAAATGGGTCTATGAAATTTGTTTAAACCATGAAAAATCAAAAAAAAATAATTTTAGTTTTTTTTTATGAAAATCTTGGGAATAGTCTTTGAGAAAAAAAGTTTTCTTAAATTAAAAAAAAAAAAAAATTATGTGGGACTATTGAACTTATGAAAAACTAGCATAAGTATCAGGGGAATAATCAAAAACGCTAGCCACCAATCTAAAAGAAATAGATAAACAGACAGAATAATTAGACCCAATTTTTTCGTTTTCTCTATTAACGTTTTGTCAAGTTTGATCAAAATCTCGAGTTCAATGTTTTTTACGAATGCAAAGTGCCGTACTTAATATGTTTTTTGTATTAATTACTTATAAATCTCAACGTGTCTTATATGATATTAGTACGATACTAAACAGATAAATTAAGTATTTGATAAAATTATCATACTTTAATACTTAAATAAGATCATCTTGAAAACCTAGTATGATGCTCAAACAGTACCTACTATTTAAATTGATGTTTTGCGCCATTATAATTCATAATAGGTATAATAGGTAGCGAAACGAAGTTGAAGTTGATTTCTCAATAATTTCTTCAATTACACTTCGAAAATTCCTGCAAAACATTTAAAACAGTTGTCATTACATTTCATTTACTGTGCAAAATAAATTACCATAACTACTTTTTTGTAATACCGTTTAAATAGTTATAACGTACTGAGACACCTGTATCAGTTTTATAAATAGATTTTTTGTGAATTATTAAATTAAGTAAGAAAATGCTTTACAACTATAATTATTATTTAATGTTGTTCGATAAATTACTTTCAAATTAAAATGCAACATTGTTTAGCATCCGTTAGTATGTTAAGCTGTTTTACATTTACCTTACAAATCAACTTCCAGGTTAATTTTAAAAATAGCAAACTTGATTTTTACACTGGGAAAATTATTTTAGTTGGTGAATTAATTCTATTATATTGTTTTTATTGAAAATGTGCTCAATCCTACTAGTCCTACTTCCTACTAATATTATAAATGTGAATGTTACGATGTATGGATGTTTGTTACTCAATAACGCTTGAACAACTGAATGGATCTTGATAAAATTTAACACATAAAAAAGTTATAGTCTGGATTACCGTATAGGATACTTTTTTTATTATCAGGGGAGGGGCATTGGGTGGTCGAAACACCCCAAAATTATTTATCTCTACTTTTATCTTCGCATTGCACTGAAATGTAGTACATATAACGGGTGATTTTTTTGAGGTTAGGATTTTCATGCATTAGTATTTGACAGATCACGAGGGATTTCAGACATGGTGTCAAAGAGAAAGATGCTCAGTATGCTTTGACATTTCATCATGAATAGACTTACTAACGAGCAACGCTTGCAAATCATTGAATTTTATTACCAAAATCAGTGTTCGGTTCGAAATGTGTTTCGCGCTTTACGTCCGATTTATGGTCTACATAATCGACCAAGTGAGCAAACAATTAATGCGATTGTGACCAAGTTTCGCACTCAGTTTACTTTATTGGACATTAAACCAACCACACGAATGCGTACAGTGCGTACAGAAGAGAATATTGCGTCTGTTTCTGAGAGTGTTGCTGAAGACCGTGAAATGTCGATTCGTCGCTGTTCGCAGCAGTTGGGTTTGTGTTATTCGACCACATGGAAGATTTTACGCAAAGATCTTGGTGTAAAACCGTATAAAATACAGCTCGTGCAAGAACTGAAGCCGAACGATCTGCCACAACGTCGAATTTTCAGTGAATGGGCCCTAGAAAAGTTGGCAGAAAATCCGCTTTTTTATCGACAAATTTTGTTCAGCGATGAGGCTCATTTCTGGTTGAATGGCTACGTAAATAAGCAAAATTGCCGCATTTGGAGTGAAGAGCAACCAGAAGCCGTTCAAGAACTGCCCATGCATCCCGAAAAATGCACTGTTTGGTGTGGTTTGTACGCTGGTGGAATCATTGGACCGTATTTTTTCAAAGATGCTGTTGGACGCAACGTTACGGGGAATGGCGATCGCTATCGTTCAATGCTAACAAACTTTTTGTTGCCAAAAATGGAAGAACTGAACTTGGTTGACATGTGGTTTCAACAAGATGGCGCTACATGCCACACAGCTCGCGATTCTATGGCCATTTTGAGGGAAAACTTCGGAGAACAATTCATCTCAAGGAATGGACCGGTAAGTTGGCCACCAAGATCATGCGATTTGACGCCTTTAGACTATTTTTTGTGGGGCTACGTCAAGTCTAAAGTCTACACAAATAAGCCAGCAACTATTCCAGCTTTGGAAGACAACATTTCCGAAGAAATTCGGGCTATTCCGGCCGAAATGCTCGAAAAAGTTACCCAAAATTGGACTTTCCGAATGGACCACCTAAGACGCAGCCGCGGTCAACATTTAAATGAAATTATCTTCAAAAAGTAAATGTCATGGACCAATCTAACGTTTCAAATAAAGAATCGATGAGATTTTGCAAATTTTATGCGTTTTTTTTTTTAAAAAAGTTCTCAAGCTCTTAAAAAATCACCCGTTACATAAGTAGTTGCATTGAAATGCCATACTTTGGTGGTGCGGGCCCAGAGGAGGGGCATTGTTTGATTAATTTACCTAATCAGTAACGATAAAAACACTTAAAAAAGTTTAAAAAAAAAATAAAACAAAAATAAAATTCTCCGAATTAAAAACAAAAAAAAAATTGACAAATATTTGTCTTGCTTTGAATTTAAACTATTTTAAGGTAAGTTAAACTTTATGTGCCTACAGGTTTAACTACATACATTGTTATAGGATAGTTACATATGTACGTATGTGATTTGCTCATTGTTTGTTTGTTTTTTCAAAATATCCTTCGCTTGGCTCTATTTCCTTTAAGAAAAGGACTTGATTGGATTTATTGGTTTGCTGTTTTGTTTTAATCCAGGTACATGCATACGTTAAATAAAAATAATTCGTACGCTTTCAACTTCTCATGTTGAACAGGAAATCAGTTGTGACAGTTTTTGGCTAAGCTAAACGTGTTTATTATTTCAATGGTAAGTCGTCTTTTTCAAATAGAGCTGTTCAACGATGACACACAGAAGTGAAATAAACACCCAAAAACAACATTCCGTACTTCACACAAGATTTCCATTAACACAAGATTTCCAATGCAAGAAAAACTGAGCGAATCTACAGAAACTTTTAGACACATGATTTATTTTGAAAAACTTCAGTTGAAAAAAAATTTGCTTGCGGGAGTTCCCACACGGGTACGCTAGTAAAACATAAAAGCTCTTATACAGGGGAGCGAATAAGTAAAACGTTATGATTTTCTCAATGAATAACTTTTTTCTTTCTGATTTTATTTAAGTTTTTGTATTTATTAAACTGTAGTACCCCTTGGCATAATGGTTAGTGTATTAGATTGTCATGCAGAAAGTCTTGGGTTCGATTCTTAGCCGCTGCAAATCATCTAAGAGTATCTCTTTTCATGAACAGCTCTGCCCATTAGGCCTCCTCCATTCCTGCTAACACGCAGTTGTAAGTCACTAGTTTAAGGCCCTCTAAGAACCAAAATGGCCTCTAATTTATTTCGTTTATTGTTTTATTGAAATTTAGTTTTAAGTTTCGAATTATATTAACATTATATTTCCAAGATAACTTTTCGCCTTAAATTTTCTTCGAATTGCAGGTTCCAGCACCCTCACTTCTCGAATATTGGCCTTGGTTGTCGCTGTTGCACGGTTCTTGGTATTTCGGCATAAATCTTACCCTTTAGTGGTAGTCCAACAGAAAAAATCTGGTGCCTTTAATAGAGCGGACAAGGTCGGCAATCGAAATCAGAAAAAAAGCGATATTATTCGATCGCCAAAAATTTCCCTCAGGAGAGATATAGTTTAACAAGAATTGCCTCCATCTTGTTCGAAAGACAAATCGAAATTTGTCTACAAGTCTGGTATTATAAACATTTCAATCTTTGCACGGTATTGAACGACATCCACATTAAATCCAAGCCTCATTGCCCATTATAAGTTTGTGAAAAAAAAAACATTTGTTCCCTCGAAAAAATTCTTCAAAACACCGGGTGAACATATTGAATGCGTATTTGTTGATTATTTGATTTTAACTCGTAAGGTAACTGAATTTTAAATAGAAAAAGATGTAACTGCCGTAAAATTGTGTGCAAGGACCGCCTAGATATCACCAGCGGATAAGAACGTCCTACTGGGCGAAGTTTCGTGATTTTCCTCAATACCCGAATAATTTCTAGATTATTTTTAATTGCACGAGATCCCTTGTTGCTGAAACATGAGAAAAATTTTCATAATACCTTTGTGTCGGAAAAATTCAATTCTGAGAATTGAAAATTGGACAACTTTGGTTCTTTCAGTTTTTCCATCATACATTTCTCAAGTTTTTTAATTAAAAAAAAAAAAATTAAAAAAAAATTATTAAAAATCAAGTCCAGGATGTCAGGACTTCTTGATCCAGCGAAAATCTGTCAAATTGGAGAACTCTTATTGATTTATACCTTCAAAATTCAAAAGCAAAGTTGTAAATCTTTTTTTTTTTGTCGGTAAGTTGTTGTAAGGAATTTCAATCATTTTGATAAATTCCTAGATGTGATAAAATATCCCAAAGTTAAAGCTCTGCGAATTCATCCGTGTAACTATAAAAATAGGGTGGGCCAAATAAGACCAACCAATTTATTTTGCAATATACGCAATATAAATTATACAAAAGAAAAATTTGCAGTGATATAATTTTTATAATTTGCCGCTATGTTTTTGCGGAGCTTTTTTTAGTTAAAGTCAAGAGCAACATCTGCGAGAGATGATCGATTAGATTTGATCGGTAAGTATAACTCATAAAAAGTGTTGTCTAAAACTAAGAGTAACATCAGTTCTTTCCATTATTTATCTCATAAAAACACTGAACGTCTGAACCGTTGGGTGGTTCCGAATTTATCACACTTAATAACACTGCCTCCATACAAAACAAGTAATTATTACAAAAAAAAAAGTAAAAAACGCCCAAAAAGTGGTTCTGGAAAATTTGAATGGCCAACTTCCTAAAAGCAACATCTTTAACCTTGACTTGGAATAAAACCTGGATTTTTATCAATTTTGAAGATTTTTTTGCTAGTGAGTGTGGCAGTGTCTGAAATAACCTTCATTCCTGGAAATTTCATTCAAATCGGTTAGGTGGTTCGGTTTGTATGGACTTTTTTCACTCTCCCATACAAATGACCACACAGTGGCGCCAAACACACCCGATGCCACAACGTAATCTTGGTAATCTTACACGGAGATCGTGCGATCTTACCCTGTTAGACTTCTTCTTGTGTGGTTTTCTAAAGTCAATGAAGATTTCTTTAACCAATAAACAACAATCCACAACTGCCCTGAAAGCAAACATAATAAATGCGCCAAAGTTGTGAACAATTAGAAGTTTCGGATACGCGACATCCAGAAAAGACGCAGTAAGCAAAGTAGTAGTAGTAGAAAGATTATTATGTATATTGGCATGCATAGACCTTGCAAATAAACATAAAATTTGCTTGGTTCAAATCTAAAAATAAAAAGCGCTTAATGGGAAACCCTTTTTTATTGAAAATTAACTCATTAAAAAAATTTACATACATATAAAATAACGCTATTTCAAAAAAAATAATTCCGCATAGATTTTTCTCTCTAGAGCCGACTACGACTGTGCTTGAACTTTAAATGAAAAAGTAAATATTGTTTTCTAGTGCTGCACTAATCTACGCCGCACCGATCAAATCTTATCAAATTGCAATCAATTTAATCGATTATCATAAAGTGTAATTTAAAGTAGGTATACAATGTATCTGAAGGATTTGATAGTTTAAGTTGGCAAATAACGATAGAAACCAAAATGGAAATGGTTACACAATTTGTAAATAGGACTATTTTTATTTTTATTTCGATAAAATAATTACGTATTCGTTATACTGATAAGTGTCATTGAGACCAAGACATAAATAAATCAATGCTCTTCAGATTTTATAAAATCTCCCACTTCTAGAATTAATAAATGTTTAATAAACAATTGCGTGTGTACGCATATATTAATACAGGGTATTTCTTATGTTGTGCCGTGTGCTGAAATCAATGGTTAACAACATTTAATAATTAAAATTTTTTTGAACTGTGAACCTCTTGAAGAATACTAATGCCCATTATTGAGAACTTAAAAATATACCTAGTTCAAAGTAAGGAGATGTCGATATATCATTTAAGTTAGTGACTAAAAAAATTCAAAATTATAACAGTTCTGTTAACACCAGGTACTGTTTATGCGGCTCTGGAACTGCAGGCCTCGACCGGGTGGTATACTTCGACCACCCAAGCTTTTATTTTATAGTTTTATGGGAGAAAACTGTTATAAATCTAATAATTGGACATACATCTTATATCGTTCTTAATTTAATAAAAGTGACAAGAAGCGTGTCATTCAATAACAATTATATTTTTACTGGTATAATAGTACTTCTTATGCGGTTGAGGAATGACACAAGGACTTTCCGGCAGTAGACATATTTCGGATACACATATTTATGTACAGTTTAAGGCGTGGTATATTTCATACCTTTAGGATCGAACTGTTATAAATTGTAATGTTTCTTGTATCGTCTTCAGTTAATAGTTCATAATTTTAATAATTAAGTTTACATACTGTTATATTTTTACTTGGTACGTTAAATAAAACTTATCACTCTTTAGTATTTCTTCTTTATTTACACTTTCCAGTTCAAAACAGTAAATCTCAATTTATAATCAACTCAAATACTTTTATTAAAATTTAAATCACACTTGTTTAATAACACAATCCAATAAGCAATACTTTTGCACACTTTCATAATCCAAAATCAACTGCCTTGTGCTCACCGCGAACACTCCCTTATATAGGTACTCAAGTTAGTTGTTCTCGAAGGTTCTTGTCTTGGAATGTTCTAGATGGTTGGAATAAGGGCAAATACATTTGACATTTGAAAAGAGCTTTTTGTTTCTTCCATAAAATAGATATGCAATTTTCCGACAGATGGCGCTGTAGGAGTATAAAGCTCTGTTCACAACAATACATTTAATGAGCTTGTTCTTAGTCGGTAACAAGATTTCTTTAATATGTCAATGTTTTACCTTAATCGTACAAAATATTTATACACTTTTGATTTATGAGTTTGTCGCTCAACAGTACCTATAGCTGAAGTAATATTCTGAATAAACGTATGCCCACCATTTTCACAAACTAGACACGAGTTCAGTTTAAATAAAAAACAAACCACCCTGTAAAGCTTCATAGAGGAACCATTGTAATGATGAAGAACAACATTCAAACTTACTAGTCAAAGTCAATGTTAACGCAGATTTTAAACTTAAAAAGTCCACGAGGCAAGCATCAAAGATAACCAACAGCAGGCAATTGACTTTGACATAAACAGCTCCAACCCCAGCCCTCAAGCCCCAACGCCAACATCATAATATGCAAGTATGTAGTACATATATTAATAACAAATATTCTGCGAAAACAAAATACTTCAATATAATACCCGCCTCAAGATTGAGACGAATTTAGTTGCGTGTTTGCTTTCAAACCATTAAAACGTCTCGTTCCGCCTTGGCCATCTTGAATCTGTCCATATAACGTTTCAGTAGTGCCACAAGCCTCCATATTTCTATACCCTTTCCATTGCTAAATTAATTAGATTCAACGTAGAACTGTTTTCAGAATTTCTTTTAAATGATAACCAAGAAGTGATCCCAAAGTGCCGCAACTTAATTTTCTAAAACGAAATATAATTGACGACCGGTGACGCTTAAAGTTCCAAAGCTGTCATTTGATGTGAGACAGTTGTTAATTAAATATAATTGTTTGAACAGGTGGGTTCCGTCCGTGTGTTAATTATTTTTGTACTGGTAGGTGCAAACAAGTCGTTATACTTATGTTAAAATATTGAAATTGAAAGTCAATAGAACTGTCGACTAAATTAAGAAGGGATTAGATTAATTTAAAACTGCGTTTTAATTTTTAAAGTTTAATAGCGAAGTGAAAAATTAACGGTTGTTTGTAAGTTAAATTGAAAATCGTTCACTTCATATTTAAAGTTCGATTTGAAAGAGGGGTTTCAACTTGTTTGATAAAAAAAATAAGAAGTTTCCAAAATCCTGCAATACTTAGAATACTTTGTTTAAGATTTACATAAATTGAACTAGATGATAAAAATAAATAAATAGGAGGCCATAACGACTGGTGGAGAGCTTAACCTTAATGACTTACAATCCTCAACCAAATGATGGTCTAGATAAAACAAGAAATATACCTACGGTTATTCATGTAGGTACTATGTGGGAGGATCCGAATCTGTTTTCCATAAAATTAAGAAACATTTATCAGACCAAAAACATAAATGTTAAAAAAGAGCCAAGTTTTTCTATACAAACATCTTTGTGTAACAAGTCAGCCGTGAAAAGTACTGAGATCTAAAAGTACGCCAAGTTCTTACTTCATAAAGGTTTAATACCGATTATTTAAAGTAGAATAATATTGAAACACCTAACTGGTCAAGCTTTTAAAACCTTTAAAATTGGGCATACAATTTTTTGGTATATTTTCTTTTTGCTATTGGTTGTTTTGATTTGCGCTTCAATTGTTTCTTCTTGTTTTTGTCCTGGCAAAATACATAACACTAACATACTTAGATACCTTAATTATAAATACTAGTACCTACATCGGCTCAAAGTCATAAAAAAGTAATAATTGTTGAGGATGCGATGATGTTTTTGATGCAATTTTAACTCTTTTTTTTAAATAAAGTTAGCTCAGCAATTAATAGCCTAATTAGTGGTTCACATCACAGAAACGGGTTTTTTTATTTAAACTCATGTTGCAAATGTTTTCTTTTTTCATTCATTTTAACATAACACAGAGTATCAAATCGAGTTCTAAGAAAAGTCATGAATTTTCAAGATGCATTAAAATAACAATAAGGAAACACTCAGAATGAAAAATCTTAGATTTTCTATTTTTCGCTTTGAATGTACATTAAGCTATACTGCTCTACCAAATTTCATCATTCTACAGCAATCGGAAGTGCTCCATATAAATTAAACATTTTCTCAGAAAGTGGGCGGATACCGCGCCCCTGAATGGAAAACCTCAAATTTTATATTTTTTTCTTTGTTTGCAATTTAAGCCCTACCGCCTTACCAAATTTCATCGTTTTATCATCGTAATATTTTATAATTTCGTTTGGGTTATATCCCTATAAGCCCTAAGCTATTTAAGCGTAGCACGCCATGTTAATGCTGTATTATATGGCAAAAGTGCCGCTCTTTGAAATGAATCTCAAAGTTTGTGTTTTCGAGACTAATTTTATTACACAACTTCTTAGAGCTATTTATACTACTTAATTCTGTTCAATATTTGGGCTATCCCCACTTATTTTCTATTTGTGTGCATCAGCATATTTCTTCTTTGCTTAGATTCTAATATTTACAAACTATTGGGAGTAATAAAGGGTGGTTAAATTTTAAGGGCCGATGTTGATTTTGAATAAAACACAAATTATTTAGGAAATTATTGTCATTTCTTTTTATTATGATAATATTGGTATGGTTCAATTATGTATGGAACAAAATATCGGTCAAATGGCCGCCGCGACTTCGGCGGCACACCTCCATCCGATGGTCCAAATTTTCAATGACGCTGAGGCATAATTGAGGTTCTATGCCGTTAATGTGCCAAATTATCTCATCCTTTAGCTCTTGAATTGTTGCTGGCTTATCGACGTACACCTTTTCTTTCAAATAACCCCAAAGAAAGAAGTCCAACGGTGTCAAATCACATTATCTTGGCGGCCAATTGACATCGCCACCACGTGAGATAACACGGCCATTGAATTTGTCGCGAAAAAGAGCCATTGTTTCGTTAGCTGTGTGGCAAGTGGCACCGTCCTGTTGAAACCAAATACTCATATCGTCCACATCCATATCTTCCGATTTGGGCCATAAAAAGTTCGTTATCATCTCACGATAGCGAACACCATTCACAGTAACTGCCTGACCGGCCTCATTTTGGAAAAAATACGGCCCGATGATGCCGCCAGCCCATAAACCGCACCAAACAGTCACTCTTTGTGGGTGCATTTGTTTTTCGACAATCACTCTTGGATTATCATTCGTCCAAATATGGCAATTCTGCTTATTGACGAATCCGCTGAGGTGAAAATGTGCCTCATCACTGAAGATGATTTTCTTCGAAAATTGATCATCCACTGTTGCCATTTCTTGCCACCATTCTGACCATTGACGACACTTGAAATGGTCAAGAGGCTTTAGTTCTTGAGTCAATTGCACCTTGTAAGCGTGTAAATGCAAGTCTTTATGCATAATGTTCATCAACGACGAGCGTGAGAGGTGCAATTGTTGGGCACGACGACGAGCTGAGGTGGACGGCTCTTCAGCCACACTATCGCGAACAGCAGCAATATTTTCTGCAGTACGAGCAGCACGAGCATGCACTGGTGTTTTCACATCTCCTACAGACCCGGTTTGCTCAAATTTTTGCACGATTTTTCCGATTGTACGCACATTTGGACGATTAAAGTGACCGAAAAAATCACGAAGTGCACGATATTCATTTTGATTTGAACGCCCATTTTCATAATAAGCCTGAATAACTTTAACGCGTTGCTCGATTGTTTATCTTTCCATGGTTCAAATTGAGAAATGTCAAATGAAATGACGTTTAGGTGTATTTCACATTCAACATCGCCCCTTAAAATTTAACCACCCTTTATATATTTATGACTCAATATTTCGGTCAATGTGGAATGTGATGTAATAAAATCATTCTGTGCCACTTCAATTGTTTATAGTCATGAACGTGGTGCCAATGCCCTGAGAAGAACACTACGTTGGACAAAAAAAAATCAATTTGAATTTTATGGTTTCCGGTATCAATGAAATTATTTAAAGTGACGATAGAATGTCGCATGTGGGTTTGTTTACGTTTAGGAAAATTAATTTAATGAATGATTTTATTACGTTATAACAGTCGGAAGTTCCATTCAACCAACACCAATTTGGAGAAAGTGGTTCTATTTTTTCCTCTGCTTGCATCACAAGACCTACCGCTGTGCTACGATTCTACGATGTCGGGAAATGCTCCATAATTTTGATGATCTGTCAGTCAGTCAGTTACGGTTTTTGTGATTTTTGAGGCCTTATATCTCAGGAACCGTTTATGCTAGAAATTTGGTGAGGGGCCTGTGCCTCACTAGCTTAGCAAATACTCAGAATTTTAAGTTTATGACTTCATTGGTACTGAAGATAGGGAGGGGTGAAAAATCGCCTGAGTTTATTCCTGTAAAAAGGGTGTAGTGCCAGAACTTGGCTGGGCACTACTGTGCCCTTTGATACTTGAAACGCTGATACTTTTTGTTTACCTACTAAATGTACTTCGTAATGTCAATAACCCTGGGCCCGTATTACAGATTACGAAACGAAAGGCAAAAAAACGATACCCTAGAAAACGATAGTCAACACATGGACCGATTATGGTTTACGATAATGGATGCATCAAAATGTTGCCTGATAAAATAAAAAAAAATCTATTTTTTTAAGCGCATCCAACTTCATTCTTTCAATATTTCTGTCAAAAATAGTACATGTGTCAAAACAATGAAATACGAGTGCCAAAAGCAGTCGTAAGATAAAACGATTATCGTTTTAAAAAAACGAGTATCGTAAAACGTAATCGCAACTTAACGATAACGAGGGATTTTAAACGATAATCGTAATTCGTAATACGGGCCCTGTTTTTTATTAAAAAGAGAATATGACTACCCTTAAATTCTTTGAGCATAGTGCGGGTGTTTTAAGAAAGTTGGAGATGATTTAAAAGGAAATACCAATGCACATTGGTTTTTAATGTCTGAATATCATAATAGGAGGAAAAATTTAGCCGGGTAATGCATTCCATAGCCGCGTAGTGTGGCTTAAGAAATAATCTCTGAGTTGAACAGTATGTTCGAATTTGGGATAAACTTATAGGCATTTCCAGAAGCGCAAATATTGCGATTGAATTGTTTAAAGGGGGAGAATGCAACTATCTATTTCACTAGAACACTTTATAAAAACATCTGTAAAATAATGGAAGGCGGTAGATACTCGAAAGATTCAAATGTTTTTGTTATATTACTATTATATCCAAGAAACTGAAGTGAGTTATTATAAGGGCTGAAACATTTCTTGCAACGTCGAAGGAAACCTAAACACTTAACAGTGATTAGTATGTGGTCATTCCATACAAGGTGATCTGTAATGTACATACCGAGAGCTGAGTGCTGTTAGGTTTCCGGAATGCGAGTGCCGCTCATGGATATTGGGATGTGAGGTGGGTTGCCCTTTAACGGTAGAAGACACCATTGAGTTTTTGAAGCATTAAATTCTACGCAGGTTATGGTTCCTCATTTGAATAAGAAGTTGAGAGTACTTTCGTCAGCAAAACAATCTAATGGATTAGAAGTTTCAGATAACAGATCATTGATGAATATGAAAAAGAGAGTCGGAGACCAAACGGAGCCTTGTGGCATACCAGTATTTTTTTTTTGTGAATCACAGACTTAATCCGTCGAATATAACTTGTATTGAACGGCTTAAAAGGTAGTTTCTAATCCAACGAAGAAGATATGCATCAATACTAAATGTACGCGTTTTTTGATAAGAGAGCTTTATGCAAAACTCTATGAAATGCTTTCGAAATATTAAGTGCAATAATGTTAATATCCCAAAGACGATGTACAGATTTGTGCCACTGTTCGGTGTTCATCAGATCACCAGTGGGCCTATTGCTACGAAAGCCATACTACCGGTCATTGAGAAGCATCTGATCTTCAAGATATTTCTTGAATAAAATTAATCAACCTTTCGCCTTTTTTAGGGACAGGCTGGACAAATGCTGTTTCCATCCACTCGAAAAAATACTAGTAAATTAGGACAGATAGAAAAGTTTACGCAATGGTTTTTCCAGCATTGAATAACACTTCTTCAAAACAATAGGGGGAATACTATCCAGACTAGCGGATTTATGTGTATCGAGATCTTTCAGTACTCTTGCAACTGTTCTAGTGCGAAAGAAAATGAAATCGTTTACGCTCTCAATTAAAGAAGTAGTTATGACATTATACAGCATCGTCAAATTAGCAGCAAACTTGCTGCAAGCAAATTTTATTTTCTTGTGAATTGACATAAGGAGTGTCATTGAAGACCAGCTATGAAACCGAAGAGGAAGTAAGTATTTCGTACATTTTTCTTACAAAAATAACCAAATATTTTTACTACCTTTGGGACATTGTAGCATTTTTTTTCCTAAATTTTTGGTCATGTACAAATTTGGTTCATTGAATATGGTCATGTTGCTCTATATTTGTCAGACCCCTTCAGTAACCCATGTATACGCTTTGGATCAATTTCTAAAGCACATGTTCTTAGATCGCGCTAAATTTTAGTTCCCGTACAAAATTCTCTCCAAAGTTTAAAAATAAATTAGAAGCTAAAGACTCGTAGAGAGTCTAAATTTAGTAACTTATAACTCAACCATTCCTGGGTCAAGGGAATCTAAAATTTTCTGGCGAGTCCGATAATTTTTCATGACAAGAGATTCTCTGGAAGGATTTGAATGTCTTTAGTCCAACACACTAAACGTTATGCCAAAGCTTAGCACAACTTAATTTTAACCAACTATTTTAGTTGAAAGATACATAAATAACTTAAAAAATCAAATTTTCTTTTCTTTATTCGAACTTTTCTTTGTGAAAATTAATTTCAAAGACGAGAAAAAATTGGGGCAAAAGATTTATTAAAACCAAAAGGATGAATCTATTTTTTTAATTAATTTCACTTGAAGACAAATTCATTGGAATGCTTGAATAATAGCGTTTTCGAAATTTTAATAAGATTTAAGTTTTCGAATTTAAGTCCTTATCTGTAAATTTTAATCTAAAAATTCAGCACATCTTCTTTTGGAAGTGAAATTATTTTACGAAAGCTTCTTTTGGAAGTAAAATCACAAAACCATAATAGTTTTTAAGCACACCTTTATTCAATGTCTGGTCTTTAAGTTTATATAACGAGGAACACAACATACATTATTTTCTTGGAGTCAGAAATTAAAAAAAATGTTTGGTTTGAACCACGGCCCTCGATAATTTTTGCCAATCAAAGACCGAAACATCTTAAAAAAGGGTATGAAAAGTTCCAAACTTAGAAAGTTGGCTATCGTAGGTTTCAGAGGAGCTAATTGTATCAATCTTTCACAGTTCAAAAACAAGTTGTAGAATATTCTCCTCCGCTACAATGTTTGATGATTCAGGAAAGGTTTCCTTACTTATTTCGCAAAACATAAGCCACATTTTTCTTAAGTTGATGTTCTTCTACTTTAAGCAAGCTTGTCAGCTTTACACTTACCTGTAATTGCACCCCTGTAATGCACCCAGCAATGCTGTATGTTGGACTACTGTGCCATCTCCACGAGAGATACTCGGCAGTGTTGGACTGTTTTAGAGTTCGTAAAAACAGATTCCATACATTTTATAGCATTGGTTATCTGAGAAGATACTGACATCCTTTTTAGATATCAAGTTTTCTCTAAGCCAGGATAAGACTTCTTTAAGCGATTAAAATTCCGCCTGAAACACGCGGCATAAGCTTAGTTTGTATGAGTACACACCTTCTCCAACCACGTCATCGGTTTTTGATCGATCCTCTCAAGTAGATCTGATGATAATCGATGAAATAAGGAATTTTTCACAATTTTGATTTTTTTTTTTAAATTCAATGTATGTATAATTTTTTTAAATACATACATATATGTATGGATATGTAATATTATTTTTGCTTCTGAGAAGCCTCTGTATAAAAGAATTAATTTAAATCTGTTAAGCCTATAATGAGAAAGTTCAAATTAAAAAAAAGTGGTTATTTTTGGGCCAGATTCACTATCAGTCTGGTTTCTGCCGAAAATGCGTTGATCTGGTTCGTGTTTTTTTTCACTCCTTTAAATGAACATTTTTCTTATTTGATATCTTATAATATGGGGTAGTGTTAATAACAGCTTTCAAGTTTTCCTGAAGTTTTGAGTTTTCGAAAAAATGATACTTTTTTCTTAATTCAAAAAAAAAATTTGTTTCAAAATATTGGTTGAATAGCCATTTAAAAAAATACTAAAAGGTAAGATCTTTTATAGTATATGTATGTTTCCTTCTAGTTTTGATTCTGAAATGAAATCCATAAGCATTTTGAGAAGAGGAAGTCATATGGGGTTCAGAAGGCTTCTGGACGGCTAATGAAAAACATCATTATAGGTACATTTATATGTATAAGTCTGTGAAACTATTTTATAGTAAAACACAACTTCGAACCCAAATTTTAAAACTTCTGGATTTACTCTGTTTTTCGAGAAATAAAAATTTAAAATTTAAAAAAAAAACTATTTTTGAGATTATGTTACAACCTAAAGTACCAAATACTCCTTAAATTTGAAATCACGATTTTTCGAAAAAAATATGAAAATATTAAAAGGATCCAATACTTTTTGGAGAGCAAGTTCTATACTGGAAGATTCTATTTCTTAACCTTAAAAATACCAAAAGACGATTTTCTCCACAATTATACAAAAACCTGATCGATTCTCACCAACAGTCTTGTTTCGGCCAAAAATTAGTTGATCTGCTTCTTTTTTGCTTACTTTTTCAAATATATATAGGATGGGACTTTCTTAAATGACGGGTTATTTTGACGCTGACAGCTGTTTTCCACTCGAAATCTTGAGAGAAAATCAGTATTATACGTCCGTAGAGCGAAATGAGTCGCTTTATTCTTATACAACGTTGGTGCTGTATAGCCCAAACAGTGCGTTTCTTCCAAAGAAGTTTTGGCCAAAAAATGCACCCACCGCACCTGCTGTACGCAAGTTTGTGCAAAAAGTTTGTGAGACTGCTATGCTAGTGGACAACATACATGATCCCCGTCATCGTATGGTGCGAACAGACGAGAATGTGGCTGCTGTAGCCGTGAGAGACTCATTTCCCGAACATCAACTCGTCATCGATCTTAAAGATCTGAGGAAAATTCTGCACAAAGATCTCGGATTATTCGCTTGTAGCGACAGAATGCGCTACAGCGAAGCCAGTAAAGCCATAATACGAGTACATGGACAAAATTTAATTTTGTTTATAGTATTACATTTTTAAAAAGATTCTTGTATTTGGCCCACTTGTTGCACTTTAACCCGACGAACGAACCGAATAATTAATCAAATAAATAAATAAAAGTAATTAAATTATAAACTTAAAGAAACGATGACGAGTGCGAAATCGACCGGCACGATTTGACTTTGTAAACACGAGTAGAATACAACTGTCATCGCCTAAGCGAAATAGAGAAAGAGAACGAAGGCGAGTTTGAAGTTGAAGCGCAACAGGTGGCATTTGGATGCTAATACTCAAAAGACTAGCTCAGATTTAGGGGTGGGTTTCTCCAAATAAATTTAATTGATTTGATTAACGATTAATCGATTCCTGAAATGAAAGTAAAATATAATGATTTCGACAGGGGCGTCGTTCCTGAAAGAAAAAAAGCAATTTTTTTTTGATAAAGGAAATTACAAACCCTATGAAGCGAAACCGACGATGAAAGCACATTTTTTGAGAAGAAAAAAAAAATATAATAAGCCAAAATTTTAATTCCGAATTGGAAGTTAATAAAATTTATTTTGGATTGGGAAACCTTTTTAAATATACCTTTTCAAATTTGAATATAAAATTTATTTTGGAAATCTCCAAGATAAACCGTTACCGCTTGGTCCCGAATGAACAACAGATTTTTAAACGGGTCACGTGTTCAGCTTTTCCGGAATTTTTAACGGACAGAAGCCAAACGCGAAATTACAGATTTAAAATCGAACAATAGCAAAACGATAAAACCGCTAAAACCGAAATTTCCACTAATCAAGAAACTAGAATACTTATCTTTTTATGTTCCAAAATCCTGTCAATTTCTTCCTTCCATATGTCCCTTTAGAAAACCTCCTCCAATATCTAATCTTTGTTCTTTTTCACCAAATTTTTTTTTCCTTTTATCTTTTTTTTCTCCTGATTTTCTTCTTCACCAATTTATTACTTATTTTTATCTTTTTCTTAAAAACTTTTTTAATTTTTTTTTCTTTTTATTTTTCAAACTTCTGTTTTAAACCACGGCCAAAATTGAAGTGTCCTCCCAGGTATTTCACATCCTGGGCGAACTCTTCTCTTAAGAACTCATCCAGTGCTTTCGCGGTTTTCGGTCAAGAGCGGCGAATACGATGAAAATTTCTCTATTACATTGTAGCTGTTTCAATATTACTCGTATTCTACTTTAAATATTCGGTATTAAACCTTCATGAAGTAAGAACTTGGCGTACTTTTAGATCTCAGTACTTTTCACGGCTGACTTGTTAGACAAAGGTTTTTGTATAGAAGAACTTGGCTGTTTTTTTAACATTTATGTTTTTTGATCTGATACCATTTTCCCGAAATTACTCTAAAGCGTTGGGCTTCTGTGCAGATTGGGGGGAATTGGGGACTAGCGATTAACGTTTTATCTTTTACAAAATCATATAAAAATATAAATCAAATACGTTGGGCACTCGGCCATTCTCAAAATGAGTAACTTCTAGCATTCGGGGACCAACTGTCGCCCGTGCTTTTCGAAACCAATTTGTCCGTATCGTATGTTTGGTCATAATTTAATAATGGAACGTTCATCCACATTTGAGTTCATAAATGATGTTGAATTTGTTTCTCCAAGATACTGAGAGAGCGTACCGATGGCTGATGGACCATGGCTGCCTCTCTCAGTAAAGTGAATGAAACACCTGTAGAAGGATAAAACTGGTGTGGAAGGAAAAGGAATTTGGGGAATAGAAAGAACGATTTTTGTCGCGGTAAAATTTACCGTGACACACCCTTTATATAATGTAACCTATCTTATACATTAAACAATATTTTAAGGAAAAATACTGGCACACTAACTTAAAGTATTCATTATTTTTCAGAAGAAAATAAAATTTCTAAAAAAAATCATCAACCCGTTTTTGAAATATAGGCTAGAGTAAATTAGGTTGAAGTGACTACTTGGTAAGAACAACTGTTGGTCCGCTTGGATCTACGAAAGTTTTTCCCATATCAATCGAGTAGTTATAGTAAAAGTCTCACAAATGCAGTCTACATTTTTGGGATAGAAGCAGGACATGTACATTGTACATAGAGTACATAGAAGCTGAGGAATTGTTTCGTTTCTCGGCCTGATCATTTCCTTTTATTAACAAAACTCGTCAAATACTTAAAAATTCAAATTGAATTTTGTCAAAACTTTCATTCCACCTCAAGAAATCGTAAACTTAAATAGGTAGGCGAGATCTTAAGTTATGTTTTTCCACCATTTTTCGAAAGAAAGAATGTATTAGAAGGATCAAATATTTATTTTGGGTGAAATACTGATATGTGAGATGTCGTTTCTTAGCCCAAAAATCTACTAAAATACCCAACAAAGGGTTCACCATTAGACTAGCATATCTCGAAAAACTAATCGAATTCGACTGTTCTCACCTTCAGTTTTGTTTCTACCGAAAATATATTGATTTGCTTCTTTTACTTTTTTAAATAAATAATTTTCTTATTTATGTTTAATCTATTATATTTTAAGTTTTAGAAATCTTTCTTTTTTTAACAGCCATCTAGCTTAAAAATGACCCTTTCGACTGTGATAATAATTGTGACGTTTAGTTTTGCTATCGTTCATGCCGTGCCAAATGTTTGTGTGCCAGATTTGGGTTGTTTGCAAGGAACCTTCATGCCGGGCTTCCAAAGTGATAAATTTGAAGTTTTTATGGGAGTTCCTTTCGCCCAGCCGCCAGTTGGTGAATTGAGATTTTCTGTAAGTTTTTTTTTTTCAAAAATCAACTTAACATTCTTCTATACCTTAAGAATTTTTGCTTTCTTGTTAATTTATTTTATTTAGAATCCAAAGCCAATAAAACCATGGAAAGGTGTTCTTGATGCAACTGAAGCCAAACCTGACTGCATTCAAAAAAATTACTTGTTACCTCAACCATTTGTTAGTGGGGAGGAAGACTGCTTGTATCTGAACATTTATCGTCCTATAGTAAGTTGCGAACATTTAAAATGATTAAATTACCAAATGAATTTTTTAATTTTTTAGAAAAAAGATAAAAAACCACTTACTGTCATGGTTTACATATTTGGTGGAGGATTTTTTTCCGGAACTGCAAGTCCCCTAATTCATGGACCAGAATACTTTATGGACACTAAGGAGGTGATTCTAGTTACAATAGCTTATCGCTTGGGTGCTTTAGGTAAGTAATAAATAATATTATACATTTCAAAAGTGTTAATGTTTTGGCCGAAATTTCCAAGCCATCGATCGAGGATAACAATGATCCACATATTTACTTAGAACAAAAATTTTAAAATCTTAAGAAAAAAATTAGCCCTTCATATCATTTTTGTAAGAATTTTTTTTATCAAAATGAAGATAATACCTACTGTAGTAAACAGGTTTTTATCGAAATAGTTAAAGCCGTTTTCGAGATACATAAACCTATCATTTACCCCGGTTACAAGAGAAGATTGAGGAATCGAATCGAATCCGAATTGAGATTTCGATCCAGGTATATGGTGGCACTGGATCGAGAGATCGAATTGAAATGGGATCGAAATGACAATATGGTTTTGTACACACACTCGATTCTCCGATTCCTCGATTCTGGTATACAAGCATATTTTCTATTCGATTCAGCTCGTTTAGTGGGATCGGATCGAGAAATCCTATTTCAATCCGATCCAGGTATACATGGAGCTAAATCCTGATTCAATTCCGATTCAATTCTCCATATAAACGTAGTAATTTTATAATGGTTGTTGGAGCAAAAAAAAACAATTTCCCCTGAATGGAATGACAGCAGTACATGCTCTAGGTCGAAGTGTAGACAGACGAAATGTGGAAGCCATTTTCATCGTGTTCTCTAGCATCGTAATGTCAAGGTTGATCAAAATCTCGGGTTCGATTTTTTTTTTCATAATGTAAAACTTTCAAACAAACACTCATTAATCGCAAGTAAAAACTGACATATGATTTCTTAAAACAATATGAAATTATGAAAGACTGATCGTTTGAAGTTTCTTAATATAATGTATCTTTGTCAGAAAAATAAAATGCACGACTGGGTCGCACGAACTTGCTCCTATGTAAACGACTAAGAATTTCAAAAATGAATGTTATTAGAGAAAACTGTTCTTAAGGATAAAATTCATTTTTTAAATAACTAAAACAACTCCTTGAGTTGGAGCTAAGCACATAATGCCATGAGTTTTAAGCAAAAATTAGTTTATGCAACAACAAAATTATAATTCGTTGTAGTGGTTTCTTAAAAAATTAAGCTTTTATACAACATTTTTGAAACATTTTTTAGAAAAAAATTTTAGAACGCCAATTTAAAGTTTTAAATTTTAAACTTTTATAATCGCGATTGTAACTATTCATTTTACTTTTATAAATATTTTCTTAACGGACTTACCGCGATGGTATTTTATTCAAAAAATTGAATTTAAATCCCGACGTTTCGACAAGGTTCCACAGTCAACCCGTGACCACGACAAGTGGAACCTTGTCGAAACGTCGGGATTTAAATTCAATTTTTTGAATAAAATACCATCGCGGTAAGTCCGTTAAGAAAATGCCAATTTAAAGTGTTTATTAATGTACGAATAAAAATTAAATCTACAAAAAAAAATATTGATCCGTTTTTAAGATATCGAATTTTCAAAAAAAACTAAATTTTTTTTTCAAAATTCAAAAAAATATTTTTTTTTAAGTTTTGAAATGCAATGTTTCTTAAACTTTTTAGAAATTTGTCTATAGAAAATTTCATTAGAATCCGTTATGCCGATAATGAGAAATTAAAAATTCAAAAAAATCGTTCTATGGTATATACAGTCAGTGATACGAGTATCTAGATTTCAAAATTTTTTTATGAAATTATAGATCGTAGAAATTAATCAAAAGAAAAAAATTTCAGCAAAATTCTCAGAACCGTTTTCGAAAAAATAGGATTTTCGAAAACCATTTTTTAACTTTTGTATGGAAGGTACCGTTATTTTTAGGTAAAATAATTTTGTTTCTCATTTCTTGTAGATTATATTAAGAAACTTTTATTTATTAAGTTTTAAAATAATCTAACATAGGGTTTTCGAAATATTGAGTTTCCAAAAAAATTTAGAAGTATTTCTTAAAAATCCAAAAAAATATTTTTTGAAAACTTGAATTCACAATAATATTCAAACTATTGGGTACCTTTAGCAGAAAAAAAAATGATCAAAATCCGTTGTACCGTTTTTGAGAAAATTAAAAATCAAAAAAATGATTCCAAGGGGGTAGCAAAAATAACAAGTTTTTGGAAATTTTTTTTCAACCATTAGCTAGCTTTAATTAAATAAAATTTTATAATTTTTTTTTTAAATCTGTGGAACAGTTTTTGAGAAAAAAATATTTATTAAATTTCGAAAAAAATCGTATGGCAGGTACCGTTATTGTTGGTCTTAAAAAATCAAATAAAAAAAACATCCGGGAGGAAAAAAAATAAAACCCATATGTACCAAGTTTAAAGAAAATCGGCCGAGCCGTTTAGCTGTAGTCGAACAGACAGACAGAATTGCGAGACCCACTTTTTTGGTCTTCGCTATCATCGTAATGTCAACTTTGATCAAAACCTCGAGTTCGATTTTTTTTCCGAATGCATAACTTGTCTTCTAGTATCTATAAGTCGCAAGTAAAAATGTATGCCGTATATGTTATGTATGTATGGAATATAACATCACTCAAATGTCTGCTGGCTCGCATCCGAAACATCAAATTTTCCATAACTCTGGCGCATAAATCCAACTACATATGTATGTTTGACCAATTGCATTGATAATGTTGGCTTCAAGGAAGTGATGGTTTGTAAATTATAGACATATGCATGTAGAACAGTGACTTAAGCAAACACCACAAGAAGACGTCTTATGTGGTCAAATAGGTTATCATCGACCGGTAGTGCTCGCAGTTAAAATTGATGGCTTGACCAAGAACTATAGATTGATGTCGCGTTTTAATTTGGTGGATCTCGTGTAGATTGTGATCGTTCCAAATTTGACAATTTAGCTTCTTGACGAACTCCCACGATTATGGTGACCGGAAAATGTTGCTCGACAAGAAGGCTTACTTTCTTAAAGCAATTTAATTATTTGAATATATTGTTGAATATTATAACTCTCCATGTTGACTTATTAAATAACGACTGTCAATTTGACAGATGTAGCTTCAATAATATGATTGAAATTACGTGTAAAAGCTGGAACTTTATTGGAAAACACTTTCATGTTTCTTAGAAAACAGTTCTATTGAATGTAGGTACGCGTTTTTGTGTAAAAAATGTATCCGCTCATTGACTATTTAACATTGATGAATAGATACATATATCACAACTTAACTGATATACTCCTATAAGTGCTTATTCACGATTTCGTAGCCATTTATTTATAGGAGAGCTATTAGCTCTGTATCAGTTTAAGCAGGAACAACCTCAGAATAATCACGGGTTTTCTAACTGGCCACTCTAAACTGAGGAGGCATCTCAATATTCTTGGTCTGGTCAGCAGTGCCACATGCAGATTCTGTAATACTCATGAGGAAACATTATATTCAGAACATGCGATGTACTCATCCATCAAAGCCAAAAAAATCTTGAACGTCACCAGATAGATGAGAACATACTACAATAGCTAAAAGCACTCCCTAAGTTTCTCAAGAAATCAAATCTGGAGAATTAGTTGTAAAATGAGCGCTCTCATTTAGCTCTAAACGAATAGATCTGTAGGTCGGTGTGCATTTTAACCCCATATACATATATTCATTCACTCAAGCTCTGAATAGCTCTTACGTCAAATTTCACTCAAGTAATATTCATATCCGCTAGTTAAGCTTGTAGTTGATCTAATATAAAAAAAGAGCTTGAGATTATGTATCTAAGTAAGGATATTTTAGTTTTAGTTATTCATATATTTTATCCTTTCGTTTTGTGGTGAAAGTGGCAAGTTTCATAAAAGTCTTGTCTACCTGTTTTTTTAAATACAGAATGTTCAACAAAAGTTGATTTTGTTCAAATATAAAAAAAATGTTTTGAAACTTTTTACGTGGTTGTTTAAAGTGTTGCGATTGTCAACTTTATACTCATTGCTTTAAAAATTATTCAAACAACTTTCTAAGTAAATAATTCAAAACTTGGGTAAATCTTTGGTTGTTTGCGTCTTATCTTATAACGTCGTCGTTTAGTTATAAGATACATTTCATTCATGTGAAAATAGTTTGTCACTTAAGTTTTAAGATAGAAATGTAAAAATAAATATTCTAAGTTGAAAATGGCTTTATTATTTTTCTAAATATTCTCTATGAACATCAGTACACTTCTGCATAAGTTTTAACCCATCTTCGAAGCACTTTGTCGGCTCTGATTTGGGTACCACCTGTAAACATGAAATTTAAATGCAAAAACCGCTTCTTCAGACGTCGAAAAACGTTGAGATCCCAATTTATCTCTAATCGCAGTAATAAGAAGAAATTATTCGGTAACAAACCAGGATTGTACTGCGGATCACCAATCAATTCGATCACGATGTTTTGAATGCTCAAAAATGTACTTATTTGAGCCAATGTATATTATCGTAGTCGTGAATAATTCGTCTTCAGCCATTGGTTTGCAATATTTTTTTGAACACTTCTAGCAAACAAATGGTGGTGAAACATTCGGAATTGACTGTTCTATGTTGCTTTAATGGTATACGATGGTGAGATGTGCTATTATTCTAAAAAAAAACAGGAGACCATTTGCCTTGCCTTTGTCTTTCGTACGCGAACAACTTTTTTTGGATAGTTGATTATTGTTTGGTTTGGGATTTATAATATGCATGGATCTATGTTTTATCGCCTATCATTATTTTATAGACGTCTTTTGAAGCACCGAGATTAAAGTCTTTTTTGAGCGATTCTAAAATCAATGCACAAAAATTCTCTTATGGTCAAATGTTAAGATAATTTTTTTTATCAATTTTTAGAGTATAACCTCAAAGGTTACTGTGGCGTATGTGGAACATTTTTTTTTTTTTTTTTTGACTGAAAGACTTTATCGGCTTATAAGAATTTTTCTACCGCTGACCGAATAGTTGAAACAGAATGACATTATTTGCTGGCCATTTATTAAACCTGCAAATATATAATATAATAGGTCATTCGGAATCCAAGGGTATTTATATTAGGGTGTGTCAAAGTGCTTATCAAAATTAAATCCTGCGTTTACAATTTTCATTTTAATTAATATCTTTGGCTCGCTCAAAAATAGAATGAAATCCAAAAAATTTTGATTTTTCGAAATTTTTGAAATATGTGTTGTTTTAAATTGCGCCGTGTGGATACAAAAAAATTATATAAAATATTTTTAGGCTTTCAAGTAAAAGGTAATTGCAAGGAAACACTTTTAAGCTTGTATTTGTTTAAATTGAACACTTGATTAAAGAAGCTATGAAATAATAAAAGAAGGAAGAAAATCAGTTTTTTATGTAAAATCGTTTTTTTTTACAAAAAAAAATTCTTAAGAATCAATGGAACCACCTTTTTGTAAAAACAAAAATTCTTTCTGTATTTTGTTGAGTTTTTTTTTAATATACGTAAAAAAAATACTGTAAATTAATTTTTTTTTTCAACTTCAACCGATTTGAGCGAGCCAAAGACGAACGATATCTTATTTTAACTTGCGATATACATATAGGTACTATAGGGCAAGTTCTGCATTTGGAAAAAAAATCGAACTCGAGACTTTGATCAAAGTTGACATTACGATGATAGCGAAGACGAATAAAGTGGGTCCGGCAATTCCGTCTGTCTGTCTGTCTGTATGTCTGTACCTCGATCTAGAGCCTAAGCCACTGGACCTATTTTCTTCAAACTGGGTAGTTATGGGTCTTCGGTGATTCCCTAGAGGGGAAATTGAAATTTTTTTTTTAGCTCTAAAACTAACGGTACCCCCCATACACCCGTAATGCAAAATCTTATTTATCTCGAAAACGGCTCTAACGATTTTGATAAAAAAAATTAGGTATGATATTATGGACATGGACTACGTTTTGGTAAAAAAAAATTTGGGGCAAAATGTTATTAACGGTACCTGTCATAGAACCGTTTTTTTGATTTTCGACTTTCTCATTAACGGCTCTAACGATTTTAACCAAAAATTTTCAGCAGGAGTCCCCCTAAGTTTAAAATAATATTGTATATAAAAATATTCGAAAAATTATTTGTTGGGTTTTTTTATTTTTTGAAATTATTTCTTAAAATCAATATTATTTAATACTTAAAATTCGCATCCCACATTTTTTCTTCAAAAAATTTTAAAGAAATTTCTTATATAAAAAATGTATTTATTTAATAATAAAACGGTTTTTTAAAATTTGTTTGCATAAATTCATACTTTTCCAGAAATCAGACGGCAATTTCATACTTTTCCAGAAATCAGACGGCAATTTCATTCATGTTTTATATTTATAAAATGTATCTTAAATTCCAAAGTACTTTTACATAAGAGCAAGTTCGTGCGATCCAGTCGTGCATTTTATTGTTTTACATGTTCTTAAACCTCAGACCCTAATACAACTTTTGAGCACTATTACATTTAAAAATAAGAGTACCTTTTTGCGGCCATACAAAAGTGACAAACCCTAATGTATATGTATGTTACGTTCGAAAATTAAAAGTATGAATATGTTAAACATTTTACATGCATGATATAAGTTTGAAACATTTCATTTTACTAAAGATGAATGATGATGAACAACTTCCATGTGATTACTAATATTCAATTTTATCTGCAAAATAAGATTCCAAAACATTTCTGATGTGTACTGAATTTTCTATCAAGATTTGTTTTTCCAGACAAAACTGGAGCTGAGCTTGGAAAAAAATTTTAATATTTTATTTTTTTTACATAAATCTGTTTCATGTGATGTTGACGCTTGGATAGGTTCAGAAAACTAATAACATATTTATATAGAATCATCTGAGGATTCTAGTTATCTATATTTGTTCAAATAATTTTTTGGAATCATCAACAAATTTTTGCAATTGTTCACGAAATCTGATAAAACTAGTTCGCTTTGTTTTAATTTAAATTCTATACGTGTGGATTATTTTTCGAGCAGTTTTTTTGCGCAAAATGTTATTATTTTCCCCAAATGTTTTTACAGTCAAAAATACACTTCAAAATTGATTCATGTTGCCAACTTTTTTGTAGACTGTAGATTTATTAAAAAAAAATTTTTAATATTACTTGCGTCTTCAGTTTTTAAAGTCTAATATCACAAATAGGTCTGTCGATGTATGTCGCCCAGATTTAAGAAAAATTATCTCCCCTTCATCGCCAATCTTTTATTTTTTGCATGAAATACAATGTGAGCAGCCAGGTTATCATTAAAAGCTTATTAAGGCTGTTTCTATAATAGAGTGTAAGTTACAACACCATGACCCATCAGATGATCAATGATATGGCTGTCCAATGCATACGTCTCATCTGCACGATAGTTGCACGTACCATAACTAGCAAACTATCCTTTGATGTACGAACGAAAAACCGACATCTATGCCATCCCAGGCCATCGTGGCACTCCATTAGCGGTCCGACGCCATTAACTCGCATCTACTCGATGGCCCCTCACAACACAACACAACCATTGGCCAGCTATTTCGTGGCCCATCTTGTAAGGGCGCCATTAGATTTAGGTGTAGAAAAAATGCAGATCATGATAAACAGAGATCAATATAATATATTCTTACAAAGTCTTATGGATATTGAATATGTGAATTGTGTTTTCTATTTGCTTGATTTGTGAGTTTAATGGAAATTTGTTGTTTTCATTATTTTTGAAACCTGAGTTTTATTCATCTATTCAAATTTGATTTGAACTCACACTTTGAAACACTTTTATACTTTTACATATTGCCCTATTTTCTGGCTTTTATGAGCGTACTTGAAGTGCAGAAGATTTTATAAGAAAATAGCAGAATCATACATTTGGATCTAAAAACAGGAAGCTATGTGATTCAAGCAAATATTAGTTTATGCAGGAACAAAAATTATAACTCGTTGTAGTGGTTTATTAAAAAAATAAACTTTTGTAAAAGGTGGTCCAACTAAAACGCACGATGTCAATTGTAAATAAAACAAAAAGTTTTCAGAGAATGATCTTAATATTTTTAATTATGATAGAAGGATCAATTATGTCTGAAACAAAATATCGGCCAAATGCTCACCGCGACTTCGGTGGCATACCTCTATCAGATGATTCATATTTTCAATGACTCTGAGACATAATTGAGGTTCAACGTCGTTAATGTGCCGAATTATCTCATCCTTTAGCTCTGGAATTGTTCTTGGCTTATTGACGTACACTATTTCTTTTAAATATCCCCAAAAAAAGAATTCCAAAGGTGTCGAATCTCATGATCGTGGCGGCCATCGCCACGAAGTGAGATAATACCGTCATTGAATTTTTCGCGCAAAAGAGCCATTGTTTCGTTGGCTGTGTGGCAAGTGGCACCATCTTGTTGGAAGCACATATCGTCCAGGTCCATATCCTCAATTTTTGGCCACAAGAAGTCCGTTATCATCTCGCGATAGCGAATACCATTCACAGTAACTGCTTGGCTGACTTCATTTTCGAAGAAGGTGTGGATGCATCGACTTTTCAACAATCACTCGTGGATTCTCATTTGACCAAATAAGGCAATTCTGCTTGTTAACGAATCCACTGAGGTGAAACTGTGCCTTGTCGCTAAAAGGGGTAAGAAAAATAACCATTTTTTGGAAAAAAATTTTTACCATTGCCTAGCTTTAACTAAATAAAATATTTCGTGTTGGGGGAAATTTAAAAACGAATCTCGGATTCGATTTTTTTACGAATGCATATCTTGCCTTTAGTACCTATAAGTCGCAAGAAAAAATAGCTTTCCTTAGCTCTTTTAATTCTTGTTTTTCCGTTTGAGTTACATCTTCCTTAGATCTCAAGTCTTATTACTTATTAAAATGTGTGTGCTATGTAAAACTTTGTGTTTTGCCGATTTGAAACCATCATACATTCATAGTTTTAAGATGATTGGCATAGCATATGTGGACAACTAATTCTATAACTCACTTAAGTCTCTAGGATAGAATTCAAAATAGAGCTTTGAAAAATTTTAAGTTTTTAAGCCACCAGTTTAACGTATTTCATTTCTCGACGATGTCTGTTGTATTCTTATAAATTTTATAAATTATTATTAATCATTACTTTCCATTAAGGTTTCCTCTCAACTGGAGATACCAATATGCCTGGCAACTTTGGACTAAAAGATCAAAATTTAGCATTGAAATGGATCCAAAATTACATCTCTTATTTCGGTGGAGATCCTAAGAGTGTCACAATATTCGGACAGAGTGCTGGAGCTGTATCCGTTCATTTGCACATATTGAGTGATTTATCATCAGGTAAGAAGTATTTTTATTGCTGCAAATACTAAAATAGCACAATTAATCCTAAATCTCTAGGGCTCTTTCAAAGAGCAATCGTAATGAGCGGTAATGCAGGGGCACCTTATGCTACTCCAATTTCCAAGCCCCTTGATCAAGCTCGTAAGCAAGCCGAGCTTCTTGGAATTCCTGATGCCAATAATATTAGTCCCAAGGAACTTACGGAAGCACTAAGACAAATTAACGCTACAAAGATTATCGAATCTGGCGATGGGTTCAAATATTGGCATGTAGATCCTTTAACGACATTCCGGCCAGTAATCGAAAAACCTTCTCCTGATGCATTTTTGACTGCTGACCCAGTAGACTTAATCGCAACTGGAAGATACACACAAGTACCTTGGATGACCGGTATGGTGCCTTACGAGGGCGCTGTTCGGGCTCTGTCCATTCTATCTAATGACGCCTTGCGCAATGACTTTAATCAACATTTTGACGCCTTAATCCCGAAGCTTATGGAGTTCCCTTTTACGAATGGTATAAGCTCGAAAATGAATGCCCTTATTGATCATTACTTTAACGGAGTTCATGAACTTAACAACAAAACTACTCAAAGTTTCGTTGATGTATATTTTTCTACCTTTGGTTTAATCAAACAAAATGATTATATCATTTATTTTTTAGATCATTACTGACCGAGCTTTCGTGCACCCGTTTTACAAAAATATCAAACAGTATGTGGAAACGGCTGATCTGAAAAAGAATCCAGTTTACCTCTACCGATTCAACTATCGCGGTCCATTTTCCTATTCAGCATTATACACTGGCAATTTCAACAACTATGGGGTAGTGCATTGTGATGATCTCATATATCTCTTCCGATCGCCATTGCTATTCAGTGTGGACTTTGAGAAGAACTCAGTCGAAGCCCAAGTTGTCAAGGAAATGATAGACACTTATGTGTCATTTGCTAAAACAGGGTAGGTTGAAAAATCCCTTGTAGGTGAATTCTTATAGTCAATATTTGAATTTTTTTAGACGACCTAAAGGAACCAGTGATGAAAGTTTGGCAGAATGTAATCGAGAAGCCCTGGGAAAAACAGATGATAACAAAATTTGTTCCTACAAGGAGATTAAAAATTCAAATAATGGATTTTCGGTGGAAATTAACAATTATTTTGACGTGTCGAAAGTAAAGCTCTGGGACCAAATACTCAACTGATTTATTAATCTTTCTGAGAATCGATTTAATATTTTCATTTGTAATTGTACATGCCACTTAACTATTTATTTTCATTTTTATCATTTTATGTATGTATCTAAGGATAAGTAAGCCTTCTTTTACAATGTTATTGACATTCTTTTATAGAATTAATAGTAGACAATTTAATAAATTAAACTCGTACTAACATGGCCAGTTTTAAATGATATTGTTGCTATTGCCGAGAGAAAAATACAGATCGTCAGAACAGAAAAGATTTATGTTTATTTTTTTTTTAATTCCGTTTGCCATGGAATTTCCCAATCAACTCCTTTCAACAATAAACAAATCATATAGTTCAATGAAAAATAAGCTGTGTGGTGTTCTCAAAATATATGAGATACTTTGATTATAATACTCTACTGTAGTATATACAAAAATACTAAAATAAGTTCACTAAGCTTATTTCAATTAATTTTTCATTTGTATATTTTTCTATTCTATTATTTGTTCTCAATCAATAAACACATATTACTTTTGTTTTTTATAAGAAGTCTCGTTTCTTTTTAATAAGACAAGACACAATAATTGGCGACGAGTGAAGAAAAATCGATCTAAGTGCATACAACATTCAACATATAAGTTTAAAAAAAAAAATGGATACAAATCAACTTCAACAAATTCTAAAAGCTTTTCAAGATCAACAGACGATGATTACCCATCTTGTTGCACAATTGCAAGTGCCATCAATTCAATCTAATATTCATCCTTTTGAAAATTACGAAGCAGAAAAAGAAAAATTTTTAAATTATTTGGAACGTTTCGAAAATTATTGTAGCATGAAAAATGTTACAGATGTAACCAAAAAAGCACAACTTTTATGTGTTTCGATAGGTTCCTTGCACTACAATAATCTAGCTGCATTTCTTGGTCCAGAAAAGCCCGTCAAAAGCCTATCACTAGATAATCTAATCGCTAATTTCGAAAAGATGCTAATTCCAAAGAAAAATGTTGTGGTACACAATAAGCTGTATAGAAAAAATATAGTAGATTTTATTTTCATTGTAAATTCATACGATAATATAAATAACATTCGTAAATATTTTTAACTAAGTCACAGTTGATCGATATTTTCAAATTCTTTTCTGTTTAATTCTATTTTTGAGATACAAAACATATACAATTTTTTTTAACTTTTATCAATAGATCTTAATAATAGCAAACAGTTATATTTTTTTAATACATTTATTGAATACAAATGTAGGAACTTTTGAGGGTTTTTGTGTAAGACGTTGCGTAGGAAAAATACTTTTCTTTACAATAAAAAAATTGATGTTAATTTCGGATCCTCAAATAGGTGATAAGCTTCGGCGTTGTTGTTCTGTTAAATCTGGATGCCAGATATCGATGATTAAAATAAGGCGTGGGCTGCTACCATTATGCCAGACTTCATGCTCAAAGCTGTCATCGAATATAAGGAATTTTCCTTCTTGCCATGTTCTGCGAAAATATAACATTGTTTTCATATGCTTTTGTCTGGGGAGTTTATAAAAAAAGATTTACCTATTTTCTTCAGCGACTCTCAGCAGTGTCCCAGATGGTACTTTAAGTCCTAAATGTGCTCTAAGCCGGCAATTCGTTGGTCCGCAGTGAGGCCATACGTGTGTTCCAGGATTCATAACACTGAACTTTACTTGACCTCGTTTGCAAAATCGAGCCGAAGGAAACATTTCAATAATGCCACAAGTGACAGGTGCTGCCAAACAGTTCTTTGTTTGTCTTTGACCACGAGCAAAAAGTTCAAATTGTTGCCAATCCCCAGAATCTCGTAAATTCTCAGCTTCATTTTGAAAAGCACCTTTGGCATTTAAGGCACTTAGACCTTCGTCACGAATCACTCGCCAATTTTTCTCAATTTGATTGAAAAAGTCTTCATATCCTGTCTCTTTTTTTGACCAAAAAGGCTGAGCTCTAAGCGAGTCCTCATTGTACAGAGATCGTTGATATTCAGAAAGAAAAAGTTTTAAAGCTGCCCCTCGCCTGTAAATCTCACGTGCTTCTTCTAATCGACCCAACCTTTGTAGACCATCTCCCAGATTAAAGTAAAATCGTCCATCTTGAGTGCCTTGGCTCTGGGAATCAATACCTCGCCGCAAGTAATCAACAGCAAGATGAAGATTTTGATTAAGATTTTTAAGAACAAATCCATAGTGAACCATTGCAAATCCATCATTAGGCCATCGAGCTAAGTTTTCTTCCAGAGCATGCTTCGCATCTGAAAGACTGTGTTATTAAGCTGGATACTATTATCAAATCCGTGAGCGATATCAATGGACATGATACAGTGTAACAGTTTAACTCACCGATTCACCATAAGATATGTCACTGCCAATTGATTTCGAAGTGACACGTCATTTGGATGCCTTTCAATGAGCATTTCATGGATCGGTACAGCCTGCAAATAAAGACCTACAATAAAACTTGTTAATATCTTGTTAGAAATATTTTACAAATGATTTATGTTACCCAAAAACCTCATTCGATTAACACATCGTTGGGCGACTTCTGAAAATTCTTCATCATCAAGAATATCTTCCCCGAAGGCCAAGTATCTTTTATATGCATCAAGTGCTTGAATCAATTTTGAATTACTTCGATGAATTTCTGATTGGTGATCGAGAATTTTGGCTTTTCCAAGAAATGCTTCAGGTTTGTCGGGGAATTTTTGTGACAAGGATTCAAATAGGGTTAGCGCTGAATTAAAATTCTACATCGTGATCACAGCATATAAAACACAAACAAAAGACACACGAATTTCAAGCAGGAGCACGTTATTTTTCGTTATGGAAAGCAATATGTTATGAGCGTTGTTGAAATAAATAAAACAGAAAACAAACAAAACAAATTTTCATATTAGCTCTTATTTTCATTATTGTAAAAATATTTTAAAATAATAATAATAATATAATACTTAGTTCTAGAATACATGCAAATTTAAGTCTTCGATAGGATTCATTAAGAATTTCAGTGGGTGGGTTTTCTCTACAAAAGAATCTTATCGAAAAATTAAATTAGGTAAAACAAATAGTGTTGTTGATTTTGTTGGTTTTAATATAAAACAAAATGCAATTTTTTTCTTAATTTAATTAAATAAATTAGGTTAAAAAATTAAAACAAAAAAAAATCAATAGCATTTATATTAGGATACAATGAGGGAGATGATAATATTTTATTGGTATCCGAACTAAAAAGATTTAACAAATAGGTAAAGAATAAATAAATAAAAATTGATTATTTAAGAAAACTACACTTACCTCCCGAAGCATTTCTTCGTTTGCTTTTTTGAGTTCCTCTTCAAATTCATCATCGTCCATTGCTTGTGGACCTCCACCACGTGGTTTTATTTCTAAAAACAAGTTTAATTAATTGATTTAAAACAATTTTAAGAGTATTAGTAACTTTTTTATGTCTTAAAGTCAGAATAAAAATAAAATATGATTTGACTTGATTCAGAATTTAGATTCAAATCAGAAAAATTTTCTAAAAACAATTGTAGTTTAAAATTATTTAAATAAAAGAATAAACTTTGAATTTGGGTGACATCCGAAAGAAGAATTTAGGCTTCCACTGTGAAAATTGGCTTTAGCGTTTTATTTAGGCAGAGAACTTTAAATTGGCAACACTGTTTTTTGTGACAGCATACACGAAATCAGTTTTCCGAAGTAAGTTTGGTTTGGTAATTCATCATGAATAGACTCAGGTCTTTTGTAAATTGTTCAAATTTATTTTGAAAAACATGGTCCAATTCGAGAAAAAAATGGGGCGTTACGTGCTCATATGGTTATGGTGCTCATAATCGTCCATCAGAGCGATTAATTCGAGAAACTATGAATCGTGCTCGCAATACGCATAACGCATCCCGTCAAATGTTATACAGTGCGCACAGAACAAGCGATTGCTTATGGGCAGCGTAGTGTTGATGAAGATAGAACCTTCTTGAACAAAGTAAACATAGGAAATGTCCAACAACTAATTTTTCCAGATTTGGATTATTGTTTTATCTTCAATCTGGTAAGTTCTGCAGTATAGAAGGATAACATAAAATGAGTATACTGAAGACTGCCTCAAGGCAATCTTTGAGTATTGAAACATATAACAGGATATCTTTGAGTTAATTTCATTATGCCGCCATAGTTTGAATGGGAGACGAGAGTAATGCCCGATTTCACGAAGGACTTTTAAACATTTAACAGGCTTCTAAACCTTAAAATGAGATGTTTTGGTTTCACCAAGCGCTTTTAAATTAAACAAGCTGTTAAACACTCTTATAAACTAAATGCCCATTTTTGGCTCATTAAATTTTAAAAGTGTCATTGAAATGTCATCAGATGTAGATAACAACAATTGGTTATAGGTATAGCAGCTGAAATTATCGTTCTGTAAGGATTTAGTATTCAATTTTTGAAGATACAAAATAAATAAATTAATACTAAATATTTAAATGATTTGTTTCTTTATTTCGAAAAAAAATATTGATCGTCTTCATCCAATAATAAAGTGCAACACAAAGTTATTCGCTGAGAAAGAATATTCCCGGTTCACAGAAATACTTTATAAATGACTTCAAAATGTGGTTCCGACTTTCCAACGCATCTGTGGATGAGTTTGTTGAATATGTTTGGTCTTCATTTGGAACCAAAACAAACCCAACAATGCAATAAAAATAAATTAAGTGGTTATTACTTAACGATTTTATGCCACAGAATGTCAGAATCAGAATCTTTCCAAATATTTTGTGTGCATTTCTTTTTCTTTTTATTTCTTGGCATTTGTTTGAACACATAACGCTTTCTCATTTCTTCTCATACATTTCGCTTGTTAGAAAGAAAAAAGCAATTTATTTTTCCCAGGGATGTGAAGAGAACTCAATTTTAACAAAAATTTCCCCAAAATGTCCCTTTTATAGATTGGTGAAACTAAAAATTTTTAAGAGCCTGATAAAATTTAAGAGGATTTTTGATAAAAGTGCTTTTAGTGTTTGTTTATGAAATCGGCCATAAATGTCCTTAATTTGATACTGGAAAATCAAATACGCAAACATGAAAAGAAAAGTAACGGGTGATTTTTTTGAGGTTAGGATTTTCATGCATTAGTATTTGACAGATCACGCGGGATTTCAGACATGGTGTCAAAGAGAAAGATGCTCAGTATGCTTTGACATTTCATCATGAATAGACTTACTAACGAGCAACGCTTGCAAATCATTGAATTTTATTACCAAAATCAGTGTTCGGTTCGAAATGTGTTTCGCGCTTTACGTCCGATTTATGGTCTACATAATCGACCAAGTGAGCAAACAATTAATGCGATTGTGACCAAGTTTCGCACTCAGTTTACTTTATTGGACATTAAACCAACCACACGAATGCGTACAGTGCGTACAGAAGAGAATCGGCCCTATTGAGGTAACCGTCGGAGCGGAATTCTCTCCGATTTCTTACGAATCGGACACATTTTGCTTCATGGTATTTCTCCGATCAGCTGATCGGAAATTCTGTCCGACGAAATTCAACGCATGCCATTTGTGTGCGATGAAGCACTTCTAATGGTCTTATTTCTAACACATACAAACAAAATTTTCTCCGAAATCGTCCGACAAGTTCTTGTTGCGGAAAGTGTTTTCTTTTTAGAGAAATAGTTAATTAAAATGTAAGTAATAAAGAAATTAAGTTTATTTTTGCGTTAACTTGTGTTACCTATTTATAATAGACTTTTTTTCTTAGGCAGAACGAAAAAACAAGTTCACAACAATATGAGCGGATAACACCAAAAGCACCCCAGAATTGTAGCTGTGTATGTGAAGATCTGGCCCAATCAGTTAAATTAATTGGGACCAAGACAAATGGATGTTTGAATAGAAAAAAAAGTTTCGTGATCTTTTGTTTTGTGCATTGATATATTTCCATTGTGATTAAAGTACCTATTAGTCAAATAAATATAAAATATTGTTTTTCAATTTATTCTTTTTTTGACACTTCAAATGGAAACAAAAAACATACGTTTGGAAATAGGGAAGGAACTTTATTCGATAGTTTTGATTTAAAAATCGGTGCATCTAATTACATTTCTTAAAAACGCCAGCGCATTATAATTTAAAAAAATACTTTTTATAAACAATAAACTACACTCTATCACCGGTTTTTAATGGTTTAAAACGCTTATGGTGTTTATTTTATAAAAAACTATCGAAAATATATCGCATTTTCGATTTATCGGTTAATTAGCACATCACTGTCTGAAATTTATATCCATCGCAATGCGTCGCTGGATTTCTGTAAAATTTCTTCCGATGAAAGCTACTTCGAACTGAAATTGAATCTCCGACGAAGGATGCGTTGCGGAGAAAGTTCCGCTCCGACGGTTACCTCAATAGAGCCGAATATTGCGTCTGTTTCTGAGAGTGTTGCTGAAGACCGTGAAATGTCGATTCGTCGCCGTTCGCAGCAATTGGGTTTGTGTTATTCGACCACATGGAAGATTTTACGGAAAGATCTTGGTGTAAAACCGTATAAAATACAGCTCGTGCAAAAACTGAAGCCGAACGATCTGCCACAACGTCGAATTTTCAGTGAATGGGCCCTAGAAAAGTTGGCAGAAAATCCGCTTTTTTATCGACAAATTTTGTTCAGCGATGAGGCTCATTTCTGGTTGAATGGCTACGTAAATAAGCAAAATTGCCGCATTTGGAGTGAAGAGCAACCAGAAGGCGTTCAAGAACTGCCCATGCATCCCGAAAAATGCACTGTTTGGTGTGGTTTGTACGCTGGTGGAATCATTGGACCGTATTTTTTCAAAGATGCTGTTGGACGCAACGTTACGGTGAATGGCGATCGCTATCGTTCAATGCTAACAAACTTTTTGTTGCCAAAAATGGAAGAACTGAACTTGGTTGACATGTGGTTTCAACAAGATGGCGCTACATGCCACACAGCTCGCGATTCTATGGCCATTTTGAGGGAAAACTTCGGAGAACAATTCATCTCAAGGAATGGACCGGTAAGTTGGCCACCAATATCATGCGATTTGACGCCTTTAGACTATTTTTTGTGGGGCTACGTCAAGTCTAAAGTCTACACAAATAAGCCAGCAACTATTCCAGCTTTGGAAGACAACATTTCCGAAGAAATTCGGGCTATTCCGGCCGAAATGCTCGAAAAAGTTACCCAAAATTGGACTTTCCGAATGGACCACCTAAGACGCAGCCGCGGTCAACATTTAAATGAAATTATCTTCAAAAAGTAAATGTCATGGACCAATCTAACGTTTCAAATAAAGAATCGATGAGATTTTGCAAATTTTATGCGTTTTTTTTTTAAAAAAGTTCTCAAGCTCTTAAAAAATCACCCTTTATAATATCCACATTTGTTTGGTGTTTATCGCCAAGTTCAAGAAACAAAAAAGAGAAAAAGCATTGAAGATAAAGAAAATGAATACATCATCTATACTAATGTCAAAACAAATATAATTTCATTTTATGATATGTAATAAAATTTTATATGATTTGTTCACTCATGCTGTCAAAGCAAATTGTGAAAATTTGTCAGAAATTTTAAGTTGCCAAACACAACTAGTTAGGATGAACTTTTAACCACAGCTTCCAAATTTCCAATAGACAGAAACATTTTCGAAAGTGCCCGGCAAGTCCGTAATATTTTACGTCGAGTATTCCATGACAAAAAGAACATGGGTATCCAATTTTGAAAATTACTACATAAATCAAAAGTCCGTTAAAATAAGGTTGACAGTAATTTTCCTTGCGATATACATAATTATGTACATCGGTACTATAGTGCAAGTTTTACATTTGGAAAAAAAATCGAAATCGATTTTGATAAAATATAACGATGACAGAGCATACGAAAAATGTAGGTCGCAGAGTTTCTGTAAAAACCCTATTTGGGAATCATGTCTTTTATTTTTCCCAATACATTTTCAAAATGCATTAAATTAAAATAAAATTAAATAGAGGTAGATTGATTTTAAACAACAATTAGTGTATAAATAAAGAAGAGAAATTCGCTTCCCTATTTAAAATCAGAATCGAAACCAGAAGCACTCACACATTCATAGACAGTTGTGATTTTTTGTAGCCTAATTGTACGAAGTGATTTTCTTTCAACAAACAGAGATTCCGGATTGCCAAATAAAAACGACATAAGACAAATGTTTGTCTGTTTATAATATAGATTTGAGGAAATTTAAAAGAAATAATTTTTTTTTTCGAAAATTTTTAATTCATCCAATATTAATTCGAATTCAAAGTATAAAAATATGCATCGAAATATGAAGAGCCGTTAATGAGAAAGTCGAAAATCAAAACAAAAAACCGTTTTATGGCAGGTACAATTGATAACATTATAGGCAGTTTTCGAAACGTCATTTGTGTCAAAAATGCAATTGCAAGTTGTTCTTAAACGTAAGCATTATTTTTGAAAATGCAATTTGCTTAAAACCACTTTACACGATAGGCGTGTTTTTTTGCAAGTCCATAAGGAATTGTAGAAAAAAAAAGACATCGGGACTAAGCGCTTTACATGTAAATACAAAAACTACTAAGTCTATACGGACTTAGCTAAGTCCAGATAATTTTCGAGACTTAATCTAAGTCGTGATAAAAACGGTGATATCAAAATGATATTATCTATATGTTATCGATAATTTGTTCAGAGAAGTCTAAAGTGACGTTTTTGTATGCTGGTTGATGCTAGTCTCAATACAGCTGAAAAATGCTACAGCGTACACAGTGCTTCCAACTATTTGGAAAAAAGTTCCTAAGTTCCGATGTCGTTTTTTTCTAAAATTCTATATGGACTTGCAAAAAAAACACGGCTGATATTAAAAATCATATGCTTTCTCATATGGAGGGCTCACAGCTGAACCGAACCAAGTCATTTTAAAAAAATCCAAAACCAACGCCAAAATTTCCGCAAAATTGACCTGTATTTAGAGCTGTAATGAACTATGTATAGTTCATTACAGCTCTAAATAGAACTATGTAGCTCTAAATGAACTATGTAGTTCATTACAGCTCTAAATAGAGGTCAATTTTGCGGAAATCCTGGCGTTAGTTTTGTATTTCTTTAAAATGACTTGGTTCGGTACAGCTGTGAGCCCTCCATATGACCTCTCAAAAAAAAACATATCAAATCGTTTGAGCGCATCATTAAGCTCATATCACTTCTCAAACGAAACTTGAGTTCTTTGATGAAGAGCTCTGCGCAATCACACCCAAAACCTCGTTAAAAGCCATTTTTCGCTCCATAAAGTTCTTCTTTTAAATTGTTTTTTGTTTTTTTAATTATGTATGTAATACATCTTTCATTGTTGATAAAGTGGCCTAAAAGTCATATGTAGGTTTGGATTCATCAGTTGACTGTGAGGACCTTGTCAATGATTTTCAAATGGATAATTTTTGTTAAATTCAGTTCATCTTACATCGATTTTTTGTGGACTTAATACCAAAAAAGGTATTTTGAATCAATAATTTAACAAGTCCAATAATAGTGTTAAGTCTTCTATTTGGCTGATTTATTTCAGTAGTATATAGAGTTTGTATTATAAAAACCTTCATAAAAGTCATATGTTCTATTATATCATTGACGGTGTTCACATTGGACTCACTCCGCCGACTTATTTTGACGTCTTTGTGTTTTTTCTCATTAGGTTTGTTCGTTGAGCCCTGAAGTCACCCTGGGGTCGCCCTAAATCGTTTTTTGAAAAACCTGAAGTCACCCTGGTTTGCAAATTCTGTGTTTTTTGAGACCTGGGGTCGCCCTGAACTCGCCATGAAGTAGACCTAGGTATTTTGCTAGGGTGAGTTCAGGTAAAGAATAAACTGTCAAAAGTCTTATGAGATTTCATATGTATTTCTTTTGTTGTCCTTTACCGACTCGCATGTTGCATGTTATTGCTTGTGTTTGCAATTGAATGTTTATTGTACTCATCAAATGAAACATTTAGCAACAACGCAAAATTGTTTTCGTTCATTTTTAAAACTAATTTATAACAAATTTAAAGTTTTATCAGATCTCAAAATTATTTTGTCCTGCTTTTAGTTGTCAAGAAAACAGTTGACAGCCCTTGGGTGTTTTTTGAAAACCAAAAACCCCAGTTTTTGTTGACAACTCTGAGGGTTGTCAAGAAAACCTGGGTCAACCCTGGGTAAAGTTCAACGAACAAACCTATTCAAACTTCATGGTAATAAAAAGACGAGAAAGTGAGGCAGGATTTTTGAAATAAATTGAAAATGAATGGATTTATTTTGACGTCTCCGTGTTTTTTCTCATTCGCACTTCATGGTAAGAAAGAGACGAGAAAGTGAGTCAGGTTTTTTAAAACAAATTGAAAATTTGACACGGCAATCAACACCATTATTTATTTATTTATTATTGGTTTGTGTTTTGAGTTTAAATTCATTTTAAATATTATTAAATTTTGTAAATATTGTCAATTCACACTACTTTTGGGTCTGAACATGACAGGGTGCAATTACGTCAAAATAAATCGGTTGAGTAAGTCCAAAGTGAACACCATCATTTGTTGTGCAAATCTGCAGTAAAAAAAATCAAATTGACGACAAAAATATCGAAAAACCAGTGAAAGTGTTTGTAAATGTCAAATGCATTGGCAAGGAAATTAGGTTTGTTCGTTGAGCCCTGAAGTCACCTTGAAGTAGATCTAGGTATTTTACTGTGGCGAGTAACTTTTTTAGTTGTCAACAAAACAATTGTCAGCCCTTGGGTGTTTTTTTGAAATCCGAAATGTTGAACGAACGTGCCTATTAACTGAAGTTTATCAAACAGATTTTATGCAAGCAGGACGATTGCATATTTAAAGAAAGCAATATCTGCGTCAAAAATAACGATCATTAGGTTTGTTCGTTGAGCCCTGAAGTCACCCTGGGGTCGCCCCAAGTCGTTTTTTGAAAAACCTGAAGTCACCCTGGTGAGTGAATTCTGTGTTTTTTGAGACCTGAAGTCGCCCTGAAGTAGATCTAGGTATTTTGCTGGGGCGAGTTCAGGTAACGATCAAACTGTCAAAAGTCATATGAGATTTCATATGTTTTTTTATTTGTTGTCGTTTAGCGATTCGTATTTTGCATGTTATTGCTTATATTTTCAATTAAATGTTTGTTGTACTCATCAAATGAAACATTCAGCAACAACGCAAAATTGTTTTCGTTCATTTTTAAAACTAATTTATAACAAATTTAAAGATTTTTCAGAGCACAGAACTATTTTGTCTTGCTTTTAGTTGTCAATAAAACAGTTGACAGCCCTTGGGTGTTTTTTGAAAACCAAAAACCCCAGTTTTTGTTGACAACTCTGAGGGTTGTCAAGAAAACCTGGGTCAACCCTTGGTAAAGTTCAACGAACGAACCTATTGATGTTGATTTCAGGTTTTCGAAAACGGCCATATTTTGTAAAAAATATTTTCAACTAAAATATAGACCAATCCAATAATACACAATTTTTTTTAATAAAATAGAGCCGTTTTGAGATAAATAAGCTTTTTAATAACGGTTGTATGTCAGGTACGGTTACTTTTTGGAGCTAACAAAATTTAAGTTATCCTCTAGTATTTGTTTCTTAAAAAGTGTGGGCTAAATCAATTTCGTAGCAAAAAGTTAACGTTGATTAAAATACTATGTTTTCAACAAAACATAAGCCGAGATTTAAGGCAAGAGATTTATGTGCTGTTTCAACCGCACTAAAAGATTAAAAAGAAGATTAACTTTGACAGTAACTATCAAAATGCTAATGGTATTTCAATTTTTCTTATAAAATGGAAGCGAGAGAAAGAAAGTTGCATTTGTGCCAAACGATGAAAAATCATCGAGATAATTTAGCACGATATGGATATTTAAGAAGATTAATTTTTAATCCACTAGATTCACGAAATAAATTTGTATGGTAAATCTTCGAGATTTAAAGAAGATTTATGGTAAATCCAATTAAATGCAGGATTATCTCTTGGTGAGAACGTAGTATAAGATTAAAAAAAGAAAATTCGTATTAGGGTGGCGCTCTTTTCAGAAATCTTTGAATTTTTTTTTATTTTTTTTTAAATATCAACACGTGCCACTGAGTACAAAATACACATTTTTTAATAGTCTTTTACTCGAAATGTTGGCAAAAGTGAATGGAGAGTATATTACGTATAATAAAGTTTAAACAAATTTATTTAAAATTTATTAAAACAACATTTCCTCGTTAAAAACATATTGTGTGCGTAAGAGTAGGGGTAAATTCAAAAATTTCGAAAATAAGTGCCACCCTAGCACATAATATGTTACATAAATACGTAAGTATGTAACTTATTTTAACTCTATACGAAATACATAAAGGAAAGTAAAAAATTAAACAATTTACTTGTCCACGATTGATCTTCAACATCCTCATCACTCTCGAGTTCTTTTGCTGGCAGTCGTCCGTACTTAGCTTCCAGTCTATTCATCAGCTCAGAATCATCAACATCGGAGAGGTCCTCTTCATCTTCTTCATCATCACCAATATCCTCTTCTTCCTCCTCATCTAACATTTCATCATCGTATAACTCTTCGTCATCATATTCTATGTCTTCTTCATGCTCATCAGAATAAGCACGACCATCTTTCGGCTCAACTTTTTCTTGAGGTGTTAAGTTGGGTGATAATTGTTGTAATTTAACTGAAACTGCTGGCGGGGGTGTTTTTTCTCTATGATATTGAGCAAAGCGAGATTGTGAAGGTTTGCTTGATGCCACTGGCGGCTTTTCTTCGCTTTGACTATAGTCTTGAATTTTACTTGTTTTAGGTTCGTCCAAAAATACTTTTGTTGGACTAAATTTATTTATAGCTTCACTTTTCAATTCAGTTGGTTGAGATTCGTTTGGCCGTCGGTACATGGCATTTAACTGCTCAAATGTTTGTGGTTTGTATTTTAATGGTTCCTCGATTTTTTCTTCTTCGTATTCTTCATCTGTGACTTCGATTTCTTCCTCTTCTTCAATTTCTTCTTCAATATATTCTTCTTCTCCACTCTGTTCCAGATTCATTGCTTCATCTTCTTCTGCTACATCTGTATACCATAGCAAATATATATTTGAGGAAATAAACTATGTATGTATACTTTAAAACAAACAAGTATTTACGAAGTAACATTTAACATTGAAACAATTAAGGAAGATACTTAAAGTGAACGCATTATTATTTATGATTACTTCGTAAATAGTTTGAGTTCTATATTATTTTAACCATATTCCAATAGTTCATCTTGATCCTCGCTAAATGTATCTTCAGGGGCAGCAATTGTCAGTCGACGTTTCATTAAGACTTCTGGTGATGGTTCGTCTTTTTATGTTTCCCAATTTGTAACACGTAAGATTAACAATAAAACATACACAATTTAAAACATACATTGGTACTTTTCACTTTAAGCTTGTTAACTAAAAATCTTAAACTAATATTATAAAACAATTTTTATACCTAAGAAAGTGCAAATTAGAAAGAAAATAAGGTTTCACATTTGTTAAAATCATGCTTTGGCGTGCTACACAAAAAACAACATAATATTTTATTCAGATACGTTTAAAACAATAAATAGAAATTAAAGGTTTGCAAATTTGTACAAGCATCAAAAAATGCAGGCCGTTATTTTGAATGCTGTCGTTTTTATTAATAAAATAAAAAGCAGACTAAGTTTTTAGTCATAAAATATTTAAAAAAAAAATAACAACGATACAAATTACTGGCAACAAGATTTGTATTATACGCCAATTTTTTTTAGTTAATAGCAAAATAAACACTTGGAAAACTCACTTGTATTCGGATTTTTCCTAATCAATACAAGGCGTGCAACTAACGCAAGTGCCACACCCACACCAATTTTAACCGCAACTGCAAAATTTATGTGGAAAAAAAGTACGCAAATTAATTTTTTTTTTTACTATGTGATTAGTTTCTCAATTTGCACTTTCTTTTACAAAATAAAATAAAAGTTTTATGTAGGTATTACAAATGCATAATTCTACAAGGGTCTTAAAAATCTTCTTACCATCTAATTGAATTTTTTTTAGAAAGAATCATTTATTCTCTTTTTATTTTAATAATCATACATACATACATACTATACTCAAAAGGGAACGATTTCTTAATTTTTTGTTATATGATTTTTTGCAAAACATTTTTTTTTTTTTGAAAGTGGAATAAGTCCATCTTTCGTTATAGGCATGTTGTAAAATTGCAATTATTATTGATTAGAACGAATTCAGTGTGTACTATTCCACAGTTAGCACCTGCTTGTTCTTTAAGAGAAGATAAGCGTATTTTTGATCTGGCAATTTTAATGAGAACTCGTTTTACTAATTTTGATTAATTTTCTTTCGCAAGCCCAAGTCTTTAGTTAGTGCTTATTACATATATGATGCAGCAGTGAGTCACAAATTAAAATGATGAATACATTTTTTATTCCATTTTGTTTGGTAAATTTTCCAAATAGACCAAACCTAGCCCTCTTTGAGAACTTTTGAGGAACAATGTAAGGAAATGAAGTTTTTAACAGATAGTCAAAAACATAAGGGGTTGAGTCTTTTGCATTTAGTCAAATAAACGAACATACTCTAAAACTTTCTAATAGCTAAACAATATTAAAAACAAAAATTCACAACTCTTTACTCACGCTGACCATCTTTTTCTCTCTTGCGCTTATAGAAAACAGCTCAACTGTTTCGAATTAATTTTAGGCAATCGTTTAGTTTGTGTCAAAACAAACTTTTTAGTTGCTTCAATCGAGTTGATCTAAGTGCGCGGTGTCCCATATAAGCCCATATGTTTCATTTTAGCAACTAAACAGTTGCGAAACTAAAAATTGAATGTGCGCGCCTGGCCTTATTGTCAACTGTTGTTAGAAACCTAAGTTTTCAACCCATTACCTAAATTACAATTAGATTTCTGCCACAGAAGATAATCAGTGCTTAATAGCTGACACTGCATTTTCCAACCTACTCTTGCTATTGGTTCTCTTCAACCCACCATAACAAAACCCATCTTTCACTACATTCATATACTACCCAGTACTATAGAAAGTGGCACCGTTTTGTTTCAAATTAAAACACAAATAGCGATATGAGCAATCGTCATCCATTTGATGGCAATCAAATCCTTTCCTTGCAATGGGTGTACAAGCACACACACCCTATATAGCCATATGAGGTATCGTCACCCAGTTGACGATAGATAGGAACTCTATGCTTTGGGTATAGCTAAAGCCGTTCGCGAAGTCGCGTCCCTATATTTCTGTTAAATAAATAAATACGGCAGCACTAGAAGGCTACAGGGCTGTTCTTAGAACAATAAAGGTCTGCATGAATACATTCATTTACCTTCTCTGAGTAAGCACAGTACTTCAGTGTATTCTGTTCGTTGCATGCATAGAAAGTAGTGTACACTGAAAATGAATACACTATTCTAAAAGAACAAACACTGCACACCATTCGATTCCCTTATAACAAAACGAATACACTGTTTGGTTTCTCTCCTAGGCTTGAATGCTTGAACCAAATAGAACAGAACAAGCCTAACAGTTATAAACACACCGAATACAGCGAACGCATCGAGTATAAAAACGAATACACTGTTTGGTGTCTCTCCTAAGTATTTCTGGAATTATAGAAATGTTGTATAGCAAAATCGATAATAATTTACAAATTTTAATTATATGGGCTTATCCGTGCAAATTTTAACTTTTGCCATGCGTCGAAATATAAAGACATTATTATTAAATATTCAGGTTTTGGAACTTATAATATATACATATATCATTGAGTTTTAACTATTCAATTTATAAAATAAACCATCGAGATAGGGCGAAAGTGTTTGAAATCGAAAAAATCATCGAATATTGAGACTTTTGGCTGCGTGCGTGGATAAAATTAACGTTTTGTATTATTGCAAAAATAATGTTTAACATAAGATTACTTAGTACAATTTTTGTTTTTTCAGATAAATGGAGGTCAAAATTAATTGAAATCATTCATTTTGAGTGCGTGCCTTCCTTATAAATAATCCTATATGATATAAATTTTAGAAAAAACTGCCATGCGTGATTTTTCGTAAATCTTTAATTGTCGCAAATTTTCGTGTCTATTTTTTTAACATTGATCATGGGGCATTTTTTTATGGTCTGCATCATTATTTAAGCTATCTAGAGTAAAAAAAACTTTGGCTTCAATGCGTGCTTCATTATGTACAAATTTTATGAAGTTAACAAAACGAAAGTAAAAAACGTAACTGTTTCAAAAAAGGCACATTTTTTACTAGCACACCAAAGCATTGTTTGATTATACCCTTACAATGAGCGTAATTTAAACTGTAGAAACTATAAAAAAAATGGTAAAAGTGTTAAACAAATAAGTTTGAAGACAGAAGGTGAGAAGATTAAAAATAAAAACCAAATCAATTAACTCGGTTCTTAAAATAAATTATTTTAAATTCATTTTTCTATACTTTATACCTTTATACTCTTCAACAAACAATACATATGAGTTATTTTGAAGTTTTTTATTTATTCGTGGTTTATAATTGAAGAAAAACTCAAATTTACATGCGTGCCTTAATTTTTTTTGTTTTTTTTTTTCAAACTCAAGAAGTTAAAATTTACAGGGATAAGCCCATATCTTTCTTAAAAATGAAATATGTTCCAGGAAAATGTACTAAAACTTTTTTTTGCAAATTTTATAGAACATTATAATACAGTTTCTATGTCATTCATGGTAATGTTTTATATATTTGAATAAGAGCTTATTTGTAGACAAGATAATTTTTCAAAATGCGTTAATAATGTCAAAACTAATGAGTGATATTATATGTAGGTATACTGGAACAAGCCTTTAAAAAAAACTTAATTGAAAATACTTTTATATCAGCTTTCCTCTTAGATTTAAGGTTTTGTAATCTTTTACATAATATGTTTATTTAAAGAATAAGCAAACCAATAATATAAAAATACTTATTTTCTCCATTTTTAATTTTGTATACAGATTTTACATTTTTAGTCAATCGAAAAGAAACACTACTTCAATTTCTTTTAATATTATTTTTTCAGATTAATCATGTAGAGTTGGATAATTTCTTTTCACAAATTGTATATTTGCTTTAATGACAGTATTATTAGACCTTAATTTTATAGATCTGTTGACGATTTCGGAAGTTAGAAACTAGTTTATGAACCATCTCGTTTGAATTGTTTTATGAAAATTGTTTTTTTTTTTTTTTCGAATCCTTATGACCAATTTTAGTGTGTAACTTGTTGAATTGATCGTAAAATATTGTTCGGCATTGTCTAAGAGCAGGGTTGGGGCAATAAATGAATTTTAATTTTTGTTCAATATTCATAAATTTTTCATCAACTTTTGAATTTTTAATTATAAGAGCCTATCCCAGTTTTGCTTCACACAGCTTTTTAGTATTAAATTTGGTGTCAGTTTGGAAAAAAATTTAAACAAAAATAAAGATGACCATATTTCATTGAACTATTGACCTCAATCATAAAGACTTGTAATACTCAAGAACTCAAGTTAGAATCGATAAAATCGGCATTTTTTCACGATTTTAATTTTTAATCTTATAGTGAGAAATTAAATAAAGTTTCTCTACCTCGCCTCCCGTTGCATATATCAAGTTATTGCCTATGAAACATTATAGAGAATCATTACGATAGTAAATTTGCATCATAGGATTCTTAAAATTATTCAATTTTTCATCAACTTTTGAATTTTTCATAACAAAAGTTGAAATTAAAAGAACTTTACCCATTCTTTAAATATGGTCAGTTTTACCCTTTTCCAATAGTTCTTATCAAAATTTAGCTTGAGTTTTCCACTTTCTTTATTGATCTTCACCTTAATGATCGGATAATTTGATTAAAAGTTAAAGTAAAATTTGGCGTGAACATCTTTTCTATTTGTTCACCCTCACATTCTTTAGCAATTGAAAGTTCTCAGTTCGCTTGGTGTACTCGGTGTGTTTAGTGTATTATTTGGTGTATTCGATGTTTTCGATATAAACTCGCTGTATTCGATGCATTTGAGAAAACAAATCAAATGGTGTATTCGTTTCGAGTGAATACACGATTCTTTTGTTTTGTTATGGGGTGATGATTCATTTGTTTTGTTTTAGAAGAAGTGAAAGCAGCAAATAGTGTATTTGAAAAAATATAGAATGGCTTGGAAGTGGTTTCAAGCCATTCGTTGCAGATGTTTATAGAACAACAAATAAAATAAGTATTAAATGCCGCTCCCATGGATCTTAGCAGTAGCCGATGCCGTCGCGTCGGTACATTCTTTCTTGTGTGCCGCTTGATATCAAAAGCTTGGGCCTGCTACCAAAAACTCGCTGCTCTTATGGACACTGTGGTGTGCAGTAATTTTCCTGGACTTATTTTTGTGGATGGTGAATTCGATCATGGTTTAGAAGTCAGTCATCCGCCGGCACTCTTGAAGCTTTGCTTTTGTCCAATATTCACCTGGACATCCTGCCTTTCGAGACGTGATCTCGATAATCTAAAACCTACTTTTTTACCTACTTTATAAATTTTCGATAAATAAAAGGATTTAAACTAAAAGTTTTGTACCTTTTTCAATTTCAGGACTTTCAGTTGATTAAGCATTATTCGCGAGAGGGCTCATTCCCCTGGGTTTGAAACTATAATAACCCAACAGATAGATAAATATAAAATCCTAAACGAAGTTTCTACCATTAATATTAACAAAGAAATTTTCTTTAACATAGATCAAGGTACCGCAAACCAAGCCTTTTCATAAGCCCCCGATAAATAATTCAACATCGAAGATAGACACTTACTGTTAAACGATTTTGTTCTTAAAATATTAAAATATCAATAAGTTTGATTCGTTGGAATTTGTCTCTACAATTTCAGTAGGTATCCGAATTATAATGCATGCCAGCAAAGTAGTTGAAATAATAATACAATAAGATGGTCCATACTGATACCAGATGTATCTAGGAAAGTTAATTAAGGTAACCATTTTGATTTTTTTAGAAGCGTTCTAGAATTCTTTATTGTGGAAAGAGCAAAGTATGTACAGAAAAAGTGAGTCATTCTTGTTTTTTCTTTCCCGACTATCATACAGCTTCTACAAAAAATACCGTTGCATGGTTGCCGACGGTTTTAAAGCTTAGGTACACTTTCAGTTCACTTATGTCGTTTTATTTGGCAATCCGGAATCTCTCTCCGATCCGGAATCCCAATTGAACACTTTTGTTTGCTTCTGATGATTCTGAAGTTTTGTTTGATTGCATATGTGAAACATCAAATGCGTACAATAATCAAAATCAAGAAAAATGTTTGTTGAAAGCAGGGTTGGCCGAATTGTCACTTTTTAGAAATAACTACATTTGTTATGTCTGCTACGTAGTTTATGTAGTTAATGTAGTTAATTGTAGTTAATAGTTGTGTTCAACCAGCTGCACTGGACTACTTTGGGCAGAAAAGTGTAGCTTTTTGGTGTTCATTGAAAAAATTTCTGCACTGACTTACACTGATTAGCGTTCATTGAGCTGAACTAGTGTACACTAGTTCAGAAAATCTTGCACTACCTTTTGAGCTAGTGCAGGTTGGTGAAAACTGTCAAAATCAGCAGATGTCATTATTCGATTATATTTTGTAAACGAATAAGTTGAATTTAATTTTTTTTTTCTTGTTTTCAACATCTGACGTATGACGTTTTTGCTTGAGTTTGCACTGACAGTTTTCATGAAATTGCACTGCACTACACTACTCTACACTGGCTTTTTCGTGGTTGAACACAACTAATGTAACAAATTGAAGCATTGCTGTCAATTAACTGTCAGTTGTGCATTTGAAATTTGAATTTTTAAATTAAACGTTCAGTTATTCCTACAATTCTTCATCCTTATGGTAAATGAAACTTTTTTTTTACAAACCTTCATTAGATCATAAAAGTGCAAAATTGTTTTGTTTTTCCTTTATTATATTGAGTTTTTATGAATTAACTACATACATATGTAGCAGACGTAACAAATTGTAGTAAATTAGGCATGTAGTTTCTTCAATAAACTACGCGTAGTTAAATACTACGTTTATATGCAGTATCGAAAGATCGAGTTGGATTAAGGTCGGATTTTCGAACCACATTTCTACTAGACACCGCTGAGTGATTGGGATCGAGTCGAACGAAGCTCATTTCAACTCAATACAGGTATATAAAGGTTCGAAGCGAGCTTCAAGCTCGCTTTAACACCTCATATAAACGTAGTAAATCATGTAGAAAATGTAGTGTAGTTAATTCGGCCAACCCTGGTTCGCACAATTTGGATACCAAAAATCACAGCTGTTGAGGTTGACGTTTAAGTATATGAATGTGTGAGTGCTTCTGGTTTTGCTTCTGATTTCAAATCCAGAAGCAAATTTCTCTTCTTTTCAGAATCAGAACTGTCATTTTTTCCCAATTGAACACTTTCAGAAGAGTCCGGAAGGCTTCCGGATTGCCAAATAAAAACGACATTAGAGCGTTTCAGTTTTAGTCAGATAAAATTATCATTCGGCAATTGGCATGTTTATCCACCAAACTTTGGTTAATTTTATAGCATCTAACTTTGGTATAAGTTAAACTGTACCGATGGGTATTTCAGTTTTAAAACTTTCTGGTAAATAGGTTAATAATTCCACTTTTGGCTAACTTTCCAATTTATGGCCCGGCACCCAAATTAGAAAGATTGTGCTATATCCATAAAAGAATTATCTAGTTTCTGGAGCAGAGTCAACATATCAAATAGCGGATATTTTAAGTTGATACGCTTTGTTAATGCCAAGAGAGGATTTTTTTTATCGAAAAAGGGTTTCGCTTTGAACACCGAACGATTATCAAGTAGAAATACGGAAATCGAAATTTAACATAACTATGCTTGAATTCATGCCCTCACCAACTATCTTGAAGTATTTTTATTAAATTTTAATTGTTCGATGTCAATGTAACTTGAAATAGATCCGAATGATTTCAGAATTACGGAGTGGCCAATGTCATTACTATTACTAATTCACTTTGAACAAGCTTTAAGGCCAGGCGCGCACATTCAATTTTTAGTTTCGCAACTGTTTAGTTGCTAAAATGAAACATATGGGCTTATATGGGACACCGCGCACTTAGAGATACTCGATTCGAGCAACTAAAAAGTTTTTGTTTTGACACAAACTAAACGATTGCCTAAAATTAAATCGCAACAGTTGAGATGTTTTCTATAAGCGCAAGAGAGAAAAAGAGTGTGAGCGTGAGTAAAGAGATGCCAGTGCGCGGTTCTCTTTCAACTGGTGATTAAACTATTTGATTTCGATCACAGTTGCCAGTGCGCGACTAGCCTAAGAGAAATAGATTTACTGTAAGCCACTTGTTTCTTGATTATGTAAGATAGAACAGAATGTCCGATATAGAGGAGGGAGTGCCTCGATGTACAGACAAGCTGATCTTTGGACTTTGGTAAGTTTATCACGATTTATCGATTTATTCGAAACGATCCACCTTACCGCCTGAAAGTGTGTTAGAATTTAGTTTAGTTTATGAATTTTAGTGGTATCCATTCTCTTTTTATATTTCTGGTTAAAAAGAATAAGTTCTGTTTTGTTGAGTTGGCACACACATGACGCCGATTTTAGAATTATATCACATCTAATGTTTGATAAAAAATGTGGGTGGCATAGATATCATAGTATAAGCAATATCATAGAGGCTCACATACATTCATACATCTTGTGTAGAACGTACTAATTTGCAGCTTTTGCACTGAAACAGCAGCTTATTATTTCATTGGAAATAAATAATGCTAGCGTCGTTAAGTATGTTGTACGACCACTGTGTACTAAGAGAAAATTCAATGTACTCATACGATCGCGTGGTCTAAGAATGATAATGATAAGTTTATGCGACTAGCACCTTATCCGTACCTACAATGTTTCATAGGTATAATCGATATATCAATTTGGTTAAAATTTTATTATACAGATTTTGCACATAGAAATTAACTTAAAATATAACCTGGCACTTTAACTTGCGATTGCTTGTAATCCATTCGAAGAACCTATGTCAGTATTTTTTTTTGTAATAGTGTAAATTAAAAAGTACAAATATTTCAGGTAACAAAAAAGATTTGCTTCATACATTGATACGTTTTATCTGGCACTAATTCTGTATTGACAAAACAAGGATTATATAAAAATACTCACGTGATGAAGTATAAGACGTTGGTTCCTCTTCAGGCTCAGGTTCTCCTTTTTTTAAAGTAGCTTGTTGTTGTCGTGCTTTTTCCTGAAGAATCAAAAGTTCCTCTGCATCGTTATCTACTGCAGCTGATTCTAATGATTCAAAAGTACCATCGTCATCCTCCTAGAAACAAAACATTTTTTTTTTATTAATTTATTGAATTTAAATGTTCCGTAACATTACCTCCTCAAATGGTTCATCATCATCATCATCATCACCATTGTCGTCATCTTCTTTGGTTTTAATTTGTGCACTTGACGATTGGTGTGAACGAGTTTGGGGTGGTTCTATGTCTTCAGTTGTGTCTTCATTTTCGTCGTCCTCGTCATCTTTATTGTCATCATTTTCTTTGATTTCTTCGTCATCGTTGTCATCGTCATTGGTATTTTTGTCATCAGCCTCTTCATCTTCATCTTCTCTTGTCTCCTCAACAGAATCTTCTACTTCATTCTCATCATCATTTCCTTCATTCTCTTGCGTTTCGTCGTCAGCATCTTCAGCTGTTTCAGCTTCTACTTCTTCAGTTTCATTGTCGTTCTCTTCTTCATTTTCTTTGGTATCTTCCTCATCTTCCTCATTTTCCTCATCGTCTTCATGATCCTCCTTTTCCTCTTCATCATCATCTGCCTCATCTATTTCAGAATGATCCTCTTCTTCTTCAAAAGGTTCGTCGCCATGCTCGTGTTCTTGTATTGAAGCAGTAACAGCATCATGCTCATCGTGAGATTCCCGATGTTCATCAACCCATCCATCAAAGTAGTTGGAGAATCTCGATTCTGACAACGGTGTATCCACTTAAAAGTTTGTATGATTAAAAAGAGTAAAATATGTTTTTATATCAAAGAAAGAAGATACTCACAATCAGCCAGTCCTCGATTTTCAAGTATGATCAATCCAATTAGGCCCAAAAGAATTGCCAAAAGGGAGAAGAAAAATAGTTTAGCACACCAATGTCCCCCGGTTTCATGCTCTCCTTGCACATGCAAATGTACATCTTCGTTTCCCATTTTCGAGCCATGAACTCCTTGGTGTTGTTCTCGGGGTTCATCATCTAAGAAATTATTATATTTATTTGTAAAAAGCAGTTCGTTCTCATAAAATATCGAAACATTTTCTAAGGAGTTAGTATGACAAATTTACATATTATTATGGTAATAATTAGAAACACAAAGATTTCCATTTGGATTATAATGAATGCTTTTAAGGGGAGCTAGCTACCTTGTAGGCTTTGTTTTCGGGCGAACACGAAATCACCGTCGGACCTGCGATCCAATGAATCTATTTAGATTATATAAAAATTGCACACAATGAACAGTAGATTATTATGAATACAATTTAAATGGAAATTTTGTTTTAAAGCAATCTAATGTTATGTATGTATAAAGCACTAAGTAAGATTTGTTTTTACTTGATCTACATATGGGGAAAGTAAAAAAATGTCTAACCAAACATAACATCCGTCCGTCCGTCTGTGCGTTCGTGTGTCTTTTCATATGTCAATCTGTTGGTCTTTTCCGATTTTTGCTTCAAATTGAGAACAGACCACTTTCTTTTGATTCCCTAGAAGACAAACTTGATTTTTTGGTTTAACGCATCTAGAACAAGAGCTGGTCTTTTTTTTTTTGTTTTGAATCTGTTTATGTTTATACAAAGTCAAATTTTTTCTTAGAAAATTATATGAAGATGAATGTTAAACCAAATAAACCCAAATTTATTCCAGATCTTAAAAACATTTAAGACTTAAGCTATGTACAAACGGTTGTAAGATCTTTCAAGGATAGATAATGGCCGCCAATAGCCTTGTATATAGGCAGATTTTGTCCTAAATTATGACAATTTCATTGCCATATGGTTGTCTTGAGAATTACTTTTCTGACAAGGTTTCTGTAAGGTTGCAAATTATCAGTTCATACGGTAGGTAGATGTCTGTTTATTATAAATTATTCGATCAATTTTCAAGTATTATCAGTTCCGCAACGTCTAATCCATTAATTTGTTTTGCTTTCAGCTTCTCATATTCGTTTCAAAATTCACATTCTTGTGCTAGAACGGCAGCGTATGATTAGCTCATTAAATTCTGATCTCAATAGCATTGTCAAATAATGGGGAACCATACAAAGTTCAATGCTGTCTTCTGTCCTTAGAACGTAACCCACGCCATCCGCTATCTATGAGCGGCACATGCATTAAGGACAGCGAACAGCTTTCAGTGCTCGGTACGTGCATCACAGACCACCTTGCGTGGTATGACAACATATTCGTCGTCGCCAATAACGCTGCTAAGTATTTAGGTTTTTTTTCGAAGTTGTATTAAATGTTTCATCCTTTTTGATCTGGCTGTAAACTATGAGGACTGAATTTGTTCAAAGTTCGAGTACAATTTCATATTTTCCCAATAACCCCCTTGAGTATCTTGGATAGGATAATATAAAAAGAGCTTTAAAAATGATAGGTGATAGAAACATTTGAAGGATTCTAGCCAGTTGCTTCCTTTCCTTGAACAATTCAACCGTTATAACCTTGAGCAAAACTTCGAACGTACTGTTAAAGTCATAGATTCTTTCTTTAACCGGACTACACGAATGTGGACTGCTTTACACGGCTCAATATTTTCCTCCCATTACAATATCCAGACATTCAAAACCAATTTTACGGCTAGCGCTGTGCTCAAACATTCAAGGGGTAGTTATAATCCCCTTTATGCGCGTTAAATTATAAAAAATAAAATGCAAAAATATAATTTTCAAATCTCTGAACTGAACTATCAGAAATTTAAATGCCCTTAACAATTTATTTCAAATGCTTCTTCAAATGATATATTTCGATACTTTCAATCCAACGCAATTTCATTAATTATATTATTAAAGGGAGGCAAAAGTACATAACCGTAAATAAATCAAACAACACCCGGCATTCCCAATTCTACAGAGAATTTGTTTGGTCTTAAAAAGAATTGGAATAATGCCAAATTATTAAATTTATACTTTTAATCTCTAGACAACAGCTAACAGAACCAAAGCAAAATAATATATGTACATATGTATAGTGTCACCGTGCAATACACATAATGTCACACAGAAACATTTAATTGCGTTTTGTTCTGCCCACGGCGAAGTAAGTTTTATTTTTGTATATACGAACAGAAGAAAGTAATTTACCCAAACAAAATTAAAAAGGTAGAAACAACTGAACAATAGTTGAGATAGTATGAGTTAAGTAAACTCAAGAACTTGACGAAGATACTAACTTCCGTTTTTTTTCAATGTCATGTGCAAATTGTAAATTATGGAACTTTGACTCGTTTGCTTATTTTTTAAGACAACTGGGATCTGTTATAATAGAATCAAAAGGAAAATAAAAAAGAAAATGATCTTTCCATGAAAAAAGGAAACAAAAGAGAATCTATAGAGACATTTCTTATTATAAGGAACTAATAATACGACAGTGTGATAAAAATATATGTTCTTCTGTCCATTTAATTTTATATTTATTTTTAACAAATGATAGTGGGGTATTTTCATTGACATCTAAATATCACATCATAATTAATCATACCTTTAGGTTGGTGAGCACTTTAAATTATTTAAACGTAATACTTCGTCAATTGAGAACAGCATAGTCGCATGTGAAAAAAATATTAATTTGTGAAAAAAATGATTTCAATTTCTTAGTTCTTCTCTAGATTTCCACAGCCCAAAGATTGATGTTGATAGCATTCCCCGAAAAGTAGTCTGCAGAACCCTTGGGTCCGAGAATAAACTTATTGCAGCCTACCTAACTGATAGCTTTTTTTTAGTAAACACAATAAGACAGATTAGTTTATTAAAAAATCAATAAATTTTTCACTTCTCTCGACAACTCAGATTTTTGCTTACTAGGAAACTTCCTGAAACTGGATATACATATGTAAATGGATCAAAATTAAGAAGAAGTCTGTTCAAAAGATTCATGTTGGTTACATGTCGCGGGTGTTTTCTAGTGTTTTTGGGTCTAAATTGCTTTACTAACTTATTACAGAATTCAGAAGCCGCAATATTAATCTCTTCTGAACCAAGAATTAATATTTTATGTATTATTGGAGGTACGTTGTATCAAGGATTAGTTTCAGCATAAGATGTGCCCCTTCCTCCAATTCGTGGTTTGGCTACAATTAATTTGTCAAAGTCAGCTTAGAGAACTTTTAAATAAATTCTTTTCTTTCGGCAAGTATAGCCTTATTTAACTTCTATCAGAGATTGTTGGATATGAAAATTCTTGCTTGGATGCAATATGCTCTCTGCTTACATCGAATGTTAACGTTCCTATTAAAACTTACTAAAATAGATTTTTGAGATTCAACGATTTGAGTGGAAGTTTTTTTTTTATAATTCACACGCGCTCAAGGGTATGTTAAGCGACCCTTATAATGTTAAACACAGCACGGGTGATGGGGAGAGAAAGGAGGTTTCGATGAACATTGGTTTTGAATGTTTGCAAATTGAAATGGCAAGGGAAAACCGCGCCGGTTAAGTTATTCCATAATCGTGTTTTGCGACTAAAAAACGAATCTCTATATTTGACGGTACGACCAAGACCAAATTTAGGCTCGAGGGTGAACTGATGAGCATTCATAGCGAAGCGGGTATCACGGTTAAACTGATAAAGGAGAGGAATGCAACATTGCTTGTGAAAGAAGCGATAAAGCAAGGAAATACATGAAACATTCCGGCGGTGCTCAAGAGATAAAAATGAATTCATGATAGCTCTGTTTCCTATCAGTTTTAACGCTCTGTTCTGAATTCTATCCAATAAATGGAGAGAATTTGTGCTGGGCCTGCCCATAGATGTGAGTTGCTCGTATACTCGAGTTTTGGACGTATAAACGCCTTATAAATGGTAGCCAGATCAGAAGGGGTGAAAAATTTCTTACATCAATACAGAAATCCTAAGCTAATTTAGCAGCATTTTTGGCGGTCTCGTTGACGTACATACCAAGTATTGAGAGCTTTTCAGTTTCTTCGATGCAAGTGCCATTCAAGGAAAATGGCATAAAGGGGACATTTTGCTTCAACGACAATAGACAGCATTGAGTTTGCGAAGCATTAAACTCCACACGGTTTTTTATACCCCATTTAACAATGCTGTAAAAATCAGAGTTTAATGAGCTTATCATAACGATACCGTTGCAATTTCACTTCCGAAGGGGATGAACGTGACTTTGAAAACGAGTATAAGAAGCTGAGACTAGAGTCGTCGACAAAGTGTGGTCAAAAAAATATAATTAATTTTCGCTGATGATTGCGTTATAGAAATATCTGATGGATAACATTGCTCTTCACTTTCAGCACCTTATGATAAGAGAGCAAAAAATATGGTAGGTTTGGATTAATAAGATCTTTCAATATTAAATATCAATGAATCATCAACCTCAGTTAAAATTGCTAACCTGCAACGTTGTGAACTATTGCCGCAGTCTTCGAACTCCTTTCTGTACATCCGGTTCATATATGGTTGATCTACACTCTCCTGTTATCTTTCAAGAATCTAGAACCTAGCCGCAGCTAGATATTATTGTTTTGGAAACTACATACTTATGTTTGTATGTATAAATACATGACTTTTCATGTCTTTGTATTTAAGTATGTAGTTAAAAGTCAAATTTTAGCCTATCTTTGTGTGGACTTGCTCTTGGTTATGAATTGGTTAAAATAATAATACCAACTTTATAAACAAAGTACATTCCTTCGACTTCTTCCAACGCAAAAAAATATAAAACAAAAATAATTTTAAGAAAATAAGGCTTAAACATACTGGGGCATATTCATAGATGTTTACTAAACTCTTGCTAAGTTGTTACTAAGCAATTCCAGAGCTAAGGTTATTCATAAATAAATTTAATCCTAAGCTTAGGGCTAGACCTGTGGTCTAACTTTAAACATAGGAAATGCTGTGTTTAAGAAGTTATTATCAAAGTCAAATTTCAAATTTAATTGATACAAAAAAGTTCCAGAGACTCTTAGAGCCCTTTGCATTGCAGCATTGCTTTTGTTGTTCATTTAAACATTATTATAAAATATTTGTTTGAGCTTCTTGTTTGTTTTTTTTATTTAATAATTTTGTTTTGCTTTATTTTTTCCGACGTGCCATATAAAAAAATACCACACAAAATTTAACATGACGGGTAATAGAGATGCTAAACCTAGTGTTTTTCAACTCTCAACCATTAAATTTTGTTCAACCTACAATTTTCTTTGACCCGTCATTATTTGAAGGATAATTGTAGTAGAACACAGCCTTAACCTGGTATTCCACTAAAAACAGCTCGGAAACTGACTATGAATAGTAGCTGTGTTTATTTAACCAACAAGCCTTAAACTTAAGATCTAGCAATCACAACTTTAGTAATTCTCTATGAATACGCCCCACTGCAAATAGAGTGCCGTGATTTCGATAACGAGCACTGATTTGGAAGCATACGATTAAAAGTTTTGTAAGTAGATTTGAGTTCTTGTTTGTGGCATCGGGTGGTATAGTTATTAGTTTAGACAAATATGAGGCCATAATTCAAACATCAAAATTTCACTTTAGGTCCTACTACGGTCCCACTGTGCGGTGGTGGTCTGCGGTTCGAATCATACTCTTTTCCACCTAAAACTATAAATGTTCTTTTTTTTAGGGGTTTACCTCTTACGAGGAAGTGACACATCTTTCTTTTTTTTTTTTTTTTTTTTTTTTTTTTTATTTTCATCAATCAATTAGACTACATACAATAATGTTGGGGGCTATATACAATTATATTGAAATTAACATCAATGTACACTTATATAATAAATATAAAAATAAATAGGTTTAAACTATAAAACAGAATTTAAACATATGAAAACGAAAGGAAACAAATTTTTAACAAAGTTATGTAGAAATTGAACGAATATTATTTAATACATATGACTTAAAAGTATCTCTAGAAACATCCAAAAAAAAATCAATCCTATTACAAATAACATTGACCTCTCTGATGCAACGGGCGATAGGCTCATTACGACCATAATTATTTCGATGGAACTGTTCATAAATAAAAAAACGGTAACGTGTAGTCCTTGATGGTGCATTTCCACCAAAAATTAAGTCTTGTAGTATAGGACAATTGATATGATGAGTAACAATATCTCTAATAAACATGACAGAAAAATAAACCCGGCGGTCCTTAAGGGTATTCATTCCAAACAAAAAACATCTGGTATAATAACAAGGTCTTGCAATCCCCCAGTTTAACTTGAAAAATACAAACCTAGTGAAATTCTTTTGAACTCTCTCTATTCTATCTACCGAATTATTATAATAAGGATTCCAGACTATGCTGCAGTACTCGAGAATGGATCTTACTAATGAATTATATAGAGACTTTAACGTAAAAGGATCTGAGAGTTCTTTGGTGTTTCTTTTAATAAAACCAAGCATTTGATTAGCTTTGTTAACCATATAATCATAATGCGGTTTGAAAGAGAGACTAGGATCAAAAATTACTCCCAGATCCTTCTTTTTACTGACTCTTTCAAGACTAGTGAGATTGATATTATAATCAAATAGAATTGGATTGGAATTCCTAAAAAATGATAACACTTGACACTTAGAAACGTTAAGAAGAAGGTGGTTCTGGCTACACCATTGATCAAGCTTCAGGAGATCTGCAGAGAGAAGTGAACAATCAGCTTCACAAGAAATACTTCGATAAATTTTTAAGTCGTCCGCAAATAGAAGGCAATTAGAATTATTGAAAATTCCAGGTATGTCATTTACAAATAGCAAAAACAACAAGGGCCCCAAATGACTTCCTTGCGGAACACCAGATGGGACAAAAATCTTTTTTGAGAGGGAACTATCAATTTTTACTATTTGGACTCTTGAAGTCAAATACGATTGAAGCCATATTAATAAGGAAGAATGTATACCTAAGGAAAATAGTTTGTGAAGCAAGATTTGATGGTTGACTCTGTCAAAAGCTTTCGCGAAATCGGTAAATATAATATCCGTTTGTAATCTGTTTTCCATATTAGAAATGATGGCATTACTTACTATAGCTAAATTTGTAGCTGTAGATTTACCCGAGACAAAACCATGTTGAAAAATAGATATGTGGTTAAGGAATAGATGTGACAACCTATTATAAACTAATTTTTCAAATATTTTTGGTATAGAGGAGATCTTACATATAGGCCTATAATTTGTGATATCATGTTTCGACCCCGATTTAAAAATTGGTGTCAAATAGGAAATTTTCCAACAATCCAAAAATTGTCCTGAAGCTAAGGAAAGATTAAAAATCCACGAAAGTGGTTGGGCTATTGCGATAGCGCAATTTTTCAGGATAATGGCAGGGATTCCATCTGGACCCTCACTTTTATTCTCATCTAAATTAGATATAATTTGCTCAACTTCAAAAGGACTAAGAACTATAGAACCAATATCAACAACTTTATTTATATGAGGCAATTCTTGGATAGAAGGAGTGTCAACAGAATACACTGATTGAAAATAGTTTGCGAACAAATCACAAATTACGGGAACTTCACTAGTTGATGTCTCCAAGTACTTCATGCAACTTGGTAACCCAATAGATTTGCGCTTTGAGTTAATGTAATTCCAAAAACGCTTGGTGTTTGATTTCAACTCACTTTCAAGCGATAAAAGGTAATTACTATAAAGAAATTTATTAAGATAATCAAATTCACGTTGACAATCGAAGTAATTTTTGCGTAAATCGGGATTTCCTTGATTTAACATAAACAATTTGTAAGCTTTATTTTTTTTGTTTTTGAGATTGCTCAACCTCCTATTATACCAAATAGGATTAGAATTCATTTTTAAGCGTTTTTTAGGTACATATCTTTCAATTGCACTTTTCAAGATGTTTGTAAACTCAGAATACACGTTATCTAATTCTGAAGAAGTAAGGACATTAAACCACGAAACAGACAAAAGATACTCAACCATTGCATCATAGTCAGCCTTTCGAAAATCATACAAAGTTTTGTGATTAATAACTTCTTTCTTTAAATAATTATAAAAACAAAAAATTCCATCAACAGCAATATGATGAATTGAATTAGGAATAATGGGGAAATTGGACTTATGAAGACAAATATTAAACTCATTGTCAACAAAAACCAGATCGAGAATACGATTAAGATCATTCAAATTTGAATTTAATTGAACTAAGTTATGCTGACCCAGAAAGTCAATTACAAATGCTTCTATTTCAGTTGAGACATTAAATGGTACTAAACACTTGTCTTCCAAGTCCAACGTCCATTCAATATTAGGTAGGTTAAAATCACCGGCATATAGTACATGTTGTGAAGGTTTAAGATTTTCTATTATTGTTTTAGAATTTTCTAAATGAATTTTATACAACTCCAAGTCGCTCCTTGGAGGAATATAACTTACAATAATAAATATATCTGAATCGCAAGATTTGACACATACTATTAATTGATCAATATCCAGGTTTGAAGTAGAGGTGTTTGATTGAGGGTGTATTAGCACACATTTTAATGAAGATCGAACAGCTATTAAAACTCCACCACCCCTATCCATCCCTGTCTTAGATTTAAATCTATCCTTCCTAAATACAGTGTAATAACTAGGAAAACATTCTGTAGATAAATGATTATCAGATAACCAAGTTTCTGTTAAAATAATAATATCATAATTGAATGAAGAAAATGAAAGAAATATATGGTCTAATCTAGTCCTTAACCCACCAACATTTTGATAATAAAAAGATATATTTTCAACAAAATTACTTGATGATTCCGGAACAGGATGTGAGAGGTCTACTTCGTTGCAGTTAATATCAGCGCTTACTCCATTGTTTCTTGGCAGCAGGTCCGATGATGAAGATATTGATGAAGATAGATCGTTAGGTTCTAGTTTTTTGATAGGCTTTTTAGCTGGACTTTCTTGTATTTAGGTCTATTGATAAATTCTTTTACAAGGATGTTATCAGGCCAAAAACTAGGTTCAACAAGTAATTTTCCAATTTGCTGAGAAGAAAGAAGCTTAAACGAAGACGTCAATCGACCTGGTATATTATCTGATGTCAAACTATGACATTTAATGTTGCTTATATCGACGCCTTTTGCAGAAATGTAGCTCATTACATCACTGCTCTTTGTACCATATTCAAGCCTCGATAAGAATACTGCAAAGGGAGGTTTGACAACCCTGAGCAAAACTTCATTGGCAGGAGTTCCGTTCGGACACTGATGAACATCAGCAGCTCTTTCGTCGTCTTCTGCAGCATCTTCTTTCAGAACTGAATCATCACAGTAAATAACTTCATTGTCATCTGTATTCTCAATGACTTTTTTTGAATGAGCTTGATCATCACCATGTTCCATTAAATCTGAATTTTTAGGATTTTCATTGTTAAGATCCGGATGATGATGGCTATCGGTATAATTAGGACAAGTCACTTGTAAAGTCTCTTGTGACTGTTGTACTTGAAGCTTGGTCTTTTGAAACAACTGATCCATATTAGATAAAGCATCATTCATTATGTTATTGCTACAAACATCAAAATTAAGAACATCTTGCATTTCAGAAAATGTCGACGATATGCTTTGTAAAGCTTTTTGCATTTTCATAATTTTCCAATACAAGACATCCACTGATATATCTCGATGTTTTTCACAGTAAAAACAAAGACCAGGGGTAGAAATTATTTTATCAACGTCCTTTTTTTTAAAGCCTAAGCATTTAGCATGAATAGTTTCATGACAAACTCCACACGAGAAAGTTACGTCGTTTGTATTCTTCTTGCATACATAACAATCTGTTATACTACTCATCGTTCCAATTTCTGCTAAGGTGGCAACTCAATAAAATTAGTAAAAGCCACAACCCAAAACTCAGCTCGATGTTTATATGGCTAGTAAATACCACAACCCAAAGCTTGTCTCGATGTTATAATGGTTAGCGAAAAACCACAACCCAAAGCTTAAATCGATGTTTATTATGTGGTTATGCAAATGTGCATTCAATTGCTCCAGAGTCCAGAGTAATGCAGTTGCAAACGTATGAAACGAGAACAGTTTCGGATTTCAGTGTAGGTAAACAAAAACAGCTTCAATGCAGAACATCTACTAATAATTTAACTCACCCGTATAAAGGAGTTAGTCCAAGAGTGAAAAAAAAAAAATAATGTGTAAAAGTGAGAAGAATAGCTTCTATCAAGGCAGAAAAATTTTTCACTCGATTTCTCCAGATTAATACAGTTGCATGTTTATGAAAAGAGAACCATATATAAGTGTAGGTCAACAATGCAGCTTCAGTGCAGAACATCCACTAATAATTTTAACTCACCGGGATAGAAGAGTCAGAACTTATTATGTGTAAAACGATGTGGATAAGTGAGAAGAATAGCTTTCTACCACTAATCAAAAAAAAAAAAAAAAAAACTCAAGCAGATTTCAACAATCCGTCCACAAAAAAGATTTTTATGATGACAAGTATAATTAAATAAACTTGTTTAATTAAATGATTTACTTTAATCAAACTATATTCAACCAAAAATGCAAATAGACAATTAGCCGAAATGCAACTCAGGTTAAAAATCAAGTAATAAATAAGAGCGTTATAAAAGCAAAGAAATGAAGAAATGAAAGTCAAACAACGAAGAGCGATGTGCACTTTGCTGAGAGTAGGACAATATCTTGCCATGAAAAATGGTGATCCCTCTTGGTCGATCGGATTCGGTAGGAAATTGTGTGTCTCCTCCATTATATGTTTACCAATACAAGTTGTAGATTATTTCGTTTTTGATGTAACAACTTTAAATAAATGTGTTTTTGTCTACAATTAATTATTGGCACACCAAGCTTTTTACACTTAATGGCTGTTTTTAAGCCCTACAAACATTCTTTTTCATTCAAATTTGTTTCCCCTTTGATAGTTACATTTATTTACTATCAAATGCAAGCCATTTTGTTCAATAACATTTTACCAGATTTAAAGGCAGACTATTCTTAACAAAAAGAACATCACTCCGCCGCCACCGTGTTTTACTGTAGGTGCCATGTTTATTTTTTTGAATACTGTATTCTGTATTGGGCTTTCTTCACACGGTTATGCAGCCATCATATTAAATTTACTCTCATTAGAAAAGAGTACGTCATCCCAGAAAATATTTAAATTGCTCCTATATTCAATTGCATATTCCAAACGCTCCTTCTGGTTGATTGAAGAAATCATTGATTTACGTCTAGGAACACGAGCATTGCAGTCGGCCTCGTGGGGTACCAGACGTGGTGAACTTTCTTTCCAAAGTCTTGGTGTACTTCTGCAGCAATTTGTGTTGATGTGATTTTGGGGTTTACTTTAACTTTTCGTAAAATCTGGTTGCATTCACTAGGACTCACCAGTATGCTTAAGCTAAGTGTACACGATTGGTAGATCTTACAATATTGTCAGATCTGTCAGTGAAAAACATGCTTACAATGTCTTATGTCGTTTTTATTTGGCAATCCGGAATCTCTCTCCGATCCGGAATCCCAATTGAACACTTTTGTTTGCTTCTGATGATTCTGAAGTTTTGTTTGATTGTATATGTGAAACATCAAATGCGTACAATAATCAAAATCAAGAAAAATGTTTGTTGAAAGCAGGGTTGGCCGAATTGTCACTTTTTAGAAATAACTACATTTGTTACGTCTGCTACGTATTTTATGTAGTTAATGTAGTTAAATGTAGTTAATTGTAGTTAATGTAAGAAATTGTAGCATTGCTGTCAATTAACTGTCAGTTATGCATTCGAAATTCGAATTTTTAAATTAAACGTTCAGTTATTCCTACAATTCTTCATCCTTATGGTAAATGAAACTTTTTTTTTACAAACCTTCATTAGATCATAAAAGTGCAAAATTGTTTTTTTTTTCCTTTATTATATTGAATTTTTATGAATTTATTACTAGTAATATGTAGCAGACGTAACAAATTGTAGTAAATTAGGCATGTAGTTTCTTCAATAAACTACGCGTGGTTAAATACTACTTTTATATGCAGTATCGAAAGATCGAGTTGGATTAGGAGCGGATTTTCGACTCACATTTCTACTCGACACCGCTGAGCGATTGGGATCGAGTCGAACGCAGCTCATTTCAACTCAATACAGGTATATAAAGGTTCGAAGCGAGGTTCAAGCTCGTTTCAATACCTCATATAAACGTAGTAAATCATGTAGAAAACGTAGTGTAGTTAATTCGGCCAACCCTGGTTCGCACAATTTGAATACCAAAAATCACAGCTGTTGAGGTTGACGTTTAAGTATATGAATGTGTGAGTGCTTCTGGTTTTGCTTCTGATTTCAAATCCAGAAGCAAATTTCTCTTCTTTTCAGAATCAGAACTGTCATTTTTTCCCAATTGAACACTTTCAGAAGAGTCCGGAAGGCTTCCGGATTGCCAAATAAAAACGACATTACAACCGTGTAGTCTTACAATTAATTGTCAGAAAATTTGTCTGACAATTAATTGTTAGATCATTGTCTTACAATTAATTGTAAGAAACCTGACAATCATGTGTACGCTAGCTGACAATCGTGTAATCTTCCAATTAATTGTCAGAAAATGTATCTGACAATTAATTGTAAGACGGTAAATTGTAAGGTATTTAATAATCGTGTACACACACAATTTATTGTCAGGCCTGCCAATTTCTATCGTTGTCTGACGTTTCTGACAATGAAGAAATTGTAAGATGTTCGTTTTTTAGCATCATACAATTTTTTCATTGTCAGAAAATTTGCAGCCAAGGTTTAATTGTCAGTTTCCATAACCAACAAAAACTGACAATTAATTTTGTGTGTACACGGTTGGTAGAAAATCTACCAATCTCTTACAATTAATTGGTAGGTATTAAGCCGGCTATCTGAAAATGAATTGTCAGCCAACTTCTGACAATTAATTGTAAGAAATTGGTAGATTTTGTACCAACCGTGTACACACACAACTTATTTGTCAGCTCATTGGTAGATAATTGTCAGACATTGTAAGATCTTACAATATTGTAAGATCTACCAATCGTGTACACTTAGCTTTAGCACTTTCAAAGCTTGATTGTCCTCCTGTCCATTATTTTTACCATTCTCTGCATGATTGGCCTTGATTATGTATATAAAGAACTATTTTTCGTTCAGATTCAGAGGTTTCTTGTTTTTTAACTCATTTTTATAATTTTTAATAATAAAAAAAAAACAATAATTCTGTAGTACCCCTTGTCATAATGGTTAGTGAGTTGGACTGTCATGCGAAAGGCCTCGGGTTCGATTCTCAGCCGCTGCAAGAAAGTTTTTTTCATGGGCGTACTGCCTCTTGCGAGGAATTGACAAATTCTCCAAGAGTATAGCTTGTCATGGAAAGTGCTACTCATTAGCCGTTCGGAATCGGCAGAAAATTGTAGTTCCTCTCCGTTCCTGGTAACACGCCCACAGGAATGGTTGAGAGTTGTAAGTCACTAGGTCCTGGTTCACACCGAGCTGTTGCACCACCAAATTTTATTAACAATAATTCTAACTTTTGTTCCAAATAACTGTCGGTTACACTGACAAACAATATTGGTTTTGAATAACTGTAATTCAAATTATTCATTTTTACTGAATGAACTGCCAGATGGCGATGGCAGGAAATTTAAAAAATTTAAAAAATTGAATGCATAGTTACCGAGATGTGCCAATAATTTTGTGTGATAAAATAAGACGGTTTTTGGTAATATTTTTTGGTAATAATGTTGCAAAATCTTATTGAACAAAATGGCTTGTATTTGACAGTTAATAAAACTTAACTATCAAAGGGGAAACAAAACTGAACGAAACAAGCTTAAAAGCAGCCAATAAGTGTAAAAAGCTTGATGTACCAATAATTAAGTGCGGCGGTATGTATGTATAATAGAATGTCCGTTATTTTCAAAACAATTGTTTTAAAACAAAAATATATATGTCGTTTAAAAAGTTTACTCTGTCACAGGTCATAAGTCGCGCCTCTGGGACCATAACAATTTGACTTTTGCGCTTTTCACATTTTATCATTTTGTTATTTTTTTATCTCTATTTACTAAGGTTTTTTCTAAATATTTTGATTGATTTTTGTTCCATAATCATCCCTTTGAAAACCCTCATTCAAGTAAAAGCAAATATTGAACTAAGATATAATCTCATTCTTATCCAAAAATCTAATCCTCTTTGAAAAAGTTTAGCTACCCCTGTCACACAACTGGTATACTGGATAGAATTATTCAAATGCTTGCATTAAGTAGAACTGATAGCACTATTGACATTTTTTAAATTTGTTGTTTAAACAGTCTCTTGTCATTGTCAACTTCTTTCTACAACTAATGCGAGTGTTGAAAATCTGGATTCACCGCTTCTATAAATAGCATATTTAAAGGGTAATCTATTCATTGAAATAGACGATAATAATTGAATTGATATTTTTATGTAATCAAATTTCCAGAAAATTTCAATAGACGAATTTGAATAGCAACGTTTTTAATTAATTGTTCGTTGATACGAGTATCAGACGAACCTCAAAGAATTGGCTTATCAAATGTTTATTCATTACTATCCATTTTCTACAAGATCATTCCGTAAATTCGGCTTTGTGGAGCCAAAAATATTCAAATCATCATCAAAAACCACAGAATCGCATTTTCAATATACAAAGTGAAGGGAGCAACGGCCAAGGCGGCGTACACTCTACGCTACGACAACAAAGTGTACAAGAAATTCTCTCCTCCTCTGAAAGTGCCATCAGTCGTGTGGTAGAGAAAAAAGTTCTTTAAATAAATTCGAGCCGAATACGTTTCCTTTCTATAAATAATAATAATAAAAAAAAGAATAATTTTGAGACCAACATAAAATTTTTGTTCCGTCTTTTGTTCTTCCCTATTCTGTGCTCATCTTTTATATAATATTTAATTTTTCTTAGTTCGTACCTATGTTTATTTCGCAAGATACAAAAAGCATGAATTACACTGTACGATATTATTTTTACTAAGTTATTATTCTGGCATCTAGCTAGATTATTTTAATACAAAACATAAAATACAAGAATAAAAAGTTTAAAGTTAAAATTCATGAAAGTCTTACCTCGTTTTCTTTTTTTATCCTTTCGTTTGCGCGGTTGTACGTCTCCCGACATTTTCACTATATTAACAATTTATGATGAAAAAATTGATTTTTTATTTGGGTATTCAAATTCTTTTCATTTCAATTGGAAAAATTATAAATAAACTTATTTCCGGGCAGGGGTGCAAGAATCCCGCCTGCTAAAACCGAACAACACTTTCTTCTGCTGGTTTTTGGTTTTGATTTTCGAAGAGTGCATTTTTTTGACAATTGTTTTTGTTGCTGGTGAAGTAGGTGACGTTTTAAACGTCAATTTAACAACAAGTTGAAATAGTACTAGAAGACTAGTCTTAGAGGTCTAATGGCACTTGGTTCCCGCTGCGTATTGTTTTGGTGTGTTATCCGGAAATCTCAAGAAAATAAAAAGATGAAAAAATAATATCACTACTTTATACATTTTTTGTTCATTTTAGTTCCTACAAAAATCTTTTCTAATCGCGGGTCGGTGAAAACGGAAACAAGATATATTTCGAGAAATCGCTATGTAAAAGTTAATTGAAAAAATTTCGCAGAATTTAAGGTGAAATTTTTTTTCCTGAAAAACAGTTGCGAAATCTAAAACAAAAACAATTCTGTGATTCATTTCCAAGTTATTTTTGTAATCCAAAACCGTTATTTCAAAAAAAAAAACATAGTGAAATGTGAAATTATCGAGTGAAAGTAGTGTCTAAGCCATTGACTTATTATACATGGACTGCCAGAGCCCAACTTCACGATGGTTCAATTTAAAACTATACGGAGCTAGCGCTGGTGCAAACTCGGAAAATAGTGTAACTTTTGGTTTTGGTATTTGATATATCAATTTTTGACATAATTAAGTTTGTAAAGGGTGTTGATCGGGACTAGTCCAACTACCAATTTAGCTTGCAGTAGGTCCAGTTTTTTTAATTTGAGAAACTATAGTTTGCATAGAACTATGGTAAGACTAAACTATACATGCCAAGAATTTTTTCACACATATATAGCTTGTTTAGTGCTTTTTTAGGTCAGATGAAAAAGTCTTATGGAAAACTTGTATATCTAAGTTGAAAATAGTTTTGTTAAAGCCTGTCCGAAATGTTTAACGTAAAGCCTTACAAAAATGCTCGCTATAAGGATTTCAGGTGAAAGTCAAATCAGTCATGTTCTATTAGGCTTGTTTATGAATAATATTAAAAGTTTTGTCTGTCAGAGAAATCAACCGCCTAAACTTTTACAAACTTCTTGAAGTACAAAGTGCTGATTTTTATTTTTGATACGAAAAAATAATAATAATGAATTCCTGGACAAAATATAAGAGATCAGGAACGTATCATAGAGATTTGAAAAAATATCGAGATGGTATTTTAAAGAGAGCATCTGATATTTCTAATGACTTAAAAAAAAACTTTCGAAGCAGTCAAAACATTATTGAAAATAATTTGCCGTCAATTAGTTCTCACGCGAGTCCTTCCAATGAAAACGATACAGAAGAAGGTAGGCTTTTTACTCGCAATGAAAAATTTTATTCTGTAATTTAAATTGTTTGCTTTTAGATCCTAGTATCCCTTCCACATCCGAAATTCAGGATATTAATAACAATCCATGCAACTTAATTGAAGCATCTAATGAATACATATGTGAGATGGAAAACAAAACTCAATTCCAATTTACTTTGCAAAAGTGGGCAATACACCATCACATAACCCACACAGCGCTGAAGGATCTTTTCATAATAATCAATTTTGAAGTTGACGATTTGTTGCCAGCAGATCCACGAACGCTCTTAAGGACCCCACAAAATGTCGTGTGCACAAAAATTGGAAAAGATGGACTATATTGGCATATTAAATTATAACATTGAATTCACTCTATAAGACTATATTACGATGTTCTATTTCAAGCTAATTTTATTTCTAGAACTCGTATAAAAAGGGTTTACGGGAGTCAAATAAACTATTCAGCGGAGCTATAGCATTTTTACACAAAGCATTCCTTGTTTAAGTTAATTGTTGTGCAACCTTATACAAATCTTCCTCAAAAGCTATTGAGCGACATAGTACTTGTGATGGGAAACCTAAGACAAATTAAATAGCTTCGATAATTTATGCCAAACTCATTTGTATAAGACTTGCTGTTGTTGCCTTACAAGCTAGATATTAACTTGTATTGACACTAAAAGAAAGTAAATTGTTAGTTGGGTAGTTTAGGTTTATTATTAAATAAAAACTTGAGGGCTATTTTCATACTTTATTTGCGGATTTAAGAGTCATAATATGCATTTATCATATACAGGAGAAGAGCATTGTTTAACACAAATCAAAATTTCAACTTTTCATTTCAATTTATTGCGAACGTTGTGTTCAAAACACGAAGAAAACTATTTCTAGTAAAAAATGGATGCGGTTCAACATTGACAGGTAAATTAATAAAGTTCATATTGCTCTACTTAAAATTATGTAGATAAAAGATGAAGACTTTTTTTTGTAAATAATAGCAAATTCACTTAATTAGATAAATATAATGACAAAAATGCGATTTAAAATGTATTCCATTTTAAAATATAAATATAAATTTACCAAGGACCGGTCAGGGAATCTTACACCGTTCTACCTTTTAATTAGGTTAGCTGTGGAAACCTTACAGCAACAATCGCCAAGCAATTCTGGCCCTAGAAGACAATATCCGCCATAAATCAGTTTTCATTGAACTAAATGCTTTGTTCTCGCGTGTTCACAAATTTCGCTGAACACCCTTTGTATTGTTGTTATTATTGTGTCTTGGATAACGTTAAAATGTAAAGTTCAATTGAAATAGATGGCTCTGTTTTTTAATAAGCAATAATAATAGATGTCTATAGTTTCTATGGCAAAAATCGTAGTTCATGCCAAGAGCCAATAGGTGGCCTCTGGAATTAATATTTATTTTTACCACTTTTGCACCAATAGCTCTAATGTCGGTAGAGAGAGGTGGAACCATATTCATTGAAGCGTTTGTATAGAAATTTCATACGACTAGCAGTGCCATTGACATACTAGATATGGACTGCTAGTAGCTGATTACAGAATGGTCCAACGGATTACCAAACGACACTAGCCCTCGTGCCGACACTGACGGAAAATTTGAATACTATGAAATGGAACCAGTGCTAAAGGGGCTAATGTGCAAATAGTCCAATTGCCAAATCTGAAAATTTCCCTTTTTAATTTTCCCTTTTTCATTTTTGTTTTCAACGTATAAATATATACTGCAACACAGTTTTCGTTGCATTTACTTGTATTATCTATTCACATATATTATTATTGTTTGTAAAAATACTTTTATTAAAGCAATTAGTTTCATGTGCTTAAGCTTTTACAAATAATTTTAATTTTTATACTAGAAATCAAGATATAAGCTAAGATCTTTTTGGCTAGAGCGAAAATATTTGCAAAAAAAATTAGTTATGCAAATAAATCCTAATTTTGATTTAAATTAACAGCTCACTTTAGAGAAAAACCAATCCTACAATTTGTATCAAATTTACAGAAAACTTTCTTTCTTAAACTAGAACTCTAACAGTCTGAGAGGAACGCATAAAACTCAAGGAAGATATATGTTGTTCGGTCGCGTTGAGGAATAAGGAAAACATAACGATGCAAAGTGACCTAAGCTAAGTCCATTTTTTTTATTTGAAATCGATTTTTCATTTTATAAAATTAAATCTAGAATCAATGATATATTTTTATTGATGTATATTTTTCAAAGTGTTGATTCTAAAAACAATTATGTTTGCCTTGATAAATATAAGCAATATTTTTATCCTTATGGGAATTTAATTTGAAAAAATTAAACTTTTAAATAATGTCACTTCGTTTTTCAACCGACGATTCGATTAGCCTGATCATTTCAGTTAGTGTAATATAGCTTAAGCCGTGTTTTATTGGTTAGTGAATATACTACATCGCAAAATTTAACATGGAAAACAACAACAAACGATTAGTGAATAAAAATAAGCTAGTAATTGAAATGGATAATTTAGTGAAGATGGAGTTTCTGATGTTGAAATGTAGGAGGTGTTTAGGTGGTGTCCGAAAAAATATATGTGGCATACTAGAGGGTGTGTTCGTTGGTATTTATTTTGTTATACTTTGCCTTTCCAAAGTGTGATCACTCCGAAATTTATAGAACAAATATTTTTTCAAATGCAAAACTATAATTCATACCATAATTCCGGCTTTACACTACTTCCACTAATTTTGTCATAAAATATTGAATATTGAAATATTGAATTCGATTGATATGTTTTATCAGTTCACTGGCATTTGTTCAAAAATGTCGTATAACTGCGGCATTATGCTGAATTTATATAACAACTGAAAAAATTAAAGCTAAATTCTCAGAACACCTATTTTATTTATTTTTTATTTTATTTTTTTAGTATCGTTATAACTTCATATGACTCTTTAACATTAAAAAACGTCAAAATAGGTCTGTTTACTTAGTTCTTTGCACGAACTACTATTGTTTTAAGGTTGCTCAGAATCAATTTATTAAAAGAAATTGCCTTAGGCTAGGCTGTTTTGCAACTGTTTGGTTTAAGAAACTAAAAAGTTTGTGTTTTGACACAAACTAAACGATTGCCTAAAATGATTTCGCTATTTTGTGTAACATATAATTATATGCACCTGCGCGGACATTCAACCAAATAGTTCATCTATTTTCTATAAGTATAAAAACAGTGTTGTGCAACTAAAAATTGAATGTGCGCTTCCAGCCTTAAGACGATATTAGTTAAAAAATTTTCAAAGTTAGAAAACTACTTTAAAGTTAGGAAATATATAAGAAGTATAGTACTACTACCTTAATAAGAGGCTGTTCAAAATTTTGCGCCAATGTTATTTTATTGAGTACTATGTTTTTTTTCTCCAATACTCAGTATATATATGCGATATATTTTCGCACTTTTGTAAGTTTTAAATCAAATTTAAGGCTATGCGCGCACATTCAATTTTTAGTTTCGCAACTGTTTGGTTCCTAAAATGAAACATATGGGCTTATATGGGACACCGCACACTTAGAGCAACTCGATTCTCGAAACTAAAAAGTTTGTGTTTTGACACAAACTAAACGATTGCCTTCGCAACAGTTGAGCTGTTTTCTATAAGCGCAAGAGAGAAAAGAGTGTGAGCGTGAGTAAAGAGTTGCCAGTGCGCGGTTCTCTTTCAACTGGTGATTAAACTATTTGATTTCGATCACAGTTGCCAGTGCGCGACTAGCCTAACAGTGAGTAGAACTCTAAATCAACTCGATTTGCATTTTCATGAATATTTCAACTCAATCTGCATTTTCATGAATATTTCAACTCCAGCTTAAAAACGAGATACAGATCTTTCGAACACATCCGAGTCCGAGTAAGTTAATTCTTAATTCCACAAGTAGGAGGAACAAGGAAGAGTGAGTTAAAGAGTGAATAAAGCGTTTTTTTGGTACTTGTATTACTGCGCTAGATATAGATTACCAATAAAACGCGCCTTTAGTCAATTTTTCATGTTTGCATGTTGCATTTTTTCGTTGATGGACGACATTTTCTCAAAAAAGAATGCACACAATAAAATCATTAAGTAAACCAAAATGATTCATAAAATATTTTAAAGGGGATTTTTTTTTCGAGATCCCTTAGCACTATTCTCAGCCGATTATCTCTCTCATTGACGTATTATATCTAGTATGTCAATGGAAATTTCTATACAAACGTTTCAATGAAATGGTTCCACCTCTCCCTACCGACATTAGAGCTCTTGGTGCAAAAGTGGTTAAAATAAATATTAATTCCAGAGGCCATCTCTTGGCTCCTGGCCTGAACTACAATTTTTGCCATAGAAACTATAGCCATCTATCTCAATTTGAACTTTACATTTTAACGTTATCCAAGACAAAATAATTAGGCCTATTCTGCCACATCTGTTATTCTGCTATAGATTTTCTGTTATGAATCATAAAAGATTTCCATCTTAAAAGAACTTTTATAATTGGTATTCAGGGGCTCGAACTTTTATAAAAGTCTGTTATGCAACTTCGAAAACGAAATCTGTTATGAAACTGAACTAAATCTGCTATCATAATCAGCTGTGATTAAATAAAATAATTCATCTGACAAAATTAAAATGGATGACGAACAAAAAAGTAATCTCTTCTCTTACACAAATGAAAATGGCATTTTTGTCATTATATTTATCTAACTATAAGTAAATTTGCTATTATTTCAAAAAAATCTCCTATCTACATAAATGTAAGTAGAACAATATGAACTTTTTAATTTATCTTTTCATGTTGAATCGCATCCATTTTTTACTAGATAGTTTTCATCATGCATGATTTGAACACAATGTTCACAATAAATTGAAATGAAAAGTTGAAAGTTTTATTTGTGTTAAACAATAAGGTGTTTACAAATTGATATAAGTCTATGATAAATGCTATTATGACTCTTAAATCGGTAAACAAAGCACGAAAATAGCCCTCAAGTTTTTATTTAATAATAAACTTAAACAATTCCCGCTCAACACCCTTTACAAACTCAATTATGTCAAAAATTGATACATCAAATACCAAAACCAAAAGTTACACTATGTTTTCCGAGTTTGCACCAAGAGCGCTAGTTCCGTATAGTTTTAGGTTGAACCATCGTGAAGTTGGGCTCTGGCAGTCCATGTATAATAAGTCAATGATCTCTCTAACCATAGAGGGCACCGTTTCTTCAAGGCAATGTCAATAGATGTCCTTAGTTTCTATGAGTAAACATTTCTGTAGGCACTAGTAGAACAAAATATGGCGTTAAATGTGTTGTTTATTTTTGCCACTAGTTTCGGCACGAGGGCTAGTTTCGATTGTATCCGTTGTACCATTTTGGTTGCAAATTTTGTATGGTAATTATACACAACTAGCAGTCCATATATAATAAGTCAATTAGTACAAGTAATGAAATTCCAGAACCAGAGCGATCAGCTGATACATCTGTCAATTCACAAATAAATAATACTGGAAGGACTACTAGAAAAAAAGTATTGCCAAGCAGGTATAAAGATTACGAATTATATAATTTTGTTCTTTCTCAATAATTAAAAAAAAAATGTATTTGAATAAAGGTATTTTAAATTAAAGTAAAAGAATTTTTAAAACTTATTAATTTAAATATTTAACAAGCTCAAGTCATTTGAAAATATTTCAATAAGAAGTTATAAATAAGTTATTTAAAACATTGAACATGTTTTTACTTTGAATCAAATTAAACACTCAACCAAATATTTATAAAAATATGAAATTTTATTTTTGTTTTTAATGTATACGTTATAAATAATTAAAGTACAAATTTCTAAATATGAATTACTAATTAATAAATTAACAATTATTATTATCTTGAATATGTTAACTATAAAAAATTATGAACTAATATCACAGACTCATTGGGCCTTACCAATAAACAAACTTAGAGACGACTTTAATATTTGCGCAAAATTAACATTATTTAATGGACTCTATATAACTGACCATACATGTTACATTTCATTTTTTAAGTTCCGTACAATAAATGGTTCATAACTTAGAGCCCACTTCAATATTAACAGCCGTATCTATAAGATTTTCTTAAACTGCATCTTAGAGGTTATTTAGTTAAGCATACTTAAATATTTAATTTGGCTTTAAATGACGAAACTTCAATTCGTATCTATAATCGATTTTTCATTGGTACTTAACTAAACAATGGTTATGTCACGTAAAGTAAAAGAATGTGAAAATCTAGTACAGAAAAAAAACAAATGCTGCTTCATTTTATACAACACAGCTGTTTTGTGACACCTTCTTTCAGTAAATAATTGGAAGACACATTTTTTTTATTTGTGAAATAAAAAAAAAATGGCTATCGAACACACACCCACACCCGCCGCCACAAATAAAAGAAAAAGATCTGAAAATTGGGATGCCTCCTACAAGGAAACTTTTTTATTTTAGAATTTGCAATAATACACTACCAAACAGAATTATTTTATGCACAGAATGGGCGTTTTCCTAAATGCAGTGTTGCAGCGCATCATGAATTTTGATACTTTTTTTTATTCACTTGCTTCAATAAAATAAAGTTATTAAATACGAATTCTAAATTTTAGAGTTTTTTTTTTTAATGAATTGTAGATAAAAGTAAATTTCAGAGTGAAGAGAAACGTTGCAAGGGCATCAAAATCCACGATGCCCTGCAACACTGCATTTAGGAAAACGCCTATTCTCTTCCAACAACGAGGAAGAAAGTGTCGATACAAACACTTCAAAGGCTAAGAGGGAAGCGTGGACGAAATTTCTTTGCGCGTACACATACTTTAATCAATACAAATTTTATGTTTTTTAAATCGTTGTACTTTATAGTTCTAATATAATATCACAACAAACAATACCTACAAACTCACAATTTGAAACTTCAAAATTTCAAAGATGACAATCGATATGTCAAAATACATTTTAAAATGCCTTTAAGTGACCCTTAAACGCGGTTGATGGCGTTTAAGTTAAGAGGCCTTTAAGTAACGTTACTTAAATGTGAAAATTGATTATAGATACCGATTTCATACTTAAGAGCTGCTTAGAGGTATTTTAAAGTTAAGTAATCTTTAAGATTTGTTTATAGATTCGCCTGTAAGTTCATAACATATGTGGATAACTATATAGAGTTCATTACATATTGGTTCATTTCACTCAAATATTAAAGTCGTCTCTAAATTTGATTATTGATAAGGCCCATTGTTTACTTTATTTATGATAAATTAAACAATGACAGCCATATTTATAAACTCATTATAGTGAGTACATAAGGCTATGCAACCCTTATAATGCCTCTAAACGCAAAATTGTTATTTATAAAACTTATGTGACGTTGAATAGGGGCATTATAAGCTAAACGCGTTTGGAGGTTGAATAGTGCCTACATAAGGACATTTTAGTATTGAACTGTCACATTCACTTTGACATCACATTGAATTATAAAGATTATCAACAAAAAAATGTCTTTGACTTAATATTGAAACTAAAACTTTGTGTTAATTTTATTTATTGAAACAAAAATGTTATACTAATATATTAATAACAAATTGAATTGAAAATTCTTTAGAATTAAATAGATAAATATACTTGTTGGTGATGTCTCTCCACGCATCCTTCTTCATCCGGTGTGTTAGTGTTGTAATTATTATCTTGCATTATTGAATTGTAGCCTCAAGAACTTGTCTGAGGAGTATTCCAGCTATAATGAAACGAATAACAATTTGATTTCCAGTATTGTGCTAGAGATAATAACATACTTTATCTGATGAATCAAAGTTAATTGTTGTAATTCTTTTAGCTTTTGGTAGCTTCCTTTCTGTTTATTAAATTCGATAGACAGACAAGATGTTTTTTTTTTGTTTTTTGATAAACAGCTGAGTGTTATGAAGGCTAAATGTAATAGATTCTTACTTTTTGGTACTTTATTTGACACAAGCTCATTATAACTATGCAGGGTAGGCAAATGTTTTATAAATATGAATTTGCATAGTGGATGAATAAGTCCTTATGCATTGCATAACTATTCACGCGTTTAGGGAATTCTAATAAATACGGCTGTGAGTCTTTATTTTGATAAATTAAACAATGAGTCTATGATATTAGTTCATAACTTTTGGTTTGTTTTGGTTTTTTAATTTATTTATTTGTTTATTTAAAAAAAAATATAAAAGTGCAATATAAATGTTTAAAAAATTCAATCAAAACTATAAATTTAACTGACAATTATAGTCCAATAAAAATACCCTTTGGAAAAGTTGGAAAATACCTAACGAAACGTCGGGAATAATTTAAAAAACGGATCTCTCCGCACTCTTTAATGTATCTACTTAGTTAAGTGAAGTTTTCTGAAGGACAACAAATAGAAAATGAAACATGCTCGAGAACTGAAGAAAACCGGAAAGAAGAAAAATGATAACTCTGCAATTTTATGAATCTCAGTAATTTCTTCAACACCCGCCACCACATACGTCCTCGCTAAACGGGCTAAAAAATGGCAAGGTGATGTTGCCTTGTTTAAAAGCAGTCAAATAGGGTTTTCAGTGGCCTCTTGCGAGGAAGTGACAAATCCTCCAAGAGTATCTCTTATTTCTGGTAAGCACACAGAAACGTTTTTGAGCTGTTGCGCCAAAAAATGTATGAGTTTATAAGATAAGTTTATTCTGTGGTGGGAACATACATAATAATCATAGCACGAACACACACCCTTATGAAATATTTCCAAATCGAACAAACCTAAGCTAGGCATCTTCGAAACAACAACAATAAAGGCCCTTTCATTTTGTTTCGATTATTGGTTGTCGAGTCGAACCTCGAACGAAGAAGTCATACCAACCAAACCATTCATTCCACCCTGAGAAAAGAAACAAATTCCTCGTTAATTTTATTTAGACATCACTCGCCAAAAAATTAATCTTTTTAATTTTATTCAATTGTGAAAGTTAAGTTATTATAAAACTAAGTTCGTAATTACGTCTTGTTGTGAAACAGAACACCAAAAGAGCATAATTTTTTAGTGAAAAACCCAAATTTTATTATCGACATTCGAAGTTGGAAAAAAAACTACAAGGAAATAGAAAAAATTGACATCGCTGTCATTTTTCTAACATCAAACCAACAACCAGCCAGAAGCAGAAACAGAAATCATCGTAATCATGAGCAGCAGCAGCAGCTGTGTAGACATTTTGTGGAGTTTTTCTCGCGAGTGAATAACGAATTACGATTTTCCGGATTTTCTTTTCTTTGTAAGGCGAAATTTTCTTGCCCGAAAACTGAGTGGTGTTCAGCGATTGATTTTCCATTTTCATCTACGGAGGAAATAGTTTTCCGAAAAAAAACAGAAACATTTCTGTGGACATTTTGTATTTCTTTTTTGCTGTTGCTGCTTCTGAATAATAATTATGGCTGAATCTCCAGTGTTAGATTTTCGCAACGATTTTAGTCCAACGATTCCAGAAATAACAATCAATATCCAGTGTCCATCTACACCAGGACCTCAACTGAATATTAAATCCCCAGACTTAAGCACTGCAAGTAGCGCTGAGGAGACGGAGACTCCTCGAGGTGATGGATCCAATTCTCCACCACCGAATTGTGCAATTTGCCTGGGGAAGTGCAAGAACAAGTGCTTCACGGATTCATGCATGCACCAATTCTGTTTCAAGTGTCTACTGGAATGGAGCAAGGCATGATCAATGATGAGTCATAGGTGGAAATAGTGATATCTCACGTCTTTCATTATTATTGCAGGTGAAACCGGAGTGTCCTTTGTGCAAACAGACGTTTAAAGCTATCATACACAATGTGAAATCTCTTGGGGAATTCGAGGAGTATCTGGTGCAGCAGCCAGTGCCGGTGTCGCCGAACCCAGATACATTTCCTCCATTCACAATACCAGCACACCTCTATCCCAGACTGCCGTCATTATATAACCGACCTGTTCAAATCTATATGGATGACTTGGCCATGTAAGGATTGATAATCCATCCACAGATTTTTGGCATTCCTATTTTTCATACTTATTTGCAAACTTTTTGTTTTTGTTAAGGAATACATTGGATCTTACGGGAACTTCATCTTCTACATCAAATAATGCCACCGCAAGTGTGATTCGTAGTAGTTCGACTTATTATCGAAGATTACTGCCGCCTCCGGCTCAGTTGTTAGACATGTATAGTCAGGAAACTATTCAAGGCGAGACGGGCAGTGGCAGTTTGAGTCAACTGTGGCGTAGATATGTCTATGATAGAAAACTGTTTGCGCTGCCACTGGCAGATATAACTGGAAGATTTCGAGAGAGTAGCGCTCGTTTTTATAGGTAAGTGACTTACTCATAGAAAAAATCAAATGTAGAACATTTGCTGCATGAACACAACAGATATAACTATTTATTTAGCTGTGGCTAAATACATACAATCTCGTTAGGTGAATAGGTACAAATTCACCTAACGTGATTGTATATATTTTAAATTTGACTCACAATAACGCCGCGCTTCTATAATCTTCAATCAGTTGAATTCACAATGGGGTCTCGTAAAGTTGAAGAAATAGGAATATTTATCTATTCAAAGAAGCAACTTCTAGGTTAGACGGAATTAAGTTCATTCTTGAAAGTAGTGGGGGTGTTACATCATCAAATAATAAAAAATATTTGCACAAAATTTTAACTTTTTGCATACCTGAAGAAAAAATCTCGATTATAAACTTACTGCAACACAAAAAGACTTATTTTCTAATGAATTTAATTGAACAAATTCAATGTTTTCGATTGCTATGGAATGTAAAAACTTGTCTTCCTTTATTTACATACGCTCTATCAAATGACCAAGACTATAACTTGCCAAGATTGTATGTAAAGCAATGTTGTGATCATTATAACTTAAAAAAAAAACAATCTAAACTTAAAATTTTCGGAGGTTTTTTGAAAACATAGTTATTCACGATTATATTTGAAATAATGTAGCTATGTAGAAACGGTTTTCCAATTTGGACTGGATAGGTTTGAACTTTAATTTTGAATAAACCTTTAAACGAATGACCAAACTTTCAATATCAAAACATTCAGTAAAAACAACCTTTGCCAGGTGAAGTTCAGAAACGAAGAACGTTTATAAATAATTAAATATTATAATCATAATTCAGAATGGGTGTGAAAACTTGCAGAGCTTTAATGCTAATTTTTGGCCGTAATTCATGTAAGTTCATTTTTGTCTAAATGAATTCGTCAACAAACAGAATATGCGTAATTGGTCAGGTGGAAACATTTATGAGCTACAATATTCATAACTTATCTACAAAAAATAACTGGTATTGATTTCATGTTGGTCGTGTCTTTTGATCGTTGATGACAATGATCGTCACGGAGCAGTCAATGGAGGTCTCTCAGGAAAAAATCACAACGTTATTTCTTTGGTTTATTGCATAGACAAGATATTAATGATATGTGATTTCACAAGCCACATAACGGACTTATTGAAAACTCAATTCAATAAACGTCCTTCTTGTAAAACCCGATTTTTTGACATATTATTATGTATAAAATAATGGAGCTTAAGTCAATGTCATTAGACCTTCCAACGTATTTAAAAAAAATGCTCTGTATATCGTTGACTAGACCTTGTGGACACATTGGATCCTCTCTACAATCACGGTCCACAATTTATTTTCAGATAATGTCCACTCTCTTGAAAACTTCCATTAGCACGGTTGTTCGAAATTTTCTTCTTCATCTAAAACCTGCCATGGTCCTTACCTCTTTAATTTATTATGACTATGACACATTTTTTCTAGATTCCACAAGCCGTATGATGCAAAGTATACTACACATTTTACCAGTTATAGCTTGCCTCTTGCAGCGCTACTTCATTTGCAAAAACATATCAATATTGTTAACTAACACCAGAACACATTGGGTATTTCTATCAATATATGTATGTATATGATATATAAGCTGTAAAAGACATACAAACAAAGTTATGGAAAGCAAACCTCTGATAAGGGATAATTTTAATAAATTACATAATCAAGTTCAATAATCACACCTGAGCCACAAAATTTTCAATTTTTGGATGCCTTATTTGAGAAACTGATCCCTATATAAAGAATTAATGACAATCTTAATCCCTTATAAGACCAATAATAACCTTCACTTCTCCGCAATATATGCATCAAATTTCAAAACTAAAACAAGTATACATATACATATGTACATATATATATATTTAAAAAATCTTTTGCGAAGAAAATGTCATTCCCTTCAATCTGAAGGATTTATCTTTATTAATCTCGCCTTAACACATAGCAGTTACACATGTCAATTGACATTTACATTTATCATTTCTAAATAATTTTTCATTATGTGATCATAAATTATGTAAAATTAAACACTGGTGGAACATATAATAAGTATAGTACACACGTTTCTATTTTTTCCTTTAGTTAAATTATTTCTATCTATCTATCTACAGTGGTGGAAAAAATAATAGAAACAAGCTTCTTTTATGCCGTTTTTTAAAAACAAAAAGTTTATTGGGAAGAAATTGGAAATTAAAAATACATACAATAAGTCTCTATAAAGTTTAAAATATACACAATATTAAATTTAGTAATAAAAAGAAAAGTAGTAATGAGAAAAATTAAAATTAATATTAACAGCCATTTTACCCTGGAAAAAATAATAGAAACAATATTATAATTGTGTTTTTCTTTTTGGTAAAGAGTAACTTAACAGTTAAATTGGTTCATATTCGTTTAGTACTTGGTCGTTGCACCTTTATTTTTAATGACGGCTTAACATCTCCGCCCCATGGAATGAACCAACTTAGCGCATGTCTCGGAAGGTATGGAATACCATACATTTTGTATTATAGACCACAGATCTTCCTTATTCTTGGCTCTGAAGTCTCCAATTTTCCTCTTAAGTATGCCCCACAGGTGTTCTATGGGATTAAGATCCGGGGACTGCGATGGCCACTCCATAACATTTATTTAATTTTTTTAAAGTATTCCTTAACCAATTTTGAGGAGTGCTTGGGGTCGTTATCTTGCATGAATTTCCATTTAATTGGCATGTTCTCTTCGGCAAATGGCAGCATAACTTCATTTATTATTCGTACGTAGTCAGTAGCACACATTTTGTCTTTTATCCAAAAAATTGGACCAACCCCAGATGTTGAGAAGCACCCCCAAAATCATGATATTTCCTCCACCATGTTTAACAGTCTTTTTTGTGTACCTTGGATCGAATTCTGCGTTCTTAGGTCGTCTGAAATACATTTTGCCATCGGAATCCGATAAATTTATATTTGTTTCATCCGGCCATAAAACGTTGTTCCAATTTGCTCGTTGGGCGTGTTTATTTGCAAAATTCATCCTCTGGAGAATATTTTTCATGCTCAAGAATGGTACTTTTCTGGGACCCCTTCCAGGAAGCCTTGCTTCTATTAGTCGGTTTCTTATTGTACGACTTGAAACAGGCGCATTTAGTTCAATTTTCAAGTCTTTGGAAGAAGAAAAAGCCTTTTTTTACACAGTCGTACCAATATCTTATCAAACCGCGTTGAGGTCTTTGGTTTTTTGCCTCTTGTTTCTGGCTTTGGACTTGAATGGAGAACTGTAAATATCTTCTTTTTTGAACAATTTAATGCTTGTGCTATTTCTTCCATAGTTTTCCCATTTTTTTCTGAAGTTTTTTATTAAATTGCGCTCAGTAATAGTACAGTGTACTCCACGACCCATTTATATAAAATTTTAAAATAACTGTTATATTTTTTTTTTTATTAAAACGACTGAAACACGTGCAAAACTAATAAACAAACTATAAAACGTCTATTTCAATAAAAATTAAAAACGAAATTTAAGTCAAATTGAAAGTCAAAGTACCTTGTTTCTATTATTTTTTCCAGGCAAGATTATTACTTAGCTCTTTTTTTTACCGTTAAGTCCAAACAAAGAGCTAATGACAACAAACGGCTGCACCATTTCAAAGTCATGTTAGGTGTTATTAATATATAAAAAATTAGAACCAAGGAAGACGTAATTGTATGTAGTTATTAATGGTTGATCATTATGTAAAGCTTTGTTTCTATTATTTTTTCCAACACTGTATATATTAATGTACAGTGTTGGACAAAACTAAAGCACGAACAAATATTACATTGGAAACATACGAATAAAAAGTGAAAACACTTGTGATACTTTTATAATTTTTATTTTTTCTTAATCACAACATATTATTCTATATTTTATAGCTTTTAATTTGATTTTAAATCTTAACATATTTCAAAAAATTATAATAGTTAAAAACTCATTAAAAAGTAGCTGGACAAAACTAAAGCACATATTTCATATACAAAATAAATTAAAAAAAAGTTTTAATGTTAATATTTGGTGGCGTAAACATTATTTTTGATGATTGCATCACATCGACGAGGCATTAAGGCAATGAGATTGTCAATTATTTGTATGGGGATGTTTTCCCAGGCAGTTTGTTCTTTTTTTCTAGTAGCGCATCAAAATTGTTACATTTTGTTCGATCAACCCTCTGATCTACAATTTCCCATAGATTCTCTATGGGGTTGAGACCAGGGGATTGCGGTGGCCACTTCATAATCGTAATATTACCTTCCATGAGCCAATCCTTGACGCATTTAGCGGTATGTTCCGGATCGTTGTCATGTTGGAAGATCCATCGCAACGGCATATTCTCCTCCGCATAAGGAAACATGACATTTTGAAGGTTTTCATGGTACATGAAACGTACATTATACCACTTATCTTATGAAGTGGCCCGATCCCTTGACTGGAAAAACATCCCCAGACAATAATGTTCCCCCCACAGTACTTTGCAGTTGCCTTGGTGAATCGATTTAGGCGTTCACGTTTCGGGCCTTTTCCTTTCCTTTTAAATTAAATTTCGATTCATCCGAGAATAGAACCGTCTTCCATTTTTCCCTAGTCCAGCTAAGGTGCGTTTTGGAAAATCTTAGTCTTGCATGTTTATTTTAAAATGAAATAAATGGCTTTTTTACAACACGACGAGCTTTCCAGCCGCTATCAACCGGTCTTTGCTGGATCGTTCTGCAAGAGATAAGTCTAGTTCTTGTTTTGTTTTCAGAGGTAATATGAGGGTCCTTTTTGATTAACCTCATTATTTTTTTATCGCAATGCGACGTGTTTTTCGAGGTCTACCACAATTGTGCACTGTTTGAACACTACCCCGAGAACGAAATTGTGCTATTACCCGAGAAATAACTGTATGGCTTATACCATATTTATTGCCAATAAATGTAATTGATTCACCACTTTGAAAGTCGGAAACTATTTTTTTTTAATTTATTGGAATATTTATTCCGCGCAATTTTAACAATTTTTTATTTAAATTTTAAATTGTTCTTTAGCTTTGACCGTTAATCAAAGATCTGCGATTAACTTTTTTTATTTTGCCTAGAACATGCTTGTCAAAATAACAAGTGAAGGTAGTAGCATTTAAGAAGAGAAGTAAGCGGTAAAATTCGATAACTGTAAACAGAAATAGGTACATGTGCTTTAGTTTTGTCCATCTACTTTTTAATGAGTTTTTAACTATTTTTATTTTTTAGAAATATGTTAAGATTTAAAATAAAATTAAAAGCTGTAAAATATAGAATAATATGTTGTGATTAAGAAAAAAAAAATTATAAAAGTATCACGAGTGCTCAAATGTCTATACAAATATGCTTCTTGATAAGAACAATCATTGTATTTTTGTAAATGACAGCAAAGAGGCGATAATGCGTGCAATATTTTATAGCCGCAGTTGAAAGCTTTGCTAACACTGAGGCTTCATGGGTAAGAGCTGCAGAACTAGTTAGTCATTTACTTATTCTTCTTATACTTCACGTTGGTTGTATCTATAATTATTAACCACTTGAACTAATAGAAAGAAATATGTACGTACAAAAATATTGTAACTTTTGACAATTTCACTTGGTATTTGTTTTGTTATAAGTGTATACATGGGCTATACATATTTTGCTTGACTAATCCAGGATCAATAACAAAGACCACGCTGTCAATTAGAATCGAGTTTTCAGCAATGCTGGTCGATAAAAGCCGTTGTTTTTCTTTCGCTTTCCAAAATTCTCTGTTGCATATTTGATGGCAACGTTGAATACAATGCAATGAATTTTAACTCAAGGCTTTAGGCCCAAGATTGTCTTAATTTGAACGTTTCTTTATTCTCCTTCTGATGAAACTCTCCAGCAAAGAACGCTGTCGAATGGCTGTGATGGGGTTTTGCACTTCATTCATCGTCATGTTAGAGTTCTTGCCAGCTTGCAATCCAAATGTGACTTTCTACTGGGGCCCAACTATGTACTAATGTTTAAAATATCAAAATTGGAACTTTGTAATTCTATAGCGAGTTCTAATAATCGAAAATTCAACAATTTTAGTACTTATTTTTTGCCATATTCAGAAATTTTATACCACCTAATTCAAATCAATGTCAAACTCCTTCGAATTCATGAATTTTCATTCGATATCGAATGTGGGTTCAAGCAGTGAGATTAAAGAAGGAAATGTTGTTTCCAAATGTAAGCAATTGTTAATATTTTATTCAATATTTTATAAAACTCTTAGTTTATATTTTTGCACACGAAATCATCTAATAACTTTAAAACGAATGTGTCTCATTTCGATATTCTTGTCCAAAATGTGAGTTATGAAGCAACCCAGATTTCAACACAGTACCAATTTAAATTAGAATCGGAAACAACTTTCGAATATAATCAAAAGTAGAATCGGGTTACATAGTTGGGCCCCTGGGCGTACTTTTTTCTTTGTTTTTTTTTTTTATAGTTGAAAAACGTTTTTTGTAGTACCTCTTAGCATAATGGTCATTGCCTGGGACTGCCAAGCCGAAGGTGTAGATTTTCTCCCCAGCTACTGCCACCTAGAAAGAAACATGAAAGTATTGACTCTTTTTAGGAAGTGACAAATCTTTCAAGATTATCTCTTGCCATGGAAGGTTTTTCTTTTCTTAGCCATCTGGAATCGGCAGAAAATTGTAGGTCCATTCTTGGCCAAAACATACAATCAGGAAAAGTTTAAAGTTGTAAGTCAATAGGTTTAAGTTCTCTACGAGCCGTTGGCGTTTCGAAAATAAAAAAATTGGACATTATTAAACTTCTTGCCAACTTTGAATTGGTCTGGCTATACAAATTATTATTTATTTTTCAAAAGCAATTGTTTCCTTGCTTGTCAGAGTTTTATTGTGTTAGATTTACTTTACAAGATTAGTATATTTTTGTATGTGTCTACTGAATAAAGACCATTAACAAGACAATTAACCTAAAAGAAAAATGGAGAACATAACATAATCTCTTCTTAATTGATCTGACTAAAATGAAAGCCAGTTGTAAACTCTTCAAAATTAAAAGCTATATTTTTATGTAAAAATTATTGCGAAGTGACAAAAAAATATACTAAAAACGTGATTAAAGCAACTAAAAACGTGATTAAAGCAGAAAGCATACTTGTCTCGTGTAGTGTGTTGTGGAGTGGTATATGTCATATGTGTAGAACCATATACAGTGTCGGACAAAACTAAAGCACGAAAAAATATCACATTGGAAACATACGAATAAAAAGTGAAAACACTCGTGATACTTTTATATTTTTTATTTTTTCTTATTCACAACATATTATTCTATATTTTACAGCTTTTAATTTGATTTTAAATCTTAACATATTTCTAAAAAATAAAAATTGTTCAAAACTCATTAAAAAGTAGCGCGACAAAACTAAAGCACATGTACCATATTTCTGTTTACAGTTATCGAATTTTACCGCTTACTTCTTAAATGCTACTACCTTCACTTGTTATTTTGTCAAGCATGTTCTAGGCAAAACAAAAAAAATTAATCGCGGATCTTTGCACCATGCTAACGGTCAAAGCTAATGAAGAATTTAAAATTTAAATGAAAATTGTTTAAATGGCGCGGAATAAATATTCCAATAAATTAAAATAAAAAATAGTGCCCGACTTTCAAAGCGGTGAATCAATTACATTTATTGGCAATAAATATGGTACAAGCCATACGGTTATTTCTCGGATAATAGCTCGATTTCGTGCTCGGGGTAGTGTTCAAACAGTGCACAATGGTGGTAGACCTCGAAATACCACGTCGCATTGCGATAAAAGAATAATGAGGTTAATCAAAAAGGACCCTTATATTACCCTAAAAAAATAAAAAAATAACTAGACTTATAAATCTCTTGTAGAACGATCTGGCGAAGAGCGGTTGATAGTGGCTGGAAAGCTCGTCGTGCTGTAAAAAGGGCCATTTATTTCCCTTAATAATAAACGTGCAAAACTAAACGCACCTTAGCTGGCCTAGGGAAAAATGGAAGACGGTTCTATTCTCTGATGAATGGAAATTTAATTTAAAAGGATCGGACAGATTTCGTACGGTACGAAGCCCGAAAGGTGAACGCCTCAATCCTCGATTTACCAAGGCAACTGTGAAGCACTGTGGGGGGGAACATTACTGTCTGGGGATGTTTTTCCAGTCAAGGGATCGGGCCACTTCATAAGATAAGTGGTATAATGGATCGTTTCATGTACCAGGAAAGCCTTCAAAACGTCATGCTTCCGTATGCGGAGGAGAATATGCCGTTGCGATGGATCTTCCAAAAGACAACGGTCCGAAACATACCGCTAAATTAATGAAAGATTGGCTTAATGAAGGTAATATCATGGTTATAAAGTGGCCAGCGCAATCCCCTGATCTCAACCCAACGGAGAATCTATGGGAAATGGTAGATAAGAGGATTGATCGAACGAAATGTAACAATTTTGACTCGCTACTTGACAACAAGTACAAACTGTCTGGGAAAGCATCCCCATACAAATAATTGACAATCTCATTGCATCCATGCCTCGTCGATGTGATGCAATTATCAAAAATAATGTTTACGACACCAAATAGTAACATTAAAACTTTTTTTTAATTTATTTTGTATATGAAATCAAAAATGCGCTTTAGTTTTGTCGCGCTACTTTTTAATGAGTTTTGAACAATTTTTATTTTTTAGAAATATGTTAAGATTTAAAATCAAACTAAAAGCTGTAAAATATAGAATAATATGTTGTGATTAAAAAAAAATAAAAAATATAAAAGTATCACGAGTGTATTCACTTTTTATTCGTATGTTTCCAATGTGATATTTTTTCGTGCTTTAGTTTTGTCCGACACTGTATGTGAGTTGTGGTATGCTGTATCGAAAACCTGCGTGTTACTTCTGCGCCAACCCACGCTTAGTCGCTAAGGTTTTTTTCTATGTATGGAACTGAGAAGATAGTGTTCTCGAAAATTGAAAAAACTTTTTTCAATAAGAAGGGTTACAAACAGCAATATTGATTAATATGCACAGTTGATAAAACAGAACCCCACTCCACACAACAAAAGATAAGTGTGTTGCCTGTTTAAGTTTTAAATTAATTCGGTTCTTGATATTCTAAATTCAAAAGTTGATAACAAATATTACAAGAAATTTAAACAAAATCATTGATGTCTAATTATTTCCAAAATGGCATTTCAAACTCGGTCACTTATGTAAAAATAGAATAACAAAACACTATATTTTATTAATTATAAAAATTCAATCTGTTAAACGACAAAGTTTAAATAATTCATATTTGTTACTGCGTGAAGTCGACAATAGAATGGAGGGGGTGGCTATAATTGTCAGCCGAGTCTGAACAGACAAGAGGTACTCTTGAAGGATTTATCACTTCCACCCAAGAGGCGGTATCCCTCCAAAAAATGTTTATTTTTGTTCTTTGGTGGTGTCCGCTGCGAATCAATCGCAGACCTTGGTAAAATGATGAGTTCAATCGAAGTATTTCCATTCTTTTTTAGTCAGTGTAATTCTGGAAATTAATAAAATTCCTACTTCTCGCTGTCTTTTTCAGGGAAGTTCATAAAAGCATGATCAATTTATATTAAGTTGATTCTATTAAATATTTCTCATTATATCATCTTTATTAGTTAGTACATTTACATACATACAACTAAGCCATAAACTAGTACATAGACGGCAACGTAACTTCCTTTTTCCAAATGCAATAAAACCCATTTGTTTATAAATCCACAAAACAAAATTGCCTGCGTTGATCGATATTTTGAAAAAGACTTAGCTACATTGAGTCAGTGCATTTTTATCGTAGAGTAGTTTTTTTTGTTTAGTTTTGTAGGAAAAATATTCTCAGAATCACACAACAACCCTTTCCACTAAAAAGTTATCAAAATAAATGTTTATCTTACCCCTGTTCAACTGAAAATAAGCAAGTTCCTTCATTGAGAGCAGTAAATTTACCGTGCATGTGTTTATTAAGATTTTCTGTACGCCAGGATCACCAATTTGCTAAATTTCGGCGAATATTCTTTTAGATCGGAAATAAAAAATAAACAATAGCCAAATATGGAACATACAATTCGCAAAGCAGTGCTCACTTTTCTTTTCACGACAAATGAACGGATACATACTTTGAATCCAGCATGTATTGCGAGTTTCATAGTTAATATGAATGGCAATTTGAGTTTCGAGCACAAACGCCATGTTACAGGTCGCTCATTATTTAATCGCTATTTTAATAATCAAAGTTTAAGGCTTCCTTCCTTTTAAACACTTTTAGAAATGCACATTAGTTGACTCTCGTGTTCAACTTTGAACGTATTGTCAGGTAGCAGCACTCCTTAAATGATATATTAATATTCTGTTTAAATTCTTTTCTATTTTCGAACCGCTCTCAGATTACTCTAACTATATAATTGTGTTAATCATAATTAAGGATAGATAAAAATTGCACATAGTGCATCGAAACAAAACGCACTCCTGCGTCGCAAGAACTTGTTCTTATTTTAAAGAATACGAATTTATTTCACATTTTTATTTAGATCCTTTGGTTTCTTGCCAAAACGTTCCTTTCTTGTTATAAACAAGAATGAATAAAAAATTAAAAAAATGTAATATTGTAATTAGGAAATATATTTCAGTACTTGATTTTATCGAAACATGTAATCATTTTTTAAGGTATTATAAAAGATTAACGCCCATGTTCCGGAATTCCATCGAAAGTGAATTGAAATCACTTTTGAATTTCACGTGAAATGAAATTGGATGTTCTAGATTTCGACCGATTTCAAAAACTTCGAAATTGCTTCGAACTGTCAGAACTGAAGGATCATCCATTTTTAAGGATAATTCAAAAGAAAAAATAAGAACACAAATTTTGCGAGACAAATCAAATGTTTTAAATTTACCTGATACAATTTGAGTGTACGAATATTATATGAATTGTTCTGATAAATTAAGTTAATTCTTGATTTTTTTAAGTTTTCGTGGTAATTTAAGATTGAGCAAAGACGCTTTTTTTATATGTTTTTAAGGGAAATTGAACCTTTTACAATACCTTCATCGATTCCTACAATTCAAAAACTTGCAGCAACACTCTGATTCCTAGCAGAAGGAAATTATCAGAGATTATAATTTTTGTTTGCCTTCCTCCACCCAGAAACATCTTTTATTGGCGGTCCCTCACTATTTAAAGAAGTGGACAAATTGGCCCACAATGGTGTGAGATTTGTCTCCGCTTGAGAAACCTCTCGCAATATTAGGATGTTCCTCCATCCACTTCAGGAATAGCTTCTCTTGCCGTATATTTTTATGTTTTCCCCTAAAAAAAAGAATAAATAAATACTAAAAAATGACAAAAATAAATATTTTTCTCTTACATTTTGCTGGAAGACGAAGAAATATACACAAACTAACTGCACTTTCACTAATTTCACTGACAATTCACAAAAAAAAAAAAAGTGATTTGAATCCGTTCAGAAATCGGAATGAACCGAAATGCAGAACACCAATTTTCATTTTCGGAATTCCAATTCACAACTACGAATTGTGGAACACCCAAATTCACTTTCGCCAAGTGAATTCACAATGAGTGAAATGCAGAACATGGGCGTAAGTCTTACTTGTAAACCGTTTTTGACAATAAATTAAAATTAATTAAAAAAATTGAAATTGTCGAGGGAAAATTTTAAAAATGCTGTCTACCAAGTCTAAAGAAAATCGGTCGACGCGTTTTGGTAGACAGACAGAATTGCGAGTACCACTTCTGTCGTTTTCACTATCAGCGTAAAGTCAAGTCTGACTAAAATCTGGCTTTCGATCTTTTTTTCGAATGCATAACTTGCCATATAGTGCCTATGTACTCGTATGTACTATACAAATGAATGTGGATCTATCGCAATTAAAAATATACTTATGCTTTCTTCTCTCCCCTCAACTTAAAATGTTGGTACATCTAACAACTAACAAAAGGTTACCTGTAAAATGACTTGCAATTCGCATTATGATCAGAGGAGTGTTTTTTTTTCTTTTCTTGGTAAAATTCTATCCCTGAGGTTTCTTTTTTCGATTGAGCGGTATAGTTATATACAGAATTGGATCTTATGGCCCAAGATTAATCCAAAATTATCATCCAGACAAATTTCTATAAGTGAAATGACGGGCTCATCAATGATAAAAGAATTTTACTCCGATATATGAAGAAGTAAGGAAAAAACGAAAAACTATATTGAATAAATCAATTTAAAGCTTTTTGTGACCTCTTGTCCAAATGCGTTTCTCCCAGGCACGACAATTGGGTTCATCAGTTAGATGCTGTCGTACGACTTTCAAATGACTTACGATATATGTGCATATGCAGGTGTCATATGACAAGTTATGGATTCGTAAAAAATCAAAAGATATTTTGAAAATAGATATTACAATGCTAGAAAATATATGGAGAAAAAAAATGGCTCTAGGAATTTTGTCTGTGTGTTTGTTCGATATTGTTTATCATTTTAATTAACACTTTGTACCTTTGACCTAAAAGCATACCATCAGCAAGAAATGAAAACATAATGAGAAGGAAGAAGAGGTTAGAAAAAGGGAGAAAACAATCATTTTAACATATTCATATTATGTTTTACGTTCATTTTTTAAGATCAGTGTTGCCATTCAATCAATATAAATTGTAAATAAGCGGTATTCTTTGGTAGATTAGAAAATGTATTAAAAAGGAAGTATCTAAATCTAATTAATAAATGATTAATAAATGAGCATACGAGTGCGTAAGTTCAACGATGAACACGTAGAAATTTTGTTAAAACTTATATATACATGAAAGGGCCTAGAAGGACCTTTATAATAAATTCGAATCAAAAGGGCTGTTGAAAATGTCTAGGTCGTATTTAAATTTCAACGACTTGATTCTAGAAAAGCTACTATGAGAATGCCCCTATTCTCATCGTTTCACTTTTCACTAGACGAAAAATATTTATTTTTATTTTAACGACGTTTTCAAAGCTTATAGATCTCCTAATAACTAAGTTTCAATTTGTAAATATCTTTATCTATCACGGCCATCGTGCAATATGCAACGCTCTCGATAAATTTTATAAGTTTTAGTTCTTATAAACAAAACAAATCATTTCAAATTTATAAGCTAACAATTTATTTTGAATTCGATTTAATATTTAAAAAAAAGTTATATTGAATCAACATTAAGGATAATATATAATTTTAAACATCAATTTATAACAAAAAAAAAAATTAACCATTTAACAAGAAAAAAATAACAGTTATAAATTTGTCAGCAATTTTAATCAATTTAAAAAAAAAATTAAATTGAGTTCAGGTATAATCATCACAATGATTCGCATTCCCAGTTTGTTTTTAAATCGTTCCAGAATCTAAAACAAAACCAATTTTGTTATTATGCAATAACAACATTTTATCTTTATTAACAAAATAAAGAAAACAGAATCAAGATTTAATTCAAAAACTTGAACATATTCACCAATGAGAACAACTACAATTTACTTTTACATTAGCTGAGAGGCAACTTTAAACTTGTCTATTATGTAAACAATGTAATTTAATCAATGATATTAACAACAATAGCTCAGAGGCAATCTTAAGCTTGTCTATAACATAATTCAAACAAAAACTTTCAAACGAAACATATACCTAGTCCTGCCATAAGTTCTGTCCCTGACAAAAACACGTTTTATTTAAAAAATAAAAAAGCAATCAAAATTCTTTTTACGCCATTTATTAAGTATTAAATTTACAATATAAATATATAAGAAATTATTCAAAATGCCGCCCCTTACCCTTCAAACACTTTCTTAAACGATCCGGCCACTCGTCTACGCCGCACGCGCGACTTCCAGTGGAAACGAAGCTACTGTCTTCAACAAAACAGCTTTGAGAGATTCAATATTTCGGTGAGGCTTACAGCAAGCCCTCTCCTCCAAAATGTTCAGCGGATTAAGATCGGGGCTGCCCGGCTGGCAAGCACTGGATATTTCAGCAAGATTCTGCGCCGGCCAACAAAGCAAAAACAACACAACAATGGCTTAAGGACAATTTACCAGAGTTTATTGCCGCAGAAGATTGGCCCTCGGGCAGCCCCGATCTTAATCCGCTGAACTACCGGTTGTGGAACACTTTGGAGAAGAAGGCTTGCTGTAAGCCTCACCGAAATATTGAGCTTTCAAAGGTGATTTGTTGAAGACAGTAGTTTCGTTTGCACTGGAAGTCGTGCGTGCGGCGATAGACGCGAGGCGGTCGTTTAAGGAATTGTTTGAAGGCTAAGGGGGGGCATTTTGAATAATTTATTATATATTTATATTGTAAATTTAATACTTAATAAATGGCGTAAAAAGAATTTTGATTGCTTTTTTATTTTTTAAATCAAACGTGTTTTTGTCAGGGACAGAACTTATGGCAGGACTAGGTAATAACTCAAACAGATTGGCGATCCATTAATCTATTAACTTACTTTAAGTATTTCCACTTAGTTTTAGAATAATATTATACTTAGTTTAAGAAAAATTTATCAATAATTCATTGTAATAATTTAATGAGTTTGTGTATCGTATGTATTTGTAAAATGAATATTTATTTAATCCGTTAAAGTACTAACGTTACAAAACTTAAAACTAGATAACATTACAAATATGAATTTACTTACAATTATGTATTAAAAAAGTTTTCTTTAAATTTACTACATTTTAAATTGTCATTAACTGAAGAAATTAAAAAATTATACTTATTGAAAACTGAAATCAATTGATTTAAGGGACTGTTCATACCATAGTTTGTTCTGCTAAAGTTAGGATATAGAGACCGTTGATTTCTCAAGCTAGCTTGACTAAAACTGAAATTCAAGCGGCACAGAGCTGATGGAGATATTATTGATCCGTTGACTAATTTTATAATATAACATAGTTGTAGATATTGTCTATGTTTTGAGAGTAAAGGGAGATTTATTAAGATGAGTCTATTGTTATAGGGGGGCAGTGTCGATCTTTGTGACCAAGGAAGAAAACGAAGACAGAATCGTAAGAATCTCCTTTGGATTCCCTCAAGTCTGTTAATATGAACTGAATAGTATGGCGCCCAGACTACACAGCCATATTCGAGTACTGGTCTGACAAAAGATATGTAGAGAAGCTTAAGAACGTAAGGATCCACGAAGTCACGGGAGAATCTTTTTATAAATCCTAAAGTTTTATTAGCTTTTTTAATAATAAAGTTAATGTGATTAATAAATGTTAAATTAGAATCTAGAATAATCCCTAGATCGGAAAAAACGGACACTCTACATAATGTAAAAGAATCTAACATATAGTTGTAAGTTAACACATTTTTTTTGCGCGTAAAACACATTGTTTTACACTTGTCAATATTTAACAAAAGACGGTTAGTATTGCACCATTCCCTGAACCTATAAATGTCTTCTTGAAGTTGTTCACAGTCGCTGATGGAGGCTATTCTTTTAAAAATTTTGATATCATCGGCATAGATAAGCACAGATGAATTTTTTATAATTGATGTCAAGTCATTGATATATAGAACAAATAGTAATGGGCCTAGATGGCTCCCTTGTGGAACACCTGAGTTGACCAAAAATTGATCAGAACGCTCATTACGAAAAGTAACACTATACCTCCTGTTTTCTAAATAAGATGATATCCAGACTAGAAAGTTTTCATTGAACCCTAAGCCAATTAGTTTATTAATTAGAGTTTTGTGACAAAGCTTATCAAAGGCTTTGCTAAAATCAGTAAATACACAATCCACCTGTTTTCGATCTTCAAAGGAATCGATACAAAAAGAGGTAAAGTCAAACAGATTTGTAACAGTCGACTTCTTTTGGACAAAACCATGTTGGCTATCACAAATAATAGATTTACAACTAAAAGATAAGACGTTACAGATAATGGATTCAAATAATTTGGGAATTACAGACAATTTAGCAATAGGGCGATAGTTAGTTATATCGTTTTTTGACCCTTTTTTATGGATGGGTATAATGAAAGCACTTTTCCACATAGAAGGAAATATTGAAGAATTTAAAGATTCATTAAATAGAACATATAGGGGATAGGATAAATAAGATACACATTTCTTTAATACACTAGATGGTACGCCATCAGGACCAGGGCTAAAACAATCGTCGAGTTTCAAAATATTCTGAACAATAGATTCTTCACAAATAGAGAAGTTAATTGTGTTAAGGTGTGAAAAAATAGGGAGGGAAGGTGAAAAATCAGAGGGTTCGTGAGAACCAGACTCTACAAATGCATCTTTAAAAAAATTAGCAAACATATTAGATATTTCTCCAGAATCATGACTGGTTACGTTATTAAAAGACATAGAGTTGGGGTAGCCGTCAATTTTTCTTTTACTACTCACGAAGTTCCAGAAATTTTTAGGATTTCGTTTTAGATCATTTTCGATTTTTAAAATGTAATCGGAATATAAAATATTAGAGTAGTCAGAAAACATAGACTTCAGATCGGAGTAAGCGATATAATCTTCATCAGCTCTGGATTTGGAATATTTCAACCATGCTTTGTTTCTTCTATTTTTTAGATTTTTAAGCTCAGTATTAAACCATGGTGGATTTTGAGATCTACTGCAAGATTTACGTAGAGGAGTTGTTTCATAAAAACATTTAAAAAGGATATCATAAAATTTTAAACACATTTCGTTAATATTACAATTAAAAAAAACTTGATTCCAGTTAACATTACACAACAAATTAAATAATTGATCAAAATTACATTTTTTAAAGTTGAACTCAAGATTTTCATTTGATTTGTCAAAGTCATTGCACAGGCTAATGTTTAATGATATATCTAGAGCTGGGTGGTGCCGGTCTTCTTTTAATAGTATGATATCAGCAGGGGTTACAGATGTATCCGAATTTATAGTGTTCGAGAAAAAAACTAAGTCCAAAATATTGTTGAAACTGTTGAGAACCCCATTAAATTGACTAAGTCCACACGAGGCCAAACCATCAATTATTGAGAACTCATTAGCTGTGGAAGGGTTCGCAGGAGATACGATGTTGAATTCTGAAGATATTTTCCATCGCAAGTTTGGGAGATTAAAATCGCCTAATATCAAGAGCTCGTCATTTGTATCCATTTGGTTATGTATGCTTTCAACACATTTAATACAACTTTCATACACATTGTTTATAGATCTTGGAGGTATATAGACAGAGATAATGTAGAGGTAACCAGATACCATTTTAATTTTGATACATATTATTTCTATTTCAGAAGCTTCAAAAGCATCAACCAAATTACATATAAAAGAATTCTTCACAGCAATTAGGATTCCGCCACCAACTGTTTCAAGGTCATTTGAGTGGTGTCTGTCACGCCTAAAGACTTGGTACGTTGTATCAAAAAGCTCAGTATCCAAGAATGAGTCATTCAGCCAAGTTTCTGTTATTACAATAATATCATGAGGAAGGTTATTGACATTTTTATAGATCGAATTGATCTTCGTTCTAAGTCCATTAACATTTTGATAGTAGATTAATATTTGTTGAAGCTGCTTCTTTGGTGATATAGCATTGTCGGCCCCAAGCGAAAAGGGTTATGATGATTTGAAGTTTGTCTGTTATTTTGTTTGTTTACAAATTCATGGATTATTATACCATTTGGCCAAAGTGATGATGAGTTGATTAAATGAAAAACTGAATCAGGAACTCGTATTTTGAATGAAGAGTACTTAGAATGGTTACGATGTAATAACTTTTCAACTTTTATCATTGAAGAAATTCCAAACTTTGATGAGAGGTGGGTTTTTATATCTAGTGCATTCGTTATGGGATCGAGCTTAGAAATAAATAAAGTTCTATAGCCTTCTACAACTTTTAAGCCAGACACTATTGGTGAATCTGAAGATGAGGAATGCAAACGAGATATGGATGGTTGAAGTGTCGATTGATGTTGATGAGATGGAGGAGTTGGTGTTGAAAGCTTACTGACATTCAATGTAGGTTGAATGTATAAAGGCATTGAAAGGGCAGATACCTTTGTTGCAGGTTTCTTTGTTGATGGATTTTGTGTTGAAGAATCTACATCTAGTTCATCACTTTTTCGTTTTGAAGGTGCAGCAGAACTTTGCACTGAAGAATTATTTACAGGATCTTCTTCCTTATCATCAATATTATTACATGTTTGCAAATTTTGTATACTTTGGTTATTAGTGCTTAGACTTTCTACTTTTTCAGTAAGATGAAGTAGTTGTGAGTGTAAGTTTTCAAGATGTTTTGTATTTTTAAGTTCGTCACGAGTAATATTTGCGAAGGGGTCGCATTCGTCACAAAAGTAATAAAACGACTTTCTTTCCTTAAATAGCTTAATGGTGCTAAACGGAGCGTCGATACATATGTTATGGAAAAGCTTGCGACAGTTGCCATGACACATAATGGAATCTATCATGTAGTCCGTATTTCCTTCACATATAGCGCAATTAGTCATGTTTTTTGATGTGTTGATGTTTATTTATTTTAAGTTGCAGACAATAATTTTGGTTCGTAGTGTTTTATTTTTGTTTGGGTTGTGTGATACGAAAAGAGGTTCGTGTCTTTGATAATAGTGGTGAAAAATATCAGCTGTTTCAATCTCAGAGGTGTTGTTTTGAATGAGTATTAGAAGAGATCAAATATATAAGTGTGAAGTATCGATATGGCTACGGCAGAACATCTACTAAGATTGCACTCACCAGGAAAGATGAGACAAAAGCAAAATATTACAAATGCTTGGTGCTGCGGTTGAAATATGACGACTTCCAAATGAATAAAATCCACAGCTTATGATAAGGTGTAGCGCACAGAATGAAAGATTATCCACAGCTTACGACGGGGCGGCAGCGCAGTGTTAGGTCATAAAACAAAAATAGAGAAAATCCCTTGATTTATGCAGTATTCAAATGTCTTGCTTCATTTGGCAGAACATATACAAAAAAAATGCACTCACCACGGGATATGAGAAAGCAATTGTGTTGTAATAGTAAATTAAATAACGAGCGAGCGGGATGGGTGAAAGTTTATAATAATATCACTCAATTAATAGAAGAGAAAAATTGTGACTTTAATTTATTTTGTTAATAATTATATTTGTACACAAAAAGATCGCAATTAATAAAAAACTCTCGCATAGGATGAAATAATTAACAGATATAGTTAAATTATTAAAAACAACGTCTTATGAATTAAAAAATTAATAACTAACTAACAAATAAATCAATATAATCGCAGAGGAAAAAAAATTACGCAGCCTTTCGCACTTGAAGACAAATGTAAACAAACTTTTAGTATAAATAGTGCTTTGTAAATAAATATAAATCAGTTCTAATTTGGAATTCAAAGAGTTATCATCTCATCCTCAAGATGTAACCAATTAGATAACTACAAGATCACCAATTTCTCAATTTGACATTTAAATAAAATTAACCTTAAATCTATTGATCAACATCATCTTTAACAATAATAGGCCTAAGAGATTCTCGTGATGCGGTAATTATAGTATTTGAAAGTCCTCGCTTAAGCTTATACCGGTCAAAAGGTAATATTCCCACTACTTCAAGTACTCCTTGGTATTGAACATCTAACTTCGACTTCCGAATCTGATTGCTTTTATAAACAACTTTTGTTCCTATTTCTAGCCATGTTGACTTAGTTTTGTTTCGATCAAATCTAACCTTCATTTTAGTTGCATTTTTTTAATATTTTTATCAGCTAATTCTCTAATCGAAATTATATCGAAGGGGTTTTTGTATGGTTACATACATGCAGTGTACCTGCGAAGCTTCATATATTTATGAATTTTTGAATATTACAACAACAACTTGAATGAACTACCACCAACTACCACTTGGTGGTAGTTCATTCAAGTTGTTGTTGTAATAATCAAAAATTCAGAAATTATATCATCATACTCTGGTTCCAAATTCAACTGAAAAAATAAAATCCCAACTCCTTCAGATTTTGGAGCAAATGGACCCATACAGTCGATGTGTATAGTATGAAAAGGAATCGGTTGTTTATCAATTGGATATAACGTTATTTGTTTCTTTCCAGATGGCCTTTTGGCTACCAAACAAATTACACATGATTCTATAAATTTTCTGACATTCCTTGCCATCGACGGCATCCAAAAATGTTCTCTCATTTTCAAAATAGTTTTTTCCCAACCTATATGGCAATCATTTTCATGGTATTTTCTACTAATAAGAGACAATCGACATTTTTGAGGAACGTATAACTTGTTGCCACCTTTAGTGTACTCTGAAATAGCTTCAGTATCTTTTTCTTTTACTTGATTCATTATATCGATTGTCATAGAATCTGTTTGTTGTTCTACATGCAACCAGTTATCTGTTAAACTTGAAAGCCTGTAACAGATTTTAGAGGGTGGATTTCTACTTAGATAATCGACATGATAATGGTTTATCCCCTTGCGATAAACTATATCAAATTCAAAATCTTGTAGATAAATCCACCATCGTGCAATTTTTGTAATTAAATCGTGTTTATCTTTTGTAGCTTTTATTGCGTTACAGTCAGTTACTAAATTAATTCGAATACCTAGAACAACAGCAAGTGTTTCCAATTCGTAACTGTGATATTTTGTCTCATAAGGCTTAGTAGCTTTACTAAAATATGCTACTAATCGTAATTTATCTTCAATACGATGAAAAAGCACAGCTCCATAACCAAGAGCACTCGCATCTGTGTGCAATTCTGTTGGTAAATCCGGGTTGAAAATTGTAAGAACCGGTCTTTGCGTTAATTGGATCACAATATATAACCTAGCTTCTTCAAATTCTTGACTCCAATCAAATTTAACATTATTTTTAATAAGTCGTGTAATACAATGAGTTTTTGCACTAAACTTCGGAATAAATTTACGAAAATAGCTTGCAAGACCCATAAACTGTCTGACATTTGTTGGAGATGGGGCTAACATAAGTGCGTGCATCTATTTTTCTGAAGCTCGGTCTTATACCTTCAACTGATACTTCTCTGACAAGATATTCAATTTGTAAGTGAAGAAATTTGCATTTTTCAATATTCAATGAAAATCCACATTCGGTCAAAGCTTTCAATACAAGGTCAATTCGCTTTTAGCCTTCTTCAACACTTGTTGATGGAATAACTACATCATCCATATAAGCATATGCAATTTTACTTTTTATTTCATTCGTTAAGGCGTGATCAATTGCTCGCTGAAAAACTGCAGGAGCATTTGCTAATCCAAAACGCATTCTTAAGAATTCAAAACGCCCTTCAGGAGTGACAAATGCCGTGTTTTCAATTGAATCTTCAGCTATAGGAATCTGATAAAATTCCGATACCATATCCAAAGACGAAAAACATTTATTACCAGCTAATTGGTCTAAATGATCATCTATTCTTGGCAATGGATAACGGTCTTTAATTGTTATTTTATTTAATGCGCGAAAATCGACACACATCCGATGTTTACCATTCTTTTTTGAAACCAATATAACAGGGCTAGCAAAAGGCGAGTAACTATCTCTTATAATATTATGTATTTTCAAATCCGAAATTATGGCTGAGTTCGTAATTGCAAAACTGCCGCAGTCCTGCAAAAATTGCGTTCATAATTGTAAACAAACAGCATCATCTCTGCATGAGCATGGCAACATTTGTGTTCATAAAAGTAAACTTACAGTCAACATGCGGTCAATTTGGCATGTGTTTTTTTATGTTGCTGAATTTGCAGGAAAATGGCAGAGGATGAAATGTGAGTAATTTTTTTTTGAAATTAATTTATAATCGTACAAATATTGATTTGTGCATCTTTGATAAGAAATTAATAACTATCCATCCACAGGATTGAATACGAGGCCAAAGTCTGGTCCGATGCTGATATCGAACTATTTTGGCAATTATGAACTCATTTTAATCAAAGTATGATGACTGCACACATGCTGTTGTAATTGTGTTCATAAATGTATTCGAAGCATGTTTTAGGCAGGGCAGGGGCAACAAAAATTACAATTACGAACTCAGCCTATGTCCGATAGTATTTTTTTTTCTGATACTGCAATTTTATATGGACGATAATTTACCACTGTATCCTTCATCAGGCGAATATTAAGGCAACCTGTTTTAACTTTTTCATCCGGAAAGCCATCTATCATATAACGAGAATATTTACTTAAAATTTTGTTTAAACCTTTACTTTCTTTAACTGATAATTTAGCCATGGTGGATGAATTTTTTTTGAGAGGCAATTCACTACATTTTTTTTCTTAAACCTGATCCTTTAGAATCTGCTACTATTTCTTAAGAACTATTCTTGAGTACTTCTTGTCCTAAATTAAGTCAACATCTAAATATTCTTTTCCAATAACATAAAAGGTCACCTCAAATCGTATGTCCTTGAACTCTACAAGCAATGTCAACTTTTTTGAAATATGGATAGAATTTTGACTTATTCCTTGTACGGATTGGCTACATGGTTCCATAATTTTTTTATATTTAAAAGCGATTCTCTCATTTATGAGAGAACAATCCGAACCAAAAAGACAACCATAATGTTCATTATTTATTACTACATCCGAATAATTTGATTGACATACTTTGTTCCACACATTAACTTTCATTTTATCCAAACGTTGCTTAGCCCAACATAAATTCTCAACATGACCAGATTTCTTACAAAAATTGCAAAGGCTTTAATTTTTCTTTGTAACTTCTTTAAATTTAGTATTTGTTGTTATATTATTCGGACAATTAGTCCGAATGTGGCCTAGTTTACTGCAAGCATAACAATTTTTTCAATTTTGATACGTTTACTTGTAGATGCGTAAGAATCTGCAGATCGTTTGAGGGACTCATGTGAAAACTGATTTTTAGGTTTTTGAAAACTAGACGCATTTAAAGTTTCAATACGCCTTGGAGAATTACGTATTGAGGATAAATGATCAATAAGGCTCTGAACATTGTTTGGCATAACAAAAGTTAACGAATTTCTCAAACTTGAATCAGATATACAACCAATAACAATTCTAACTATCATATCTTCAGGAATTTCAAATGGTAACTGGTGAAGTTGAGCAATTTTTTCCATTATAAAATCGTTGTATGAGATGGATTCACAACTTTCAAAATTCGCCACCTTCTTCAAAACTGCGACAACATTCATACCACTTGCAAAGGTATGAATCAACGACGAACGTAAATCTACTCATTGGTAATGCTGAAACCCATATTTTTCAAACCAGGTTTTAGCTCTTCCCAATAATGCAGATTGAATTCGTGGTATAATATCAAAATCTTCTAAATTGTCTTGTTTAACTCTTAAATCCACATCTTCACACCATTTTTTAATGTCTACACGTGAACGATCAGGGTCGAAGACAGGAAAACCACTTATTATTTTTTGTCTATCATTATCTTTGACCAATCGAATAATATCTCCTACTGCTTTTAAATTGATTAAATTTTGCTGATCGTCTGAACAGCAACATCATTCTCCCGACTTTTATTAATTTCCGTATTCATTTTATTTTATTTCTTTTTAAACACAGAACTGGACAGGACTGGACTGGATAAATAAAAATATAAGAAAAAATAAAAAAAATTACTTATCTTTTCCATCTTGAAAAAAAACTTCTTTTTCTTTTTTCATTTTAAAACTCCAAATACCTGGACTTTTTCTTCGAATTATTTCCTTAGAAATATCTGGATTTTTTTTTTTTTAGCAACAATTCTTTCTTGAATTTTCTTTAGCACCCCGATTATCAAAATTCTTAAATGATTATCCGTTGGCTTAGGATGTATCCCACTTCTGATGAAAGGGCCTAGAAGGACCTTTATAGAAAATTCGAATCAAAAGGGCTGTTGAAAATGTCTAGGTCGTATTTC